>JANCRA010000107.1:1092464-1618381 GCA_024362935.1 Setophaga petechia | reverse complement strand
AAAAGGAAAGGAAAGGAAAGGAAAGGAAAGGAAAGGAAAGGAAAACAAACCCGTGTTTTCCCACACGGATAACTCCCCAGCAATCCCGCTGGAGGAGGGATTTGGTCCCATCCTGAAACCCCAAAGCAGCCTTGGTCGGATTTGCCAAGCACCTGTGAAAGAATGCAGCTGCAAGGCCCTGGGAAAACAATGGGAGCTGTGACAGTTCATTAATATAAGGCAGCCCCGAGATTTATTTGGGAAAGCATCCATACAGGATTCCACTGCAGGACTCAGCAGCATTCCCAGGCTATGCCCCCGGGCTGTGGATGTGTGGAACCCCAGTTTGGGAACTGGGACACCTTACTGGGGCTGGCAACAAAACAAATTATTTTTCACTCCATATTCATTTGATAGGTTGGGATTTTTCCTTGTTTTCTATTTGATTTTTTTTTTTTGGTGTAGTTTGCTCTGGCTATTTTTTTCTGGTGAAGCAAGGGTTTGGAAAGTGCAGGCAGCATTTCAAACTGTGATCTGCACAGATGGGAATGAAGGAACATTCTCCAGGCGAAAATTGTTCTCAGAGACATTTGGATGGAGCAGGATTTGTCTGTGTGCGGGGTGGAACATCCTGATTTCCAACAGGAGGGCCTGGCCCATGGATATCCAACCCCTGCTCCCCGTGGCACAGGGACAGTGACCCATGGCCAGGGCTGTCCCCCTATAAAAACCCCTGAGGATCAGGCACTGGGGGGCCGTGTCCTCACAAACCTGGCTGCTTTTAATGACTTTGAGGTGTGTGTGCAGCTTGATGAAGAGTTTCTGTCAGCACAGGCAGCAGTTACAAATGACACGGTGGGCAGGGATGGGCCGGGCAAATCCAAACCAATTTGCTTTGCATAGATTAGCAGCTCCTAAAGAGATCCCGCATTCAGCTGGGAGAGGTTTGCAGGGTGCAGTGGCACGGAGAGGCTTTGCTGCCCACGGCTTGTGTTTTTTCCCCACTTCCCTCCTCCCCCTTTTGGTTTCCAAACTGAATTTTTCCCCATTTCCAGATGCAAGCGCAATATAACGTGGAAATAAAAGCAGGCAGTGAAATGATCAGAGCCCATCATCTCTCCCGAAGAAAAAGGGGGGATCATCCAACTCCATTTTCCCTCTTATGGGTCCCTGTGGCTGCACTGGTGCTAAATACACCGGGAGCTGGGCTCATCAAATTTTGAAGCACAGGATGCACAAAGGAAGCTCCAGTGTGTCTGGAAAAGCTCGTGGCATCGGTCAAAGGCAGCTCTTGGGGCTGAGGCGCTGCCAGCTCCCCATTCATCATCACTTCCCTTCCATGCCTGCCTTCCTTTTGTTCTCCAAACCCGAAATTTGCACGGTTTAATCTTCCTCCTCTCCCGGAATGGCTTTGCAAATGCTTAGCCTTAAGTAATAGTCAGTAAAGGCGAATTACCTTAAATCAAGCAAGGGTTATCTAATTTAGAAAATAGGAAATAGAGAGAAAATCAAACTAAATGAAATGTAAACAGGATAATTCATAGCTAATCCGTGCTCTTGCTCAACAGGAGGAGTCTTTCAGTTGTGCTCAGCTCTTAGCACAACTCACAGGTGTTGGAGCCCAAACCAAAAACCTCTTTAGGCCCTGCACTCCCAAAAGTGATGCCCAAAATCCTGAGGGAATGGAGTTTCTCGTGTCCATTTTTGTTTTTACTGAGCTGCTCCTCTCCTCCCTCAGCTCCCCTCGGTGCTTTTATTGGCCTGTGAGGATGGGACAGCACCAGGGCAGACTTTGCTATGCCATTCAGACAACATATTCCATCGAATCTGACACTGCATTGGGGTAGGGGCACTCAAAGATCACCTCCTTCCCCTGCCCCAGCGTGCCCGAGCCGGCCTTGAACGCTTCCAGGGAAGAATTCCCTCCCGGTATCCCGCCCCAGGCTCCCCAGTTTGCCCATTCTCCGGTTCCCCTCGCCTGCCTTTTTTATTAATATTCAGCTCAGCGCCGTCCCACGGCCTAATGAAGCTTATTACAGGATCCTGGCAGAAAGCTTTCCAACTTCCTTCCAATTAGCACTCGGTGCTTCAGAGGAATCCTCGCCGTACAGGGGAGCTGCTTGGCAATTGCCGGGCACCTTTTTTTCAGCAACTTCACTTAAGATGTCCTCGTTAGATTAGAGACTCCTCAGATGCTGATTACCCCCTCCGGGTGGGTTCCTCATTGTTCTCCACTCTCAGGAGTTCTTTTCTGTGTTTTATTTAGGCTACAGCTCCCAGGGATCGTCCTGGTTTGTTAAGGAACGGTTTGGGTTGGAAGGGATTTTAAGGATCGTCCTGTTCCACCCCCTGGGACGCTTCCAGGGAAGGGGAGCCCTCTCAGATAAGGGAATTTGAGATTGGCACGTGAGAAAATGCACTGGGAGGTGCAGGATGGATCCTGGTCCTGAGATAAAGTGGAACGTTCCCAGCCCTGCTGCTGAGCTGCTCCTGAGAGCATTCCCTGACACTTCCAGAGGGAAATAAATTCAGGAATGGATCCCTGTGTGTCCTGTACCTCATCCTATGAATGATCCAAGGCCAGCTTGGAGCAGCCTGGCATCGTGGAAGCTGCCCCTGCCTGTGGTAGGGATGATCCTTTTAAAATCCCTCCCAGCCCAAACCATTCCAGAATTCATTCCAGAACCTTCCGTGCCCCAAAGCCTGCAGCCAGGATTCCTGCTCCAGTGATTCCCAAGCGATATTTTGTCCCTGGTGGTAAAATGAGGACGGTACTGGGCTTTGCTTTCCATCCCCGAGCTCCCCAGGAGGGAAAGCTGCTCCCACCCTTTCTCCCACTTTCCCCCTCCCATTCTGACGAATTCCCAGTGATTGCTTTTCCAGGGAAACCCTAACAATGAGAAATTTGCAAGATTAGCAACACAATTGGGGCAAAGGAGCAAACTTCATTCCGGTGTGGCAATTAAGGCAGAGGAATATCAGCAGGTCACATCTTGCTTCCGCCGCATCGGGAATTGTTGTGCCGCGAGTTTGGAGGAAGCAGCGTCGGGGCTGTGCTCGGTGTTTAAAGCAAACAAACCTCTCTGCTAAATGACACCGTGGAACGGGCGCAAAGTAAAACCCAGAGCGTTAAAATTACAGATAACGGGGGAAGAGTCCAAATCGTCCCAAATGTGCTCGGGTTTGGGTTTTTTTCCTAACGACCGTCGTTATATTTTGATGTGGTTAATAATACAGCAGAGGTTAAATGAAACATGAAAAAGGGCTGTACATTAAAATTGAGATAACTCTTCCTTCAGTGAAGTGGAACCCAGCAGATGTAGCTGCACACTGTAATTGCTGCCTGTTTCCTGTCACTCTGATTAAGTTGCATTGTCCCTGCTCCAAGTGTAGGAATCAGTGGCTTCCCATAGGGCACAGCATGGGACAACAGGCAAATGACTCTGTGCACCCTCCTGCCTGTCCTGGTGATGCTCTAGGCACACAAAATCCATGGATGGCTCCTAAAATCAATAGCCTGTGCCCTGGGAGAGGCTCTCCACTCGAGGGGATTCCATTTGGGGAACAGCTCCATGCCCCAGTTCAGGATTTTGGGAATGGTTCCCTTCCCCAGTTCAGGATTTTGGGAATGGTTCCCTTCCCCAGTTCAGGATTTTGGGAATGGTTCCATTCCCCAGTTCAGGATTTTGGGAATGGTTCCATTCCCCAGTTCAGGATTTTGGGAATGGTTCCATTCCCCAGTGCAGGATTTTGGGAACAGCTCCATTCCCCAGTTCAGGATTTTGGGAGCAGCTCCATTCCCCAGTTCAGGATTTTGGGAATGGTTCCATTCCCCAGTTCAGGATTTTGGGAGCAGCTTCATTCCCCAGTTCAGGATTTTGGGAATGGTTCCCTTCCCCAGTTCAGGATTTTGGGAGCAGCTCCATTCCCCAGTTCAGGATTTTGGGAATGGTTCCCTTCCCCAGTTCAGGATTTTGGGAATGGTTCCATTCCCCAGTTCAGCATTTTGGGAGCAGCTCCATTCCCCAGTTCAGGATTTTGGGAGCAGCTCCATTCCCCAGTTCAGGATTTTGGGAATGGTTCCCTTCCCCAGTTCAGGATTTTGGGAATGGTTCCATTCCCCAGTTCAGCATTTTGGGAATGGTTCCATTCCCCAGTTCAGGATTTTGGGAATGGTTCCCTTCCCCAGTTCAGGATTTTGGGAATGGTTCCCTTCCCCAGTTAGCATTTTGGGAATGGTTCCATTCCCCAGTTCAGGATTTTGGGAATGGTTCCCTTCCCCAGTTAGCATTTTGGGAATGGTTCCATTCCCCAGTTCAGGATTTTGGGAGCAGCTCCATGCCCCAGTTCAGGATTTTGGGAATGGTTCCCTTCCCCAGTTCAGGATTTTGGGAACGGTTCCATTCCCCAGTTCAGGATTTTGGGAGCAGCTCCATTCCCCAGTTCAGGATTTTGGGAATGGTTCCATTCCCCAGTTCAGGATTTTGGGAGCAGCTCCATTCCCCAGTTCAGGATTTTGGGAACGGTTCCATTCCCCAGTTCAGGATTTTGGGAATGGTTCCATTCCCCAGTTCAGGATTTTGGGAATGGTTCCATTCCCCAGTTCAGGATTTTGGGAGCAGCTCCATTCCCCAGTTCAGGATTTTGGGAATGGTTCCATTCCCCAGTTCAGGATTTTGGGAGCAGCTCCATTCCCCAGTTCAGGATTTTGGGAATGGTTCCATTCCCCAGTTCAGGATTTTGGGAGCAGCTCCATTCCCCAGTTCAGGATTTTGGGAGCAGCTCCATTCCCCAGTTCAGGATTTTGGGAACAGCTCCATTCCCCAGTTCAGGATTTTGGGAGCAGCTCCATTCCCCAGTTCAGGATTTTGGGAGCAGCTCCATTCCCCAGTTCAGGATTTTGGGGAACAGCTCCATTCCCCAGTTCAGGATTTTGGGAGCAGCTGCATTCCCCAGTTCAGGAGGCCAGACGAGCCCAGGGCCTGGCTGCTGTGTTAATTCTGGGTCCCTTGGAACCCCTCCAGGCACCTTTAGAGGGACTGATTTGGAGCATTCCATGAAATATTTGCCTGGAAAGCTGCTCAGAGTTGTTGTGCAAAGTGAGGAACTTTAGCTGGTGGGAAAGTGAAGAGATTTCTTTGCTATTGGTTGTGGATTTTGCTCTCTAAATTTTTGGGCAAAGTTAAAATTTTGAGTTGAAGTCAGAGGAGTTCAGAGGAGATCCAGGAGGGAAATGTGAGGGGTTGGAGATCAATCCTCATTTTCAGGTGGTGTTTGAGTGAATTCAGCACACTGCTGCAGCACAAACCAGAATTTGGGATTTTCTTTCCGTGCTCAATTCTTTTTTTGTACAAAATTCTATTTTTTGGTACAAAAGAAGGGTTGGCATTTTGGGAATGATTCCATTCCCCAGTTCAGGAGGCCAAACAAGCCCTGGGCCTGGCTGCTGTGTTAATTCTGTTTATTCAGGAGTCACTGTGCACCTTCCAGTGCTGCTGTTCTCATTCCAAAGCCATGGCATCCCACAATCATGGGATGGGGAGGCTTGGACAGGAACATTCACCTCTGCAGGGCTTTAAGGTCCCTCCCAGCCCAATCCAGCCTGGAAAACCAGGATTCTATAAAATCCCCTTTTGGCTGTTCAATCCCCAGTTGGACCTGGGGCCTGGCTTTCTAAAATTGGAAATTAATATTAAAAGTCATTCCTTAACACATGTTTATTTTCTAATTTCTAGAATGTACCTATTACACTCTCCAGACACATGTGCTTGATTATAATGATTATCATATGTATTTTCCAAGGCACTCATCACCATAATATCAAATGTCATTAGAGAAATTAGGGAAGAGCAGCAGCATTCCTCCCAAGGAAAAACCAGTTTCCTCCTTTCCCACCACAGCAGCGACAGAGCAGGAGCTCAGCTGATTTTCTGCCACTTTTGTTTCAGCTCCACACAAAACAACCAAACCTCAGGGGAAATGTGCAGCGTGCACCTGAAGCCAAAAGCTCTGTGCAAATCCTGTGTAAAAATGGTCTGGAAGCCAAAATTGAGCCTGGCCACCCAGCCCTGCTGCTCCTGCAGGCACTCCCAGCATGGGCAGGAGCTGAGGAGAGGAGAGCACAGGGACCTTGGGCCACACACCCTGCTTGGAAAGATTTCCCCATGAAAATTCCCATTTTTGGAGCAAAACCATGGGAGGAGATAAGCAAAGTGCCAAGGGATTTCCATGATGCTGCACGTGTCTTCCCAGAGGTGGGACAAAGGGATCTGGATTGCTTTAGGAGAGCCCAGGGGGTTTGATTTCAATATTTACTTCTTTCAGCTCGGGCAGAGGAGGGAAACAGCTGGAGATGACACAGCCATCCCACAATTCCTGGCTGGTTTGTTTGGAAAACTCTTGTTGGTTTTTAGGGCTGTGTGTGCCCAAGACAGAGCACGGAGAGATCCATGCAGGAAGGTGCAGCTGGAGGTGGCAGTGCCCTCACAGCTACACCAATCCTTCTTTTTATTCTAAATAATTCAAAATAATTCTTCCTCAGCTCGGGCAGAGGAGGGAAACAGCTGGAGATGACACAGCCATCCCACAATTCCAGGCTGGTTTGTTTGGAAAATTCGTGTTGGTTTTTAGGGCTGTGTGTGCCCAAGACTGAGCAGAGCATGGAGGGATCCATGCAGGAAGGTGCAGCTGGAGGTGGCAGTGCCCTCACAGCTACAAAATTCCTTCTCTTTATCCTGATTAATTCCAAATAAACCTTGTTCTTCCTCAGCAGCATCACCTTCCCACATGCCAGGGTTTCCAACGGAGCAGCTCCCAGGGATTTGAGGTCTTGGCTTTGGCTGCTGCTCAGCAGAAGAGTCCCTCCAATCCAGGCTGTGTCGTGGGGGTGAGGCAGCAGCAGCAGCAGGGAGCTGCCTTTGGATTGCTGACTCCGACTAAATCCTTGGGTTTTTTCTTCCTTTGCGTCATTTCTGTGATTATTTTTGTGCTTCATATGCTCAAAAATCCCTGGGGAATAGGGAAAAAAAAAATCTCTGTCTTTTTTTTTTTTTTTTCCCTTCATATTTTTGCTTTGCAAGTCACTTTGTAAAGAAACACTTTGGTGTCTTCAGAAGGTTTGAAACCCACCTGTTCCCTGGGAGGAGAGGCAGAGCCCAGTGGGAACTTTAAGGGAAATGGAATCTATTGGCCCTACACCTGGGAACGGGGATTTTGAGCAGGATTTTCAGTCTCCAAGCTGAGATTTCTGGGAGAACAGAGCGTTCCTCCTGCTCTGGCAGGGATTCCTCTCTGCCTCCCTGCATCCCAGCCATGCCAGCAGCGCTGCAGGGAAGGATTTACCTTGGGGAAAAAGGGACCAGAGCAGGGCCAAAAGGGACTGCTGGGGCTGGGGAGGACACTGGAACACTCCTAAGGTCACTTGGATAATCTAATCCCACTCAGGATGATATCTAGCTCCGGCAGGAACTCTTGGAAGCCTTCAAACGCCATCCATCTTCATTATTTCCCACCCTCGCGTCTGTATGATTGATTCCTGCTAAATTTGGTTTAATTGCTCAGAAGGTCTTAAGGAATGACATTTGGAGAGAGCCAACTGGGATGTCTGAGCTCCCCCTGCTGCCACCCAGCACCCGTGCAGTCCCAGCCCGCTTTGGCTCCGAGGGGACCTTCGGGTGTCTCGTTCCACCCCCTGCCACCTTCTGCTGGCCCAGGGTGCTCCAAACCCCCAAAGCCAAGCCACCCAAAAATTTCCTCCCAAAATCCCACCTAACCCCGTTCTCCTGGATGGATGCAACAGGAAAAGCTGGGAGTAAATCCACGTCTGTGCCCAAAAAATCAAGGAGCGGGGAGAAAGCCCCGCCAGGCGCAGGACGGTGGAGCAAATCCGACGTTAACTGCTCGTTATTTACACCCTGCCATGGTGGCCACAAAAGATCCCCGTTTCCGAGCAGAGTTTTAATTATTTGTAAAAGCTTTCAATTGTTCACCAGATAATGTCATGGATTGGTCCTCCCAGTGTGAAGTGCAACCGTCCAGAACCCCCACAGTATTATAAATAGGCTTCGGAGCCGGGATTGATTGATGTTTGGCATAAAATCTATTCCTCGGAGCATGTGTATTCCTTCTGTTCACCAGTTTCATACAAATATACTCGGGCTGATTTTTTATTCAAATCTCCAATTTATGTCGGGTTTCGACTGTTAAATATTTAAAGGCTTTTTTCATCTTTTTTTTTTTTTCCTCCCCTTCCGTGCGAGGTAGGGAAATCTCGCGCCCGACGCAAACAAGGCCGGGAGATTTAGCGCGTTCCTGGGGGGGAGAGAGAAAAGCTTTATTAATTATATCGAGACTCAAATAATAGTTTTGCCTGACACTAATGTTCCATCAGCTCCGAGCACGAGGATCCTGTGGGATGGCTTTAGAGCTCTTCTCTGGATCCGTTTATGGCTCCACAGGAGGAGGAATGGAACGAGCGGCGCTCAGAGTTTGCAGAGAGGGGCCGACAGCGAGGGGTTATTCCAGGGGAGTCCCCGGCCCTCCAGCAGGAAACACCAAATAAAAACCGAGTCTGGAGGGCTTTCCCAGCAATCCCCACACGTGGTCAGGCTCCTGAGCCGCAGGATCCCTCCTTGCTCCACCTCTGACAGCTCTCCGAGGAGCTGTGTCTCTGCCCGAGCTTTATTTCAGTTTTCACTCAGCAAATCAATACTGCCAGATAACTTCAGTGTGGGATTTTTCTGACGTCGGGACTTTTGTTCCGTCCGCCCTTTTTTCCCCTGTGGGTTTCGCTCTCCTCACCCTGGTGGCTGTGATTAATTCATTTATTCATGCCTTTGCAGGAGTGGGAGTCAGGAGGCCAGACCCAATTACGTCTTATTTATTATTTGGTGTGGTGGAGTAAAATCTGGAGACACAAATGAAACAATGGATGGGTTTTTCCTCCTCCCACTGGAAATTCTAATTGCTGGTGAAAACACCACGGTTTACCTGTTGCTCCAGCACCCACATGGCCCTAAACTGATGTGGGGCTGGTGAGGGTGAAGGGAATAAAGAGATCACAGGGAGGAAATGAGGCTGCAGGATCCCAAAGTCTCACCTAAAAGCTACTTCAGCATTCCGATAATTCACTTGTGATTCAGAATTCCAACAGAGCTTCCCTTTTGAGGGATATCACATTTCTGACTCCCAGTTTGTCACCCTGGCTAAACTGGCCCCTTGTTTGGTGCCCCAATCTCTGTGATTGCACCTGTTGAGATTGCCCAGGATCTTTTTGTCTCTGGGTGTGAAACCTGCACAAGGTCAGGCTCCAAAAGCAGGGCAAGGGATGTTCCAGTGCTCAGTGGAAGCTTCAACTAGGAATTAATTTATCTCTGGTAGCACTTGACAAAGCTCAGCTCCTGATGCCTCAGCCTTTATAGTCACATCTGTTAGTTTAGAGCATTTATTGGAGGAGCCTTGACAAAGACAAAAACAGATGATGGAAATCTCATCTGTCAAAACTGTTATTAAAGCTGGCAACAGCGTGAGCTTTGCTTTCAATGGAAAGCATCGTTTCTATTTTAGCCGACTCTTTGCAAACAATAACAGCGGGGAAGGGTTTGGGGGGCCCTCCGTGGGGCCAGGTCCCCTCAGGGCTGGGCAGGGAAATTGCAGAGTGGGCTTCCAGGGAGTCAGGGTCACAGAACCAGTTGGACACGGCTCACAGTGGAGCAGAGCCCGTTCCAGCAGAGCATCCCAGTCCCTCACTGCCGGGCTGAGCTGAGCTGATGGTGGGGACATCTCTGAGGAACCAGCCTGGTTTGCCAAGCACTCAGCAATAACCAAACCCTGCTCCACTGAGGGAAAACCCTGCCCGACTTCAGGGGCAGCAGGGATTCCCTGGGAGCCCTTCCCAAGGCCACCAGATTCCCTCAGATATTCCAGAATATCCCCGACATTCTCCTGGGAAAACGCTCCTTGTGTTGTCATTTGATATTGTAGCTCATCCCAAGCTTGGGAATTCTCATTCAAAATATTTCCAAGTCCAAGATGCTCTGCTGGATATTTTTTGTTCAGGGGCAGCAGGGATTCCCTGGGAGCCCTTCCCAAGGCCACCAGATTCCCTCAGATATTCCAAAACAGCCCAGACGTATAAATATAAATATAAATATAAATATAAATATAAATATAAATATAAATATAAATATAAATATAAGTATAAATATAAATATAAATACAAATATAAATATAATATAAATGTGTATACTATATCTATATTGTATTTACATATTCATATATTATAAATATAGATATAAATTTATAATATATGAATATGTAAATAAAATATAGATATAGTATATAATATATGATGTATAATTATACATAATATAAATATAATAGAATATATACTATATATAAAATGTGCATAATTATATAATATAAACTATATGAATTTGAATATGTAGATATAGTATATAATATATATAATATATAATTATACATAATATAAATATAAATACAATATACTATTTATTATATCGAGATATGTATAAGAATAGAATAGAATAGAATAGAATAGAATATATAAATACAAACATATAAATAAAATAGAAATGTGATATATAATATATTATACATTATGCATAATTGTACATACTATAAATATAAAATATATAAATATATAGATATATAGATATATAGATGTATAGATATATAGATATATAGATATAAATAAAAATTAACCAGGATAAGGTGTCTGTGTGCATCTCCAGGGCAGCCAGGCCTGTAATATAAATATAAATATATAAATATATAGATATATAGATATATAGATATATAGATATGAATAAAAATCAGCCATGACAAGGTGTCTGAGTGCCTTCCCTGCATCCCCTGCCTCAGGAATGCCTATTTTGGCTCAGGCTATCAGATCCCAGCTCACATCCCTGCTGCCAGGCACCACCTTGGCTATCCCTCAATCCCATCCAACTTTCAGCTCAACCTCGGTTCCCTGGGCTGGGCTGCGCTGCCTCCCACTCGTGCCTTTCTATCCTTAGCAGGATTCACAGGCTTTCAGCTCCCTCACACTTCTCGCTCTCTAATCTTAGAGCTGCTGCCAGCTCGGGAGAGGATTGGAGCTCCAGGGTCTCTCACTTGTGTGCAGCCTCTTTCTGGGCCACAGCCAAGTGGGTGAAAAACCCGCCAGGGGGGAAGGGGAGAGCTGGGCCTGCTCTCACGTGGGGCTAAACCCGCCTCGGGGTCCTGTGCTGCTTCCCCGAGGGGCTCACAGGGGTTTGGGCAGGAGGAGAGGGCAGCTGGGTGGCTGTGGAACACCTGGGCATGGTGAGCCTTGGTTGGTTTGGGCAGGAGGAGAGACTGGAACACCTGGGCATGGTGAGCCTTGCTGAGTTTGGGCAGGAGGAGATTCTGGAACACCTGGGCATGGTGAGACTCTGGAACACCTGGGCACGGTGAGCCTTGCTGGGTTTGGGCAGCTCAGTGACTCTGGAACCTGGGCATGGTGAGACTCTGGAACACCTGGGCATGGTGAGCCTTGGTTTGGGCAGGAGGAGACTGTGGAACACCTGGGCACGGTGAGCCTTGCTGGGTTTGGGCAGGAGGAGACTCTGGAACCTGGGCATGGTGAGACTCTGGAACACCTGGGCACGGTGAGCCTTGCTGGGTTTGGGCAGCTCAGTGACTGTGGAACACCTGGGCATGGTGAGCCTTGCTGGGTTTGGACAGGAGGAGACTCTGGAACCTGGGCATGGTGAGCCTTGCTGGGTTTGGGCAGCTCAGTGAATTCTGGAACCAAAGGCACCAAATTCCAGGAGAAGCCTCCCAGGATCTGGCAGAGCTGCTGCTCCTCTCCCTGTGCCTGCAGCTGGGAATTGGGTCCAGGAAGGCACCAAATTCCAGGAGGAATTTCTGCTCAGGCCGTGGTTTTACACCCAGAGGGGGCTGGAAGTTGGAACTCTGGGCAAATAAACACAAGGAGTGGAATTCATGGAATATTTGGCTGCTTTGGTGAGGAGGAGGAGGAATATTGTAAAGAATTCGGGGAGTGGAATTCATGGAATATTTACCTGGAGGAGTATTGTAAAGAATTCAGGGAGTGGAATTCATGGAATATTTGGAATTCATGGAATATTGTAAAGAATTCAAGGAGTGGAATTCATGGAATATTTGCCTGGTTTGGTGAGGAGCAGGAGGAATATTGTAAAGAATTCAGGGAGTGGAATTCATGGAATATTTGGAATTCATGGAATACTGTAAAGAATTCAGGGAGTGGAATTCATGGCATATTTGGAATTCATGGAATACTGTAAAGAATTCAAGGAGTGGAATTTGGTTGCTGATTCTCCTGGTGGCACAGGGCCCTTTGGGGCTGTTCTCTTTGGGCCCATGGTGTGTCACGGCTCTTTTTGTTAATTAAACTGCTGTAATTAGCAGAGAGCAGGTCGGGGTGGTGGGAAAGAGGGAGCAGGGCCTGCCCTGTACCTGGATTTTTGCCCCTCAGGTGAGCTGCTGGTTCTCAGGCACCCCCATTCCCTAATTAGCTGGCTAATAGGATCATTAGATCTGGAGCATTAATTGCCACCTCACTGGCAGATTTCAGCTCTGATACACAAACCTAATCATCACTCATTAAGGATTAAAGAAGAGAGCACTGCAAATATATTAAATTACTGCAGATCACTGATGAAACCAAATCCTTGGGAATTCCTAAAAGCCTCCTGAGGCTCTGGGAATTGAGGGAATTGGGGAATTGAGGCTCTGAACACAATGGAAATGCTTTTGTGGAACTCTGGAATCCCTGAAGGATTTGGGATTAAGGGTGTGAAAAACACCAAGCAGTTGGGTTGAAATTAGAAAAGTTTCATACCCATCAAATATTATAAAAATAGGAATATGATTGGAGTAGTAATAATTTGGAAATTTGAATGAGGACAATATGAGGCAATAAAGAGTTCTGGATGTCTGAGGGCAGAAAAAGGACACAGATTAACAGAGGATTAACCTTAAAAACAACAGCCTGTTGCATTTTCACACACCTCATCCACCTTGCAGAAATTCCATTCAAACACAGCATTCTGTCTGGGCATCCTCAACTCCTTCCTCTGAATCCTCACAGCACCCTCGAGGCAGGAAGAAGTTCATTTCTTCTGATAATGGGCAAAAAATTCTATTTCTCTGAAAGATTCAGGTGTGCTATCTTTAAAAAAAATATCCTACATAGCATCATTTCTGTTTAAACATTTTTTAGAACCTAAAACTGTATTTAAGAGGCTACAGCCACAGCTCACTGGGTTTGGGCTCTGCAGCTCTCTGAGAATGGATTTGGGGATGGGCAAACACAGGAGGGAAATGGGGAGAGGGAAATCACCTTCCCCATCACCTCCCCAAAGTTTCTGCCCCAAAAAAGACTGAAAGGACTCAGAAAGGCCCCCGAACCCACTGGAATATTGAGAGGAGATCCCAGATTTTCATCCTGGTTTAGCCTGGCTTTGGGCAGCTTCTCTGGGCAACCTTGGCCAATGCCTCAAAGATTTTTGTGCCTGAGTTTTCTGTTGATTCTTCACCATCTCTTCCCCAAATGCCCCAGCCCCTGCCAGCAGCTGATTCCTGTGCAGCAAAGCAGCTCCAGGTGCTGCAGCGATGCCTTGGAAGGCTCTGCCTCGCTGGGGCTCTGTTCAGCCATTTCCAGCTCTGACAAACGGCCCAGACTCCACGGATTTGACGTTCTCCCCGTTTTCCCTTTCCAAAATGACTTTGAGCAGGCCAACATTCCATGGAAAACAACCTCCACATGCATCCATCCATCCATCCATCCATCCCTGCCACCCTTCTCTTTATGGCCTGGACTGCATTTGCTGTGGGGATGGAGCCATCCCACCTGTCCAAGTGCTGCTGTCGCTTTTCCAGGGATTTTACAGCAGCCTGCAGATGGCTCATCCTGCACGTGCCCTTCCAGAGGGCTGGGAGCAGCAGCCAGCCTCAAACCCCTCCTGTGCCAGGGACAGTGCCCAGCGTGGTGGGGGGAGAACGTGGAATGGCCAGGGAAACGTGGAATGGCCAGGGAAACATGGAATGGCCAGGGAAACATGGAATGGCCAGGGAATCGTGGAATGGCCAGGGAATCATGGAATGGCCAGGGAACCATGGAATGGCCAGAGCTGATCCCTGTGGGGACCATGGAATGGCCAGGGAAACATGGAATGGCCAGGGAATCATGGAATGGCCAGGGCTGGTCCTTGTGGGAACCATGGAATGGCCAGGGAATCGTGGAATATCCAGGGAAACATGGAATGGCCAGGGAATCATGGAATGTCCAGGGCTGATCCCTGTGGGGATCATGGAATGGCCAGGGAACCATGGAATGGCCAGGGAATCATGGAATGGCCAGGGAATCATGGAATATCCAGGGCTGATCCTTCTGGGAACCATGGAATATCCAGGGCTGATCATTCTGGGAATCATGGAATATCCAGGGAATCATGGAATGTCCAGGGAATCGTGGAATATCCAGGGAATCATGGAATATCCAGGGCATCATGGAATATCCAGGGAAACATGGAATATCCAGGGCTGATCCTTCTGGGAACCATGGAATATCCAGGGAACCATGGAATGGCCAGGGAATCATGGAATGGCCAGGGCTGATCCTTGTGGGAATTATGGAATATCCAGGGAACCATGGAATATCCAGGGCTGATCCTTCTGGGAACCATGGAATATCCAGGGAACCATGGAATGGCCAGGGCTGATCCTTCTGGGAACCATGGAATATCCAGGGAATTATGGAATATCCAGGGCTGATCCTTCTGGGAACCATGGAATATCCAGGGCTGATCCTTTGGTCTTTGCTCTTTGGGATTTTGGTATCTGGGATTTTGATCTTTGGGATTTTGCTCTTTGGGATTTTGCTCTTTGGGATTTTGATCTTTGGTCTTTGGGATTTTGCTCTTTGGGATTTTGGTCTTTGCTCTTTGGGATTTTGCTCTTTGCTCTTTGGGATTTTGCTCTTTGGGATTTTGGTCGTTGGGATTGCAGAGATCCAGTCTGGATACCCTGAGGCTCCCAGCCCAGCTCAGTTGATCCTGCCTAACATTTCCAGCAGCACAGCATTTCAGCCAGATGAACAAACTCCTTGGCAGCTTTGGAGCTTGGGAATGAAGGGAAAGGCTCAGGAAAAGGGGACTGGGGCTGATACAGGGAAATGGAGTTGGGAACATTTCTCCTCCTCATGAAAAGGCACTGAGACCTTCATCTCTGCTATTTCATGTACCAAATCCAATATTCTGCACAGAGTCTTACAAACTCTGGGGCTATAAAAGCAGGAAAAACTTGAATAATAAACCCACAGCAGCTAAAATTAAATTAATCTGAGCGGGTCAATGTGTTTGTGCTGCTGGGTGCTGGAAACGAGGGAGGAAAGGGAACAGGGGAGGAAAGGGAAAAGGGATTTGGGATTGTTTGGGGATTTGCCATGCACAGCAGGGTGCCATCCCATAGCAGGGTGTCCCCAAGGAGGGTGCCATCCCATAGGGGGGTGCCACCCACAGCAGGGTGTCCTCAGTGAGGGTGCCATCCAGAGGAGAGTGCTGTCCTCAAGGGGGGTGCCATCCTAGAGAAGGGTGTCCCCAACGAAGATGTCCCCAAGAGGGTGCCATCCCATAGGGAAGTGCCATCCCACAGCAGGGTGCCCCCAAGAGGGTGCCATCCCATAGGGAAGTGCCATCCACAGGAGGGTGTCCCCAAGGAGGGTGCCATCCAGAGGAGAGTGCTGTCCCCAAGGAGGGTGCCATCCTAGAGAAGGGTGTCCCCATCGAGGGTGTCCCCAAGGAGGGTGCCCCATAGGGGGGTGCCATCCCATAAAGGGGTGCCTTCCCATAGCAGGGTGTTCCCAACGAGGGTGCCATCCACAGGAGGGTGCCATCCACAGGAGGGTGTTCCCATCAAGGGTGCCCACAGGAGGGCGCCATCCCACAGGAAGGCGCCATCCCATAGGAGGGTGTCCCCAACAAGGGTGCCATGCAGAGGAGAGTGCTGTCCCAAAGGAGGATGCCATCCCATAGGAGGGTGCCATCCAGAGGAGGGTGCCATCCTAGAGAAGGGTGTCCCAAAGGAGGGTGCCATCCCTGACGAGGGTGCCATCCTAGAGAAGGGTGTCCCCAAGGAGGGTGTCCCAGAGGTGGGTGTCCCAAGCAGGGTGTCCCAATGACGATGTCCCCAAGCGGGCTGTCCCCAATGAGGGTGTCCCCAATGAGGGTGTCCCCAAGCAGGGTGCCCCAATGAGGGTGTCCCAAGCAGGCTGTCCCTTGGGTGCCACTCTGCCCCCATCCCCAGCTGGGATTGGGCTGTCCCCAAGGCACCCTGGGGTGTCACAGCCTCTCAGCCAATCCCTCCCAATAAATGCACCACGGTTCTAACAGCACCCACCTGCCTCAGTGGCAGCCCTACCTGAGCCCCCCATGAAATGTCAGCCTCCTGCCTGGTGCCTGCACATTGCACAGAACAGAAAGGTTCCTCCTGTGACTCCATAAAACCGAAATAAATTCCACTGGCATCTTGTAAATTTTTATTTTCTACAATGACTGCGGGCCCCATCTGCGACCCAGCTGTTATTAGAAGGGAAAGCGTTGGCCCTTCTGCATTACAAAACAGCCTAGAACAGTAATTGCCAGTGGAAGAGATTAAGTGTAGACACTAAAAATGTTTACTCGCAATGAATATGCATAACGATGGGTAGGAAACAGCCCTGGAAGATTAAAAAGAGAGAAGGGTTTGTTTACAAGGCTGGGAAAAAAAAAAAGAGGGGAATGTCAGTTGGCCCCAAGCCTGAAATAGGAACGAAAAACCTTTGGGCAAGGCATTAGGGAGAAAAACAGATGGTTTGTGAACCTTTTATTAGATAGAAAAATCATTAATCAAGCCCAGGCTGGAAATGGCAGGGTTTTGGGTAGTTCAGAGCCGAGTTTATTTTCTCTTAAAGCGACAGCGCGGCGCTCCCGGCGGCCCTGCCCGCGCATCCCGCGCCGAGGAAATCCCTCAGCGGGGCTGCACATTTCTGCACCTGTTCCTGCCCGCTCCGACAACACCGACAACCACCAGGAGGAGGAGGAGGAGGAGGAGGGAGGAAGGGGAGACGCAGCCTGAGCTCCTTTCCACGCTCCTTCCCACTCCCCCGAAGAATTTAGGGGATGCAAAAAGCCTCCAGCAGCTCCTGCTGCCCGATTTTGGGGTTAAAACACTGCAGAAAAATCGTTTGTTTTGTAAAAATAGATGGAGGGGCTGGAAGCCGAGCATCCTCACCATCTTCAGCAGGGAGGAAATTGCAGATTTGGGGGTTTGGTGTGTTTTGTAAGAGACAGGAGGGGAATGAGGAATGGTTGGAATTGTCCAGGTTTCAGCCGGGTTTGGAGGGCTCGGACTGGGAGCAGCGGCAGGGGCTGAGATGTCACCTCTGATGGTGTTTGTGGGGCAGAAATGGGGGAAATAGAAATGTTTGTGGTGTTAGAAATGGGGGAAAATAGAAATGTTTGTGGTGGCAGAAATGGGGAAAATAGAAAGGTTTGTGGTGTTAGAAATGGGGAAAATAGAAATGTTTGTGGTGGTAGAAATGGGGAAAAATAGAAAGGTTTGTGGTGTTAGAAATGGGGAAAAATAGAAATGTTTGTGGTGGTATAAATGGGATAAATATAGAGGTTTGTGGTGTTAGAAATGGGGGTAAATACAAATGTTTGTGGTGGTAGAAATGGGGGTAAATATAGAGGTTTGTGGTGTTAGAAATGGGGAAAAATAGAAAGGTTTGTGGTGTTAGAAATGGGGGTAAATATAGAGGTTTGTGGTGTTAGAAATGGGGGAAAATACAAAGGTTTGTGGTGTTAGAAATGGGGAAAAATACAATGTTTGTGTTGGTATAAATGAAGGTAAATAGAAATGTTTGTGGTGTTAGAAATGTGGATATATAAAAAGGTTTGTGGTGTTATAAATGGGGTAAATACACAGGTTTGTGCTGTTTTAAATGAGTAAATACAAAGGTTTGTGGTGTTAGAAATGGGGAGAAATACAAAGTTTGTGTTGGTATAAATGGGGTAAATAGAAAGGTTTGTGGCATTATAAACAGGGGTAAATGCCCAGATTTGCCTGTAATTTGTATTTCCAGCTCCGAGCTCTCCGTTTGGGCTGGGAGTGGTTGAGAAATGCAAAAATGCAAAAGCTGCAAACAGCTCTGCAAACATGGAAGGCCACGAGACAACATCAGGGACCAGCCACAACATTTGCACCAGCTCACTCCCAGGCCAAAAATCCTTTCTGGGGGGAATAAAAGGGAACAGCTTCTTCCTTTTGGAGCTCCGAGGAGCTGCCCACACATTTCCTCAGAGCTGGGGGATGAACTTCCCAAAACATGTGAGCTCCAGCAGAGGGAGGGGGAAAAGCACAAAGTGATCTTGGGAAGGAAGAGGAGCTGGGATTGCAAGGCTTGCATGTGTTCCAGCACATCATTAATAACAGGGATCAAAAGCACGGCAGCATCTCGGCAGCTGCAGAGAATTAGTGCAGAAATTGGGAGTTTCAAATGAGCTCACACTTCAGGGGGAAAGGGGGAAAAGGAAAAAAAATCCCTCAAGGGTATTGGGGTCAGGGCATGGCAGAGACTCGGTGGGGATGGAGGAGAAATGAGGAAAAATGGGGTGAAAATCCCAGATGTGTTTGGAGAATGTGGAGGGATGGGAGCCCTGCAGCTCCCTCATCTCTCTGGTGATGAAATTCCCAAAATTCCCAATTTTGGGGTTTTTGTAGAGCCTCAGTGGGGATGGAGAAGGAGAAATCAGGAAAAATGGGGTGAAAATCCCAGATGTGCTTGGAGATCGTGGAGGAGAGGGGATGGATGGGAGCCCTGCAGCTCCCTCGTCTCTCTGGGAATAACAATTCCCAATTTTGGGGTTTTTGTAGAGCCTCAGTGGGGATGGAGAAGCAATGAGGAAAAATGGGGTGAAAATTCCAGATGTGCTCAGAGAATGTGGAGGGATGGGAGCCCTGCAGCTCCTTCATCTCCCCAGGGATAACAATTCCCGATTTTGGGGTTTGGGAGGGATGCAGCGCTCGGGGCTGGTTTGACAAACACCGGAGCAAGGCCAGGCCCAGAAAAATTCCATTTACGAAAAATTCCATTTAGGAAAAATTCCATTTGGGCCGAGCTGATCCCTTCCCGGGCAGCTTCAGCACGCTGTCCCCACCTGTGGCAGGGCAGCAGTCGCTGCCCATCCCCGAGCTGCAGAGCCCGCTGGAATTAATTGGCTGCGGAGCGAGCAGCGCTCAGCGGGAGCCGAAGGTGACGCGGGGAAAGCCTTTAAAGCCGGAGGTTTGATCTGGAAATGAAAGGCTGCGCCGGCCCCCTCCTCCTTTTCCCAGCATGTTTTTGTCATTCCGAGCAGCTCCGCGGCTCGGCTGCACATCTGCGAGCCGCGTGCGGGGCCGCGGCAGCCAGATCCAGGTGTTGGGCTCCTTAAAGGAGCCGCTCGCCAGAGCAGCGCGGCCGCGGCACGGCGAGGGTTACACGGCAGGGAAGGGCCGCTCGTGCTGCCGTGCGCTCCCATCTGCCGGCAGCCCTGCGACCCATTTGGAAATGAATTTTGCACTCGGAATCGTTCAGACAGCTTGAGCTGCGCTCGCACATGTCTCCAGCGACGGGGCTGATTGCGAAGGCATTAAGTATGTATGGCCATCCTGGCCGCCCTGAGCTCTTGCCGCACTTTATTCCGTAATTATCATCACATTAGCTTGGTAAATAATGTTGACACATGCTTCCCGAACAGCTGGAGAGTGTCCGTGTGACACCCGGCAGCGCGGGCACGGCTCCGCTCCCTCCCCGGCAGGGAAACCTCTCCCGGCCGCGAGATTTCCGGATTTATTGAATTTAAACTCATTTATTGCAGGGACACCGCGCCGCTGTCCCGGGCCGGCCGTGGCGGGGCTGGGTTTGCGGCTCCCGGTGCCGTTCCCGTGAGGAGTTCAGCGCTGCCCGCAGGGATGTGCGGCTCTGCCTGGGCATGGGGGCACTCCCGGCAGCAATCCCGAGCGCCAGAGAAACGCTTTGTGTCAGGAATTTGGGGGAATTCATCGCTAGAGTGACAATTTGCAGTGGGGGAAAAGGTAAAACGAACAATTCCGGCCGTGGAGCTCTGGAGCATCTCCAAAATTTGGGTGAATTCATTTCTAGAATGACAATTTGCAGTGGTGGAAAAGGCAAAATGAACAATTCCTGCCAGGGGACCCTGGAGCTGCTCCTTGGCTTTGTATTGGAAATTTGGATAAATTCATTTCTAGAGTGACAATTTGCAGTGGTGGAAAAGCAAAATGAACAATTCCTGCCATGGGATTCTGGAGCTTCTCCTTGGCTTTGTATTGGAAATTTGGATAAATTCATTTCTAGATTAAAGCTTTGCAGTGGTGGAAAAGCCAAAATGAACAATTCCTGCCATGGAGCTCTGGAGCATCTCCAAAATTTGTGTAAATTCATTTCTAGACTAAAGGTTTGCAGTGGGTGAAAGAGGTAAAAATGACCAATTCCTGCCCTGAGATTCTGGAGCTGCTCCCCAAAGTGGGAATTTGCTGCCCCTTGCCACATCCCTGGGATTGCAGCCCAGCCTCAGGAAATTCCATTGCTGAGCCTTTGATTCATCCCAGGAGGACGAGGAGGGATGAAGGAGATGATGCTTGAGTTGGATTTCTCTCAGTTCTATTTTTAGCCAGAAATTGCCCTTTTGCTCCCACAGCTGGATCCCGTGGAGCAGGCACAGGATTAAAGGACAAACCTGACCAGGCAAAAAATGTTAATCCTGCTTGTGGGGTAGGGAAAGAAAAAACCAACCCCTCCTTGTGTTTCCCTTCAATGCAGGGCCCATAATCTTATTTACATTCGGAGCATGACTCCAGCTCCCAGAACATTGCAGACATCTGTCAGACAAACAGACACACTCTGCACAGACATTTCCCCTAAAACCAGGGAGTGCTGGGGGATTTTGGCAGCAGAGCTGGGATCTGACATGTCTTTTTATTGAAATTTTTTTCCCCCCTTGAAACAGATGATTTCTTTGGCTTCCTCCAGCAAGCTGAAGCAATGGAATTATTTGTTATGAAAATTGAAGTGCTAACTCAAGGCCTGAGCAAATTTGTTGGGAATTTCCCCTCGGAAAGCTTCAGGTGTATTTGAAGAAATACAAACACCCTGACTGGGGTCATGAAATAAATCTGAGAAATTCAGAATTTTGGGGGTAAAACCCCACTGAGGGCAGCCAGCATTCCCCAAAGATAATCAGCATTTGCTGAGGATCAGCAGCATTTGCTGAGCTCCCTTCCCAGCCTGTTTTCAGCTGCTCCACACAACATTGCTGCAGAATTTGGGTGCTGCCAGACTTAGCAGCAGGAAAGGTGCTAAGAGAGCCCCAACTCGTGTGGGAGGCTGCAGATTGGCCACTTGGAATCCTCTGCTCTGCTCCCTCACAGGCTGCTCCTGCTCCCTTCCCTCGGGACAGGATGGGAATTAGTGGGGATGGGAAAGAAAGTGCCCCTGTGCCACATCCCTGAGGGTGGCAGGGGTGCCAGGAGAGAAACCTGCACTGAGAGCATCACCTGTGCCCCTGTGCCACAGCCCCGAGGCTGGCAGAGGTGCCAGGAGAGAAACCTGCATTGGCTGTGCCCCTGTGCCACAGCCCCGAGGTTGGCAGAGGTGCCAGGAGAGAACCCTGCACTGAGAGCATCACCTGTGCCCCTGTGCCACAGCCCCGAGGGTGGCAGAGGTGCCAGGACAGAACCCTGCACTGCCCCTGTGCCACAGCCCCGAGGGTGGCAGTGGTGCCAGGACAGAACCCTGCACTGCCCCTGTGCCACAGCCCCGAGGGTGGCAGAGGTGCCAGGACAGAACCCTGCCCGTGCTGGGGATTTCTTGCAGCTCCTGCTCATCCTGGGCACCAGGAAATATTCCCTTGTTCCCAAAGGCAAATATGGATGGAAGTCATTGATGCACTTCTGGAATATTGAAATTCACTTTCAATGTTGAAATTCCCATTCAATATTGAAATTCACATCCAATATTGAAATTCCCATTCAATATTGAAATTCCAATCCAATATTGGAATTCCCATTCAGTATTGAAATTCCCATCTTGAATCTTTAAATTCCCATCCAATATTGAAATTCCCATCCAATATTGAAATTCACATCCAATATTGAAATTCCCATTCAATATTGAAATTCCCATCCAATATTGAAATTCCAATCCTATATTGAAATTCCCATTCAATATTGGAATTTACATTCAATATTGGAATTCCCATTCAATATTGAAATTCACTTCTTGAATATTGAAATTCCCATCTTGAATATTGTAATTCCCATCCAATATTGAAATTCCCATCCAATATTGAAATTCCCATCTTGAATATTGAAATTCCCATCCAATATTGAAATTTACATATTGAATATTGAAATTCCCATTCAATATTGAAATTCACATCTTGAATATTTAAATTTTGATCCAATGTTGAAATTCCCATTCAATATTGCAATTCACATATTGAATATTGAAATTCACATATTGAATATTGAAATTCCCATTCAATATTGAAATTTACATATTGAATATTGAAATTCCCATCCAATATTGAAATTCACATCCAATATTGAAATTCCCATCCAATATTGAAATTCACATCTTGAATACTGAAATTCCCATTCCATATTGAAATTCCAATCCGATATTGAAATTCACATCTTGAATATTGAAATTCCCATCCAATATTGAGATTCCCATCCAATATTGAAATTCCCATTCAATATGGGTGGGCAAGGAATTCCCAAATAAACTGGATTGCAGGGAGGGAGCTGCACTGCTTCCCTGGAAAATTCCAAATTTCACCTGGAAAATTCAAAATTCAAAATTTCACCTGGAAAATTCAGAATTTGGGTGCACGGGGACAGCAGGAATGGGGCGGGTCAGAGAGCACGGAAAGTTCTCCAAGGTTCCATCGGCCAGGAATGGGTTAACTGATCAATCAGGGTTGTGAAAATTTAATAATAATAATAATAATAATAATAATAATAATAATAATAATAATAATAATAATAATAATAATAATAATAATAATAATAATACTTTCATAATAATCAAATGGTTATATACATAAGAATGCAATTAGAGTAATGATAATTTGGATATTTTGAATAAGGATGATATATTATAAATGGAATAAGGATGATTTATATATGAATAAAGACAATAAAAACAAAGAGTTAGAGATGTCCAGGTGCCTTTTATGGGCAGCAGCCTGCAAGGTTTTATTCCCAAAAATAAAATTATCAACCCCAGCCTGGAAAATTTTTATTCCCAAAAATAAAATTATCAATCCCAGCCTGGAAAATTTTTATTCCCAAAAATAAAATTATCAACCCCAGCCTGGAAAATTTTTATTCCGAAAAATAAAATTATCAATCCCAGCGTGGAAAATTTTTATTCCGAAAAATAAAATTATCGATCCCAGCTTGGAGATTTTTTAATTCCCCCAAGCAGGCAGCATTGTGCGTGCACAATAAATAAAGTGAGGCTGGAATGTCTCATCCCAAGCTGCAACAATGAGGGCTCTGTTCTGTTTCCTTGCAGGATGTTTTTGTCATCTCTTGATCCCGTGCCAGCACAGCACAGAATTGTGGGAGAGCAAAGCTCCCAAACGGAATTCCAGAAAGATCCACGCTCCCAAAAAAGCACAGGGCAGGAAGGGCAGGTAAATCAAATTGCAGGAAATTTGGGATCAATCAGAGCTGGAAAATGCAGCTAAAAATGAAAATATAAAGTGAAATCAGTGCTGAGGAAGTGCATTGTGCCCCGTGGTTTGCACAGAGTGATTTCCATCCTGGGCAGAAATAGGGAATGGGGATGGTGCCAGGATGCCCTGAGGGGTGCCAGCCACTCCTGGCACTGCCCACCGTGCTGGAACAATGCCAGGGCATGGCTGGGAACCACAGCACACACCCTGCAGTGCCCAAACACCCAGAACTGTGAGGGAATGAACCCCAAATGCCAGGGCATGGCTGGGAACCACAGCACACACCCTGCAGTGCCCAAACACCCAGAACCCTGGGAATGAACCCCTGCCCCAAACACCCAGAACCCTGGGAATGAACCCCAAATGCCAGGGCATGGCTGGGAACCACAGCACACACCCTGCAGTGCCCAAACACCCCAGAACCCTGGGAATGAACCCCAAATGCCAGGGCATGGCTGGGAGTCACAGCACACACCCTGCAGTGCCCAAACACCCAGAACCCTGGGAATGAACCCCAAATGCCAGGGCATGGCTGGGAACCACAGCACACACCCTGCAGTGCCCCAAACACCCAGAACCCTGGGAATGAACCCCAAATGCCAGGGCATGGCTGGGAACCACAGCACACACCCTGCAGTGCCCCAAACACCCAGAACCCTGGGAATGAACCCCTGCCCCAAACACCCCAGAACCCTGAGAGAATGAACCCCAAATGCCAGGGCATGGCTGGGAACCACAGCACACACCCTGCAGTGCCCAAACACCCCAGAACCCTGGGAATGAACCCCAAATGCCAGGGCATGGCTGGGAGTCACAGCACACACCCTGCAGTGCCCAAACACCCAGAACCCTGGGAATGAACCCCAAATGCCAGGGCATGGCTGGGAACCACAGCACACACCCTGCAGTGCCCCAAACACCCAGAACCCTGGGAATGAACCCCAAATGCCAGGGCATGGCTGGGAACCACAGCACACACCCTGCAGTGCCCAAACACCCAGAACCCTGGGAATGAACCCCTGCCCCAAACACCCCAGAACCCTGAGAGAATGAACCCCTGCCCCAAACACCCCAGAACCCTGAGAATAAACCCCAAAATACACAGAGCAGCTCTGGGCAGGCAGCAGGAACACAAATGGGGTGGGGGATTCAAATGGGATTGCAGATCAGATTGGCAATTTGATGAAGATTTTATCAAACATGATTGCAGATCAGATTTGCAGTGTGATCAGATTTGATCACACATGATTGCAGATCAGATTTGCAATGTGATCAGATTTAATCAAAGATCATTTTAGATCAGATTTGCAATGTGATGGATATTTGATCAAACATGATTGCAGATCAGATTTGCAATTTGATCACACATGATTTTATATCAGATTTGCAGTATGATTCAGATTTGATCACACATGATCAGCACTCATTGATTCCCTGTCCCAGGCTGTTCTTCACCATTTCTTGCTGCTCAGGTTCCTTTGATTCCTGGGCTCCCCAAAGCCAATTAGCCACCCCAGTAATTAAAGTGTGAATAAAACAGACCCCATTAACAACGTGCTCAGTCCAGCAGGGCTGAATCACACTGGGGAGAGATCCCAGGGACAGGTCCAAAATAAAAATAAAAAATAAATTTATTAGGGACAACTGGGAATGTGGGCAGGTGAAGGCAGGTGTGGTTCACCCCAATATTTGGTGTTTTCAGCAAACCTTGTTACACAAATATTTCTGTTGTACATTTGTTATCCTCTCTGGAAATGCACAGAGGCTGTGGGTGATAGGATGGGATTCCAAAAGAAATTCAGGATATAGTGCTTGAAAATAGGAATTATACTTTTTTTTCAGAGGGCAGAATTTAATAAAATAAAATAAAATAAAATCCCAAATTCCTGGGTGCTGCCACACTGAGTATGAAATGTTTGCAGGATAAAGCTGAGCAGGGAATTAGGCTGAGCTTGGCCAGGATAGACCTGAGCAGGGAAAAAGAGCCCCAGGGGGGTCATGGCAGAATTTCCTTTGTGTTCCCATCAAAACCATTCCAGATGGGGCTGCACAGGAATTCTCACCCAGACCAGGTGCAGAGGGTCTGGAATTGTTTTGTGGGATGGGGGGAAAAAAGCAAATCAACTCCAAATGAGGGATTTTTTGGTAAAAAGTGAAATTGTGGAGGTGCTGGGAAAGGGGATTAAAGTTTATTTGCAGTGCAAAAAGGAGGAATTAGTGCAGTGCAACCTCTGTGCCAGGCCGGGAGTGAGGGATGAGGGCAAATAGAGACAGGAGGATTTATTATTAAATTAAAATCACTTCATTACTGCAAATGTTAAATGTGCACTTTTCTGGCATTTCAGGGATGTTTTCCCCTGCAATTGCCATGAATTGTCCACTTGCAATTCCCCCTCCTGCAGCAGCAGGAAAATGTCAGCCCTCAATTAAACCTGGCTGGGGGCTGCTCCACCTCAGCTAAAAAAGCTTTAATTAGGGCCAAAAAAATAAAAAAAATAAAAACTCCAATCCCAATCCCATTTCCAGCCCATCCCAGTGCAGGATTCCATGGGTCCATGGGATCTTGTTCCCATTCCCAATCCCATTTCCAGCCCATCCCAGTGCAGGATTCCATGGGTCCATGGGATCTTGTTCCCATTCCCAATCCCATTTCCAGCCCATCCCAGTGCAGGATTCCATGGGTCTATGGGATCCTGTTCCCATTCCCAATCCCATTTCCAGCCCATCCCAGTGCAGGATTCCATGGATCCATGGGATCCTGTTCCCATTCCCAATCCCATTTCCAGCCCATCCCAGTGCAGGATTCCATGGGTCCATGGGATCTTGTTCCCATTCCCAATCCCATTTGCACTGGGATTTCCACAGGGATTTGACCTGGGATTTGCACTGGGATTTCCACAGGGATTTCCACAGGGATCTCCACTGGGATTTGCACTGGGATTTCCTCTGGGATTTCCCCTGGCATTTGCACAGGGATTTGCCCTGGGATTTCCACTGGGATTTCCACTGGGATTTCCACTGGGATTTCCTCTGGGATTTCCACTGGGATTTGCCCTGGGATTTCCACTGGGATTTGCACTGGGATTTCCTCTGGGATTTCCACTGGGATTTCCACTGGGATTTCCTCTGGGATTTCCACTGGGATTTGCCCTGGGATTTCCACTGGGATTTGCACTGGGATTTCCACAGGGATTTCCACTGGGATTTCCCCTGGGATTTCCACAGGGATTTCCACAGGGATTTCCACTGGGATTTCCACTGGGATTTCCACTGGGATTTCCTCTGGGATTTCCACTGGGATTTGCACTGGGATTTCCACAGGGATTTCCACTGGGATTTCCTCTGGGATTTCCACTGGGATTTGCCCTGGGATTTCCACTGGGATTTGCACTGGGATTTCCACTGGGATTTCCACAGGGATTTGCACTGGGATTTCCACAGGGATTTCCACAGGGATTTCCCCGTTCCCCTTGGCAGGAGGGCTCTGGGATTTGTGGGATTCATGGGATTCCCTCCCCGCTCCCAAGCCAGGATACAAAGTGGCAGCAAGGTGGGAATTGTCCGCCAGGAAATCCCATGAATAATTCATGGCCGTTCATTATTCCGCGAGTCATTCCCCGGCAGCCCCGAGGAATTTCCCTCCCAGCCCTGACACGCGTCAGCCCGCGAGCCCAGGGATGAATATTTTAAGGACAACAACTTCTTTTTCCCATTTTTTCACCCCTCCAGGATTAAAGTCAGGCACTGCCACGCTTGCTCCCAGCTGGGAAAACCAACCCCGGTGTGTTTGAAATTCCACAGGAAATGGGATTTCCCCAGCTCTTCCTGTTTTGGGATGCTCTGCTTTGCTTTTCAAGATTCCCTCTTTGATATTTTCTATTTCCTGAGTGGCTGTCCCAGGTTGGAATTGGGATTGGGACCCCAAAAGTGTCTCCAAATTCACTGAGGGGGATTTCAGGAGGAATTTCCCCAGGGAAAGGATTCCTTGGAGATGTCCCAGCCACAATTTGGGATCTGTGACCCCAAAATGTTTCCAGGCTCATGGATGAGGATTTCAGGGGGAATTTCCCCATGGAAAGGATTCCCTGGAGGTTTCCCAGGCTCTGTGACCCCAAAGTGCCTCCAAGCCCACTGATACCACGAGGATGATGAGGAGGAGGAAGGCTGGGGCACCCCTGGAGCCCCCCAAACCCTTCCCAGGTAATTCCCCATCCCCTCTCTGTGTCCCTCAGCTGCTCCCCTGCACCCCGAGGCGTTCCCAGCAGGAAATTGCATTTGCATCCTGTGTGGCACAAGCACGTTGTGAATATCATAAAAACACATATGGCCACAGGGGCTGGGGGAGAAGTGACAAAAGTGACATTTAGGAACAGCTTTGGGAAAGGAAAACATGTGCAGGGAGGCAGCTCCTCCCTCTGAGAGAGTCTGGGCTCTCACATTCACCAGAAAACTTCCTCATTTTGGGACAAGCTTCTTATTTTTCCGTGCAAATTTGTTGGTGCAAACTTCCTCACTTTCATTCTACAAACTTCATTTTTTCCCCCCCTAAACTTGATAATTTTTTCTGTCCACTGTATTAAAACACTCATTTCAAACTTGAGATATTTGAGCTGGAGCCTGCTGGGATATCCTGGAAGAGACTCCAGGTGTGGGACAGATTCCATGGCAGGTTTAAATGGAATTTTGAACAGCTTGGAACAATATTGTGGGATTTCAGCACTTGGGCTTTGAGCAGGAGGTTCCTGGCTTGGCTGGGAATTCCTTGGGGATTTTCCTGGGTTTGCACTGGAATTCTGGACAGCACAAGCTTGTGGACGTGGTGAAATATGAAATTTTCCTCAAGGAAAAGGAATAACTTTGGATGGAAAAGCAGGAAGTCATTCCCACAAATCCAGGAGGAGGAAGAGGAGGAGGAGGAGGAGGAGGAGGAGGAGCAGCCATGGCTTGGTTTGAAATGCAGCTGTGATGGGGATGGAACAGAGTGAAAACAGCAGCACAGCTCCTGTCGTGATCACCTGCAGGGTTTGAGACAGGAGAGGCAAAGTGTGGGCAGGAAAAGGACACAGAGTCACAAAGGGTTAACCCTCACATGAGCAGCCTGGTGAATATTCAGACACTCACACAGCAGGCAGGGACTCCGGGCAAAATCAGCATTTCATACACAGTGCAGGAATTCCAGGCAAAATCAGCATTTCATACTCCATGCAGGGACTCCAGGCAAAATCAGCATTTCATACACCATGCAGGGATTCCAGGCAAAATCAGCATTTCATACACCGTGCAGGAATTCCAGGCAAAATCAGCATTTCATACACCATGCAGGGACTCCAGGCAAAATCAGCATTTCATACACAGTGCAGGGACTCCAGGCAAAATCAGCATTTCATACACAGTGCAGGGACTCCAGGCAAAATCAGCATTTCATACACAGTGCAGGGACTCCAGGCAAAATCAGCATTTCATACAGGATGCAGGGACTCCAGGCAAAATCAGCATTTCATACACAGTGCAGGGACTCCAGGCAAAATCAGCATTTCATACACCATGCAGGGACTCCAGGCAAAATCAGCATTTCATACACCATGCAGGGACTCCAGGCAAAATCAGCATTTCATACAGGATGCAGGGACTCCAGGCAAAATCAGCATTTCATACACAGTGCAGGGATTCCAGGCAAAATCAGCATTTCATACAGGATGCAGGGATTCCAGGCAAAATCAGCATTTCATACATCTGATACACAATGCATGAATTCCAGTCAAAATCAGGATTTCATACATCTGATACAGGATGCAGAAATTCCAGTCAAACTCAGGATTTCATACACAATGCAGAAATTCCCTTCAAACTCAGGATTTCATACACAGTGCAGAAATTCCCTTCAAACTCAGGATTTCATACACAATGCATTAATTCTATTTAAATTCAAAATTCTGCCTGGTCATCCTCAACTTCTTCCTTTTAATCCCAACAGGAAGAAGTTTATTTATTCTGATAATGGCCAATAAATTCTTTTTCTCTAAAAGACTGAGCTATCCTAGGGCTGCTATCTTTAACAAAAGTATCCTGCATAGCATCATTCATATTTTAACATTTTTCAGAACCTAAAACTAGATTTAACAGAATGAATCCAGCATCGCTTTCTACCACAACACATCGAATATTCATTTGAATATTTGCCAAAAGCCAGGCATAAAATTCACATTTTTCAGCACAAGGTGAATCCCTGGGCTGTTCCAGACACCCGGGAGAGGGGGGAAATCTGGGAATTCACAGCCTGACAAACACCAGGAACACACAGGGAAACTCTTCCCCCTAGTTTCCACTCGGGGAACTGTGGAAATCCTCGGGAAAGGACTGGCAGGACACGAGGAAGGCTGCAGGGTGAGGAAGAGGAGGAGGAGGAAGGCTGGAGGATGAGGATAAGGAGGAGGATGAGGAGGAGGATGAGGAGGATTTTCTGGGTTGGAGCTCCAGGATCTGTGTCCCACAGGGATTTTGGGCTGGAGCTCCAGGATCTGTGTCCCACAGGGATTTTGGGTTGGAGCTCCTGGATCTGTGTCCCACAGGGATTTTGGGTTGGAGCTCCTGGATCTGTGTCCCACAGGGATTTTGGGTTGGAGCTCCTGGATCTGTGTCCCACAGGGATTTTGGAGCTCCTGGATCTGTGTCCCACAGGGATTTTGGTTTGGAGCTCCTGGATCTGTGTCCCACAGGGATTCTGGGCTGGAGCTCCTGGATCTGTGTCCCATGAGGATTTTGGGTTGGAGCTCCTGGATCTGTGTCCCACAGGGATTTTGGGTTGGAGCTCCTGGATCTGTGTCCCACAGGGATTTTGGAGCTCCTGGATCTGTGTCCCACAGGGATTTTGGAGCTCCTGGATCTGTGTCCCATGAGGATTTTGGGTTGGAGCTCCTGGATCTGTGTCCCATGAGGATTTTGGGTTGGAGCTCTGTTCCAAGATTACAAATTGGAATTAGAGAAAGAGGAATGAGATGAGGGCAAAAAAGAGAGAAATGGTGCTTTGGTTTGTGCTGGGAGAATAAATAAAATAAATCCCTGCTGCGTTCCTGGGGACAAGGTGGGGAGCAGGCCCAGCTTGGACAAGAAGGTCCTTCCTGGAGCTCTTTCCCAGCTGGAATCACTCTGGGATTCTGGATCCTCATCCAAAACCCAGATCCTGTGTTCAGGCACTTCCTGTGATCCTCAGGGAAGATTCCAATGTTTTCTCTCTGAATTCCTGCTGTGCTTTGTTTGTTTTGCTCTTTCCCAGCTGGAATCACTCTGGGATTCTGGGATCCTCATCCAAAACCCAGATCCTGTGTTCAGGCACTTCTGTGATCCTGGGAGAAGATTCCAATGAATCTTTCTGAATTCCTGCTGTGCTTTGTTTGTTTTGCTCTTTCCCATCTGGAATCACTCTGGGATTCTGGATCCTCATCCAAACCCAGATCCTGTGTTCAGGCACTTCCTGTGATCCTCGGGGAAGATTCCAATGAATCTTTCTGAATTCCTGCTGTGCTTTGTTTGTTCTGCTCCTTCCCAGCTGGAATCACTTGGGATTCCAGGATCCTCATCCAAAACCCAGATCCTGTGTTCAGGCACTTCTGTGATCCCCGGGGAAGATTCCAATGAATCTTTCTGAATTCCTGCTGTGCTTTGTTTGTTCTGCTCCTTCCCAGCTGGAATCACTTGGGATTCCAGGATCCTCATCCAAAACCCAGATCCTGTGTTCAGGCACTTCTGTGATCCTGGGGGAAGATTCATTCCAGTGTTTTCTCTCTGAATTCCTGCTGTGCTTTGTTTGTTTTGCTCCTTCCCACCTGGAATCACTCTGGGATTCTGGATCCTCAGCCAAAATCCAGATCCTGTGTTCAGGCACTTCCTGTGATCCTCAGGGAAGATTCATTCCAGTGTTTTCTCTCTGAATTCCTGCTGTGCTTTGTTTTGTTTTTTCCCGTTGTTTTCCCTGGTGGCTCAGGAGCTTCTCCTGGCCATCTGCAGCATTCCCTGGAGTTTGGGGTTTTGCCGTGTGTCCTCAGCCAGTCCGTCTGTCCGTGCAGCCCCCGGTGCCCGCAGAGCTCTTTCACAGCCCATAATGGAGCCATTGAGAGCTCGCAGTTATTCCGAGTTCTTTGGGCTTGACTCACGCCTTGGCAGGGCCAGCCCTGCACACATTTCCCTTTTTTTCGCTTTTTTTAAGTGCACTTTGCTTTTCTTTTCCAGCTCCACAAACAAGGGACCTTTATCAGCTTCGACTTCATCTCCGCCCCAGAGGAAACTTCCAGAACTTCTTTCCTTGGGGACCTGCGCTCTCATCCCAGCTGGAGCTTGGTGTGAAAAGCCTGAAATTCCTGGGATGTCAGTGCCTGCAGGATTGAGGGATCCGTTCCAGCCTCTCCACTGGCAGGTGTGTGAAACCCTCTGGTTCCTTTTACCTTCTCCTGCTCTTTCTGCCCAAATTCCAGATTGTCCTTAGGGAATGTTGGTGCAGAACAAACCACGCAGGAGCGTGGTGAGCCCACGGTGTCCACACTCAGCCCGGGATGGTCCAAAGGGGGAAAAACTCCATTTCAGCACCGGGGTCCCTCCCTCCAGCTCCCGATTTTTACTGGGAATGGGGAATTTGGAATTGAACCCCGGGGCGGCCGCAGGTGCCAATTGTCGGAATGAGGGGGATGAAGGCTCCGGGTGGGATATGGGGCTGGAATGAGGGGGATGAAGGCTCCGGGTGGGATACGGGGCTGGGAATGAGGGGGATGAAGGCTCCGGGCTGGGGCGCAGATGGGAGACACGGAGCTGTCAGAAAGGAGTCGGGATTGCAGAACCATCCTAATTGGGATGGCAAACAAGTTCCCATCAGAGCAGCCTATTGAGGCACGGCATCGCCATGGCAACCGCCCGGAAAAGTCTGGGAATGGGGAATCGGGAAGGGGCAGGGCTGGGAATGAGCGGGATGAAGGCTCCGGGTGGGATGTGGGGCTGGGAAGGAGCGGGATGAAGGCTCCGGGTGGGATGTGGGGCTGGCAATGAGCGGGATGAGGGCTCCGGGTGGGATGTGGGGCTGGGAAGGAGCGGGATGAAGGCTCCGGGTGGGATGTGGGGCTGGCAATGAGCGGGATGAGGGCTCCGGGTGGGATGTGGGGCTGGGAAGGAGCGGGATGAAGGCTCCGGGTGGGATGTGGGGCTGGCAATGAGCGGGATGAAGGCTCCAGGCTGGGAATGAGGGGGATGAAGGCTCCGGGTGGGATGTGGGGCAGGGACAGGGGGATGAAGGCTCCGGGTGGGATGTGGCTTCCCCATTCCCATTCCCATCCCATCCCATCCCCATCCCCATCCCCATCCCATTCCCATCCCCATCCCCATTCCCATTCCCATTCCCATTCCCATCCCATTCCCATTCCTATTCCCATTCCCATCCCCATCCCCATCCCCATCCCCAATCCCATCCCATCCCATCCCATCCCATCCCATCCCATCCCATCCCATCCCATTCTCATTCCCATTCCCATCCCATTCCCCTGAGCCCGTGGCAGAGGGAGCAGAGCTGGCTGCGGCTGTGCCAGGTGTAATTAACGGTAATTAGTGCCAGGAATGAGCAGTGGGCTGTGCAGGAGGTGCAGCTGTGCTGTCACTCGGCTGTGACACCCTGTCCTGCACGGCTGGGCTGCAGCTGGGGCTGCTGCTGGGGGACACCAGGGGGACACCAGGGGGACAGCAGGGACAGCAGGGACAGCAGGGGGACACCAAGGACAGCAGGGACAGCAGGGACAGCAGGGGGACAGCAGGGACACCAGGGGGACACCGGGGGGACACCAGGGGGACACCAGGGACACCAGGGGGACAGCAGGGGGACAGCAGGGGGACAGCAGGGACACCAGGGACAGCTCCTGATCTGTGCCCTCTGACTGGGGCTGTCCCCACAAGGGACACCAAGGCCAGGCTGGACACTGAGGCTTGGAGCCACCTGGCCATGGAGTGGAAATCCCTCAAACCCCTCAAATCCCTGCATATTCCACAGTTCCCCAGTGATTCCAACAGCCCAGACCAAGCTCTTGGCTGCAGGGGTCCCGAAATACCTGGAGGATGTGGGATCACACCTTGGGAGGAGCCTTTTGGCAGCTCCTTGTCACAGGTGCTGGCACCCTGTCCCCACCTCCTCCCTCCTTTAATACCCAAACGCTTTTGGAAATCTGCCCCAGTTTTAAGTAGGGCAGGAGATGTCAGCTCATCCTCAAATCTGTTCTTTCCTCCTGCTGCTCCTTCCAAAGCCCAGAAATGATCCCAGGGAGCAGCATCCCATCCCATTCCATTCCATCCCATTCCATTCCATTCCCATCCCATTCCCATCCCATCCCATCCCATCCCATCCCATCCCATCCCATCCCATCCCATTCCCATCCCATCCCCATTCCCTTGGTTGTCCCCTGGCTGTCCCACCTGTGCTGTGACCCCAAATGTGCAGGGCTGAGGGGACAGGGACATTTCCTTGTCCCTAAGGGCCACATTCCCTGCCTGAACAGCTCCAGGACAAACTTGGGGTGCCCCAAACCATTGCAGGAGTAAACACAGGAAAATCTCTTTTTTAAAAGTAAAAAGCACATCAATAGAACTCCTAGAATTAAAAAATAACAGGAGGAGAACAAAGTGAGCTTTGCAGGCACGGAGGGTCAGACCTTGGCAGGGAGCTGCAGCCCAGAGTGGGGTTTGCAGTGGGGTTTAAACTGTCCCGAATGTCAGCCTGGGCTGGGTGATGCTCTTCCCTCAGCACCACAAAAATGAGATTGTCTGAGCACCCTCCGGGGCCTGCAGCACATCGCTGAGTGGGTGAAACGAGCTGCAAATGTTGTCCTTTAAACACAAACTCAAGGCCTTTCGTTGGGGACAAAAAAATCTCTTTCAAGGCATTGTTTCTTTGGAGCTGTGGTTTACCTTTGGTTCCTTAACAAAGTAAATTAATAAATGAAGGGGTAGCAGAGTTGTTTCTATAGCAATCCCCATGGAAACATCAAAAATGCCACAAACACTCAGGCTCAGCCTCCAGCTCCGGCTCAGGGTGGAACACAGCCCTGGCTCCTGCTCTCAGTGCCCTTGGTGGCCAAAAATTCCACATTTGGGAGCAAACCCAGTGAGCAGGAGCTGGAGCTGCTGGCCCTTCCCGTGGGGTGAGGAGTGAGGAACTCTTGGGGGGTTAAATGTAAAATAAACTTTGATTTAAACCTTGACTGGGTTGAGGGAGGCGGTGCCAGGCTCTGGTCCTGGCACTGGTGCAGGGTCTGGCTCCCACTGGCACACCCCAGTTAATGTGGAATGTTCTGGCAACACACCCGGAGTGGGGACGGACAGACGGACACGGGGACATGGACAGGACATGGGGACAGGACAGGACAGAGGGACAGGACACAGGGACACGGGACAGGATACAGGGACACGGGTGGGGATAGGACAGAGGGACACGGGGACGTGGGACAGGACACAGGGACATGGGACAGAGGGACATGGGGACACGGGGAGGGCAGGACAGACGGACACGGGGACATGGACAGGACAGAGGGACAGGACAGAGGGTCACAGGGACACGGGCTGGGATAGGACAGAGGGACACGGGGACAGGACAGAGGGACACGGGGACAGGACATGGGGACAGGACACAGGGACACGGGAACATGGGGCAGGACATGGGGACATGGGACAGAGGGACACGGGGAGGGCAGGGATAGACGGACACAGGGACAGGACACAGGGGCAGGACGCAGGGACACGGGACACAGAGACACAGGACAGGACAGAGGGACACGGGACAGGACAGAGGGACATGGGACAGCACACGGGGCATGGCAGAGGGACAGAGGGACTCGGGGACAGGACAGAGGGACACGAGACAACACACAGGGCCTGGCTTCCCCTGCCTGAGGGACAGAGGGACACCAGGAAAGCTGCTGGGATTCTCAGCTTCTCCAGCCCAGAATCCTGCTGGGATTTCAGGGATCTCCACTCTGGGATTCCAGGATCTCCAGCCCAGAATCCTGCTGGGATTTCAGGGATCTCCAGCCCAGAATCCTGCTGGGATTTCAGGGATCTCCAGCCCAGGATCCTGCTGGGATTTCAGGGATCTCCAGCCCAGAATCCTGCTGGGATTCCAGGATCTCCAGAGCTCCTGTGTCCCTCACCAAGTCCCAGTTTGGATGTTTTTAGCCCGAGCTGTGTTAGGATAAGGCCGGGCTGTGATGGCAGTGAGAGGAGGGAAGGTGTGATGATTTCCATCCCGGGGATGTTTCTGGGATATTTACAGCCCCATCCAGCGCCTGGTGCCCTGCACAGGAGGGGATTCACACGAGCTAAGTGCTCCTACAAATCTCCTGTACCCTTTCCTGGAAAAGGCCAACGCAATAATAATTGGGAAATTTATGTCCCAGCACGTCTGCACTGTAGAGCTCGGCAAGCTGAGCTCCTCACAATTCCTGCCTCCCCTTCCCTCCCTGAGCCTCTTCCATGGCAATTCCTCAGGATCCCGGGATCCAGTGGAGTGCAGCTCCGGCACTGCTGGAAATTTGGGAAATTTCTGTGCCCAAAATGGGATTTCAGCACCAGAATGTACCCCCGGAATCCTCTGGAATCACAGGAACTGAGCTTGGAACAGGCATCCAACACTGGGCAGTTCAATAAATCCCTCCAGGAACGGGGATTCCAGCTGTATCAGTGCCTGAATGTCCCCTAAAACCCTGATCCTGAGAATCCCAGCAGGATTCCAGACTGGAGATGCTGAAAATCCCAGAACCCTTTTCCCTGGAGATCCTGAGGATCCCAGCAGGTTTCTTGAGGTTGTCCCTGAGAATCCCAGCAGTTTTCCATGCTGGAGATCCCTGGGAATGCCTGGCCAGTCCCACCCCCTCAGTGCCACCCCAAATTCCCTTTTTTAGGGTTCCTGTCAGGCCTCAGTGGTGCTGCATCGCCGCCAGTTGAGCTCCACTCGCAGCACCAGCAGGACGAGGACAGAGAAATGGAAATCCCATTTGGCACGTTTCATCAGATAATTATTGTTAAGGAAGGAGCAGGAATGTTAAATACATTTCCCCTTTATTTCCATCTGCTGAGCTGACGTGCTCCAGGAGCCAGGCTCATCTCCTGGTGGATATTTCAGCACTCCCGAGTGCAGGACAGCTGGCTGCCACATCCCGCTCACACCTGCGCGGCCAGGAAGGGGTTAAGGGTGGCTGGGTGGGGCCAGGAGCTGCTCCTGCCCTCGGGACATCCCATCATCTCCACCCCATCGTGTCCACCTCGGATTCCGGGGGAAATCCGGGGGTGCTGTCCCTGAGCAAAGCCAGAACTTTGCAGCGCAGCAGAGAGGAGAACTTGTCCCTGTGGAGAGACTTTGTCAGGGGGCAGGGGGGGACATCTACCAGAGTGGAGATCCTGAAATCCCAGCAGGATTCCGGGCTGGAGATGCTGAGAATCCCAGCAGGATCCTGGGCTGGAGATCCCTGAAATCCCAGCAGGATTCTGGGATGGAGATCCTGGGAATCCCAGCAGGATTCTGGGATGGAGATCCTGGGAATCCCAGCAGGATTCTGGGATGGAGATCCGGGAATCCCAGAGTGGAGATGCTGAGAATCCCAGCAGGATTCTGGGCTGGAGATCCCTGAAATCCCAGCAGGATTCTGGGCTGGAGATCCCTGAAATCCCAGCAGGATTCTGGGCTGGAGATACTGAGAATCCCAAGCCAGATTCTGGGTTTGGGATCCTGGAAATTCCGGAGTGGAGATCCTGAAATCCCAGCAGGATTCTGGGCTGGAGATGCTGAGAATCCCAGAGTGGAGATGCTGAGAATCCCAGCAGGATTCTGGGCTGGAGATCCTGGGAATCCCAGAGTGGAGATCCTGAAATCCCAGCAGGATTCTGGGCTGGAGATGCTGAGAATCCCAGCAGGATTCTGGGCTGGAGATGCTGAGAATCCCAGCAGGATTCTGGGCTGGAGATGCTGAGAATCCCAGAGTGGAGATCCTGGGAACTCCAGCACCTTTCCAGATCCCTGAAATGCCAGCAGGATCCAGGCTGGAGATGCTGGGAACTCCAGTACCTTTCCAGATCCCTGAAATCCCAGCAGGATCCAGGCTGGAGATGCCGAGCTGCTCGTTTTTCTTTAGGGCAAGCATCCCTGGAAGTTCATTTCCTGTGCTCTGTGCTCCTTTCTCCCCTGCCCATCGCTCATGAGATCTTTTCTCCCCTCCACAGGAGGATCCCTCACTCCCAGGAGCTCTGACCTGGCCACCTCGTGGGAAGCTGACATTCCTCAGGCCTGGAACGCCCCAAGGTAAGCTGCAGGAAAATCTGCTTTTCCCAAAGTTTTGAAGTTTGCTTTTCCCTGCCCGGCAGAGGAAGGAGCCCAAGGGCCTGGATGTGGAACAGGGAGCATCTCCTGTCGAATTTTCCCGTTGCTATAGCGATTGATTAAATCGAATAAACCCCCCCTCCCCGTCCCTTGTAAATTCCAAATCCTAATTGTGCTGACAACAATCTGAGTGTGCTCGGAACAGTGAGTCACACTGCACAGCCCGTGTCTGAGCAGGGCTTCATTTCCATCTAACAAGGCAATTACTGCAGCCGTGTTAATTCCCTGCTAATTCTGTAGCATTTGATTAACAAAACCGTGCTGGGGATGGAGCTGCAGCACCTCCGCTGCTCCGCCAGATCCTTATCTCCGCCCCTGCTCATTAGCATAAATTATGCAGATGAGCCATCCCCAGACGGGACCGGGACGAGCTCAGATCCATGGGAATGGTCAGGAAAGGATTTCCTTTAAAGCACAGCGGTGTTTTCAGGTCTGCTCCCACAAAAGCTTCTCTCGGAAGCTGCCAAGGCATTCGGGGCCGCTGCCAGCAATTAGGTCATTACCAGATCCCCTAATGAGTCTGGAGTGCCTCGGCCCATCCTTGGCCAGGCAGGAGGGACTTTAACCCCTGGCTCTGCTCCTCCTTCCTCCCCGAGACCCCACAGGAGCCCAGGCAGCAGCTGCAGCCACCCAGAGCCTGGCCCGGCCCTGAAATCACATTTATGAGCCAGGAGGAGAGGGGGAAACCACTCCAGAAACCCCAAACGGGAAACGGGGCCTTTCCTCCCTAAAGGGACATCCCGTGGCAAACAACTGCCCATTTCCCCTTTTCCTACAGCCACGGCTCCCTGATCACTGCTGGAGTTGCTCTGGGGCCATTCTGGATGGATGTTACCCACACACAAATGGAATTTCCTTTGCAGTCCCTATTCCCAAATCTGTGCACAAATAAATCCCTTGGAGGGCTGGACTTTGGGATTTGCCAACTTCGGGATGGCTGAGGCAGGACTGGGTCCCATTGCCCCATTTTTTCAGCCATTTCTCCCAGAAATTGCTCTGGAGCCATTCTGGATGGATGTTAACTACACATAAATATAATTTCCTTTTCAATCCCTATTCCCAACCCTGTGCACAAACCAATCCCAATCACTTGGAGGGCTGGACTTTGGGATTTGCCAACTTTGGGATGGCTGAGGCAGCACCAGGATGTGAGGCTGGGTTCCCGTTTCCCCATTCCTCCCTGGAATTGCTCTGGAGCCATTCTGGATGGATGTTACCCACACAAATGGAATTTCCTTTGCAGTCCCTATTCCCAAATCTGTGCACAAACCAATCCCTTGGAGGGTTTTATTTGGGATTTGCCAACTTTGGGATGGCTGAGGCAGCTCTGGGTCCCATTCCCCCATTTCTCCCAGGAATTGTTCTGGAGTTATTCTGGATGGATGTTAACTGCACATAAATATAATTTCCTTTTCAGTCCCTATTCCCAACCCTGTGCACAAAAAATCCCAATCCCTTGCAGGGCTTTATTTGGGATTTGCCCCTGGGAAAAGGGAAAAGCAGCTGGAGCTGGGAGTGCTCTGCAGCCCCACGTGCTGGAGCTGTTTGCTTATGAATATAAATGACATTTTTTTTGCCATGGCAAATAAACAAATGCATAAAGATGCATTATTTCATAAGCATAAAAAAAAAAATAAAATCCCTGCTGCAACCATAGTGCTTTTCATTTGTTTTTATGATTACTTGTAATTAATTAGCATCAAAAGAAGATTATCAACATGGCTAAACCCGAGATTGTAGCAGTGATGATGGTGCTGCTTTATCTTTCTATTAAGGTGGGAAAAAAGGAAATTATCCTTTTATAATTTCATTTTTCAGCTCTGCTGAGGTTGGAGTGTCAGCACCCCGTGGCACACAGCCCCAAAATGCACAAACAGGGAATCTCCAGCCTGGGAATGCTGGGATGCTCTGGGCTCCTCGGGGAGCTGCCATCCCCAGCATTCCAGAAGGTTCCAGGGAACCCCTGGGCGTTCCAGACTCGGGGAATCCTCGGGAATGAGGCCACGCAGAGCTCTGATCCCACCTCCCACATCCTCATCCCAAACACCCAAACCCCAATTTCGCCTTCTTTTAATGACGGGGTAATTAATGAAGGGCCCTGCCTGTCCCAGACCGATGGGCACGGCGCTGCTCCCGTCCCATCCCGCTATGAAATATTAACTGGGCTCCACTCTGCTGCCATTAGCTCTCATTTGCATATTCATGAGGGCTCATAAATGTTGAAAGAGCCGGAGAGGAGCGGCAGCAGCAGCGGGGAGGAGCCAAGGTGTGTTTATGGCCCTTTTTGTGGGACAAATCGGCTTTAATTAGGGCTGGCTTTGTGGGACAAAGCGGCCCTAATTAGGGCTGGCTTTGTGCGACAAATGGGCTTTAATTAGGGCCGGTCTGTGGGATAAATCCAGAATTCCCACCCGTCCAGGAATTCCCGGCCGTCCCTGGAACGCTCCCGCCGTGGGAAATGAGTTGGAATCCTCTTTAAATTCCCCGCTACGGCAGCAGAAATGCTCGCGATTTCCCGGGCCCCTGTCGGCCCTAAAGTGTGAAACGAGCGTTATTTAATAACATTTTCCTGTCTGTTGAGTGTAGCTAAAGCAGGACAGCGAGACAATCCCAGTTCCTGTTCTGCTTACTGGGTGTTTTCCCCTGTGCAGAGCATAAATCCCATTTTGTGTGAGGCGTGCATCCTTGCTCTGCCAGTTATTTGAATCTCTGCTGCTTTAGAAGAAATGCTTTTTATTGATTTATTTCTTTTCCTTCTTGTGCAGGAATTGAATAAACTCGTGGAGCTGAGAGGAGAAAATGGGATCAGCACCTGTGACAGGTAAAGGTGGCAGCACGGGGGGATTGCCTGGCTCAGCAGCTCCACGAGTGCCACCACAGCACAAACCCGGTGGCCCAAAGGTTCAGGGGCTTCACAGAGCGTTAATTGGTGCTTGATTGGGACATTCCCCTGCAGGAGCCACCTCTGCCATGGGGACAAACTGCAGGGCTCTGCTGGGGCACCTCCAGCAGGGAATCATGGATGGAGAAGCTCCTCCAGCTCTGGGCATTCTGGCACTCCATGAGTTTATGGATTGTTTACAAAATACTCCTCAAATTCTGGGCCTGGTGAAGAGCTCAGTCCAGCCACCACCTCCATGAGTCTGTTCCCAAATTGTCCAAAGGTTCAGGAGCTCCACAGAGCATTAATTGGTGCAGGAGCCACCTCTGCCATGGTGACAAACTGCAGGGCACTGGTGGGGCTGCTCCAGCAGGGGATGGATGGAGGGAGGGAAGCAGAACCTGAACCTCGATTGTGGGATGCAGTGCCCAGGTAGAACTGATCCTTCAGGCACTCAAAATATGAATCACAGCCTGAAAACAGCTCCAAGGTGCTCCTCCAGCTCAGGACACTCTGTCACTCCATGAGTTTGTGGATTATTTACAAAATATTCCTCAAACCCCGGGCCTGGTGAAGAGCTCAGTCCCTGCCGTGCCCCGTGGCCGTTTGGAGGTCACCTGGAGTTTTCCTTTCAGCGAGGAGAGCATTTTGCCCGAGGTGCCTGCAGATGTTGGCAGAGATGCCCCAAGGCCCTGCAGGTCCCTTCCTGCCTGAGATGGGAACCAGACAGAATTCCCACAATGGTGTGAGGGGCCTTGAATGGGCGGGCTTTGAGGAGCCCGGTGCTCACACACCACAACTGTCCCCGGGAATTCTCCTTGCAGCCTCTCTATAATAGGGGAGGTATTAATCAGGAGTGGAGGTCTGCAAATATTTGCCAGTTTCCATAGAGATGGGGAGCCCACACACACAATAAATACCTTTTCCCACATGCGTTATCATCGCTGCTAATCATATAATCACCGAGGCACGGCTCAGGCGGGGCCAGCAGGAGAATAAACACCATTAATTAACAGATTGATCAACCACAGGAGGAGGAGGAGGAGGAGGTGGCAAACGAGGAACGGAGTGGGAAAAAGCGCTTTGGAGCAGGTTTGGGCCTTTCTGGTTTCTCCAGGAAACTTCACAAAGTCTTAATGAGCTCCCCAAATCCTCTCTCTCCGCGTTCTTCCAAAAATAAAAGCGGCGACAAGTGTTGGAGCACGGCGCGCTCTCACCCACAAACACACATCGCAGCAAAATAGAAAACCACGGCGGGGAAGTGTCACAGGAGAGCTGGGGAGGAGGAAAATAAAACTGAGACTCCTGGCACGGGGACAAAACCCGGCGGGCTGGCACCCTGGCACTGTCTGGGAACGGGCACGTGCGGAATCCAAGCGGGATTCGGGAATGGAAAGGTGTTTGAGGAGTTCCTGTGGCCTCCAGGAGCTGCAAACACCTCTGGAATGGAGCATCCACACCACAAGGGGTTAAGTCTGGGGTTGGTCATTCAATTCCAAACCAAAATGGAATTTTGGGATTAAAGCAGCAAAGTTTGAGGGGTTCCTTTGGTCTCCAGGAGCTCCAAACATCTTTGCCCAAGATGGCACCTCCATCCAACCTGCTCCTCATACTGGGAATGGAGCATCCAGACCCAAAGGGAATTTTGGGGTTAAGTCAGGTGCTGTTCATTCCTTGTTCCATTCCAAATCCAAATGGATTTTTGGAATTAAAGTAGCAAAGTTTGGAGAGTTCCTTTGGTTTCCAGGAGCTCCAAACATCTTTGCCCAGGATGGCACCTCCATACTGGGAATGGAGCATCCAGACCACAAGGGATTTTTGCTGTTCAGTCTTCACTCCATTATAAATCAAAGGGATATTTGGGGTTAAGCCAGGTGCTGTTCTTTCCATTCTAAATCCAAATGGAATTTTGGGATAAAAGTACCAAAGTTTGGAGAGTTCCTTTGGTTTCCAGGGAATTGAGCCCTGAGTTTCCAGGGATGAAAGCCCCTCTGGCTGCTGGGGGTGGAGAGGAGCCATCCCCAGGGATTGTCCGGTGGATCATGGAATAAACAATTCCATGGGGCTGGCAAGGGACCCCAAGCAGGCCAGGGCCACCTTCCCCTGTGCCAGGGTGACCCATCCAGCCTGGCCTGGCACCCTCAGGGTTTGTTATTCCCACTGAGGTTTGTTATTCCCACTGGGAATCCCATGATTTGGGAGCTGTGGCCGGGAAAGGACCCAAAGCAGGGCAGGGCCACCTTCACTGTGTCAAGGTGTGTCTGAAATTTATCCAGCCTGGCCTGGCACCCTCAGGGTTTGTTATTCCCACTGAGGTTTGTTATTCCCACTGGGAATTCCATGATTTGGGAGCTGTGGCTGGAAAGGACCCCAAGCAGGACAGGACCACCCTTCACTGTCATCCACGGTGTCCCCAGCCTCATTGGTGTCACCCGCGGTGTCCCTGGTGGTGTCACCCACTGTGTCCCCATGCCGGAGGTGTCACCCACATTGTCCCCATCCCCATTGGTGTCCCCGCGGTGTGCCCAGCCCCGCCCGGCGCTGGCAGGTGAGCGCTGCGCTGGCAGGCGCGTGACGAGCTCATTATGGGGCGCTAATTGCGGCGCGGTGTCCCGGCACGGAGCGGGTTAACGGCCGGGAAGCCGCTCGCTCGTTCCCCTCGTTATTAATTAGCACGTGTCCACTCCGCCAGATCCCCGGCCCAAACTTCATTTGTTATGTTCCGCCAAATGCATGAGCAGCTTCGGAGTAATTATTTTCCAACATCATCTAATACCTCTCTGCACATCAATTAAAAATCCTCTTAACAAGGAACTGCATTTTGTTGGAGATCAAATGCCTCGTCCAAAGCTGTATCAATCATGTACAGCTAATTAGTGGGTCTGCTTTATATCATTTGTTTTACTTTATTATTCTATTATACACTTCCTAATGAAACCAATTGAACAATTTGGAAATCTTTGTTCAATTAATTGTAGGCTTAAAGGCCAGCTCCCGTTCCTTGTGCCTTTCAAAAAGCAGGGATGCACAGGGAAAGAAGATTCCCTGCGGGGCTTGGAGCTGTTTCATTTATTCTGTTTATTTGGGATCTCACTGGGTTCTGGAGGAACACTGTCCAAGGAAGGCTCTCCAAGCCCTGATCATTCCATGGTCCTGCAGGAACCCAAGGAAGGTTCTACAAGCCCTGGTCATTCCATGGATCTGCAGGAACCCAAGGAAGGCTCTCCATGGTCCTGCAGGAACCCTGTCCCAGGAAAGTTCTCCAAGGTTCTGCAGGAACCCTGTACAAGGAAGGTTCTCCATGGTTCTGCAGGAACCCTGTCCAAGGAAGATTCTCAAAGGTTCTGCAGGAGCCCTGTCCCAGGAAAGTTCTCCAAGCTTCTGCAGGAACCCTGTCCCAGGAAGGCTCTCCAAGCCCTGGTCATTCCATGGATCTGCAGGAACCCAAGGAAGGTTCTCCAAGCCCTGATCATTCCATGGTTCTGCAGGAACCCTGTCCATGGAAGGCTCTCCAAGCCCTGATCATTCCATGGTTCTGCAGGAACCCAAGGAAGGCTCTCCATGGTTCTGCAGGAACCCTGTCCAAGGAAGGTTCTCCAAGGTTCTGCAGGAGCCCTGTCCATGGAAGGCTCTCCGAGCCCTGATCATTCCATGGATCTGCAGGAGCCCTGTCCATGGAAGGCTCTCCAAGCCCTGATCATTCCATGGATCTGCAGGAACCCTGTCCATGGAAGGCTCTCCAAGCCCTGATCATTCCATGGATCTGCAGGAACCCTGTCTAGGAAGGCTCTCCAAGCCCTGATCATTCCATGGATCTGCAGGAACCCTGTCCATGGAAGGCTCTCCAAGCCCTGGTCATTCCATGGATCTGCAGGAACCCTGTCTAGGAAGGCTCTCCATGGATCTGCAGGAACCCAAAGAAGGCTCCTGAGGGAACTGCGAATGGAATGGAGAATCCCTGAGGAGCTGGGAATGGAGAAATCCTGAGGAGATGGGAATGGAATGGAGAATTCCTGAGGGAACTGGGAATGGAGAATTCCTGAGGGAGCTGGGAATGGAGAATCCCTGAGGAGATGGGAATGGAGAATTCTGAGGAGCTGGGAATGGAGAAATCCTGAGGAGCTGGGAATGGAATGGAGAATTCCTGAGGGAGATGAGAAGGGAATGGAGAATTCCTGAGGAGCTGGGAAGGAGCTGGAGAATCCCTGGGAAGGGAATGGAGGATTCCTGAGGGAACTGGGAATGGAGAACTCCTGAGGGAGCTGGGAATGGAATGGAGAATTTGTGAGGGAGATGAGAAGGGAATGGAGAAATCCTGAGGAGCTGGGAATGGAATGGAGAACTCCTGAGGGAGATGAGAAGGGAATGGAGAATCCTGAGGAGCTGGGAATGGAATGGAGAACTCCTGAGGGAGATGAGAAGGGAATGGAGAATCCTGAGGAGCTGGGGTGGAGCAGAGGAGGCTCAGGGGACCCTGTGTCCTGCACAGCTGCTGCCAGGGGGGGACAGGGACAGCAGCACAGGGATCGGCCCCAGGGTTGTCCAGCAGGGATTCCCCCATGGAAAGGGGGCTCGGGGAGCACTGGAGCCCCCGGGGTCCCCAGGGGTGCCAGAGCAGCTCCATCCGTGCTGCTGGTGGGGAGCAGGGCTGGATGGATGCAGCGGCCCCTCTGCAGCGCCCTGCGAGCTGCTGGGCTAAATCAAAGTGACACACCGGCAGCTGCTGAGGGCTCGCAGCAAATGGACTGCGTTTCCTTTCTCGGATGGAGAGGGAGGGTAAAAATAAGAATGACTTTCACATGCCGTCAGATTGCTCGGGAGGAATTAAAGGATATTCTAGAAGCATCGGAGCGGAGGGAACTCAGATTTAGACCTCTCGAAACCCGAGGTTGCTGCTTGTCAGGAGTAGAAAAATCCATTTCCCAGCCGGTTTAAAGGCACGGCGGCTCTGGCAGCACCAGCTGCGAGCCTCGCCAGGGGCTGGCGGCACTTGCGGCTGGGCTGTGAGCGATCGGAGCACTTAGGCTGGATGTTTATCGTGCGCACAGCTCCAGCTGCTCCAGATGTGCGGCCGGAGCGGCCCGGCGCATCCCGGCCCCGGTCACGGGTGGTCCCGGCCCCGCCGAGCCTTTGATGTGCGCGCCCAGGTAGGCAGGGCTCGCACGGGGACATTTGGGAGCCATCGGGGCTGCGGCTCCCGGCCCGGAGCAGGAACGGGAACATCCTCTTCGGATTATCCGGCTTCCTGTTTGCGGAGCTGCGGCCAGCCCGGGCTCGCAGCCAGCGGGAAACAAAAGCAGACGCGCACACAAAGCCCGGGGCCCCTCGCTGACACGGCAGGGCCGAGCCCAGGCACTTCCGAGCTGGAAAAACACCCCAGGAAAATGAAAAACCCCGAAAATAAAAAATAAAAAAGCAGTGGGAAAGCAGCCGCGGTGACCCGGAGCTCAGCACAGTAAAGCCACGTTTATAGTCTTAAAATAGGGCTTAAGTAGGCCAGGAGTGCCGGCGGGAGCCGTGTGCTGCCGGCGCGGGGAGGTTTCAGCTCCAGCGAGCACTGAGCTCTCGCCTGAGCCCGGCTGGCACCGAGCCCTGAGCCGGGCCTAGCCTGGGGGGCTGGGCTGGCACCGAGCCCTGAGCCGGGCCTAGCCAGGGGGCTGGGCTGGCACCGAGCCCTGAGCCGGGGCTGGCAGTCCCAGTGTGCCCTGAGCCGGGTTTAGCCAGGGGGCTGGCTCCAGCCGGGTTTAGCGAGGTGAGCTGGCCCCAGCCGGGTTCAGCAGTGCCCTGAGCCGGGTTTAGCCAGGGTTTGCTGGATCCAGCAGTGCCCTGAGCCGGGTTTAGCCAGGGATTCAGCCGTGCCCAGCAGTGCCCTGAGCCGGGTTTAGCCAGCCGTGCCCAGCAGCCCCAGCGTGGCCGGGGCCAGCCCCGCGCTCCCGCCCGGCTCCCCCAGCACAGCCCGGCAGGCAGGACAGGCAGAGCGGTGTGGGCTCTGCTTCGGGCTCTGTTCCCTCACGTTTCCCCTGTGCCCTGGGAATTCAGCTGTCGGGAAGAACACAGCCCCTCCTCAGTGGTTTCAGGGACAGCAGCTCGTGGTGCCCTGGGAACAGACCCCCACAAAGGCACGGAGGGTCCCCTCCCAGCCCGGCATCCCCTCCTGCCCTCCGCCGGGAATGAATCGGGAGCAGAGAGCAGAGGCAGAACATTGCAGCCACGGAGCCCTGCGCTCCCCTGAGCTCATTTGTGGGTACAAAGCAGGGCCAGATGCACAGAGAGCTGGAGAGGCAGGCAGGACATTGTTCACCCCGCTGCTGCTCTCAAGAGCCAATTATGGCCTCAAGCGTTCAGCTCCGGGGCTGGGCAGGAGCTGCAGGGAGCTGCCATCCGAGCACTCGAGTGCGTCCTCCAGGCAGCCCAGAGCACAGGCAGGGACACTCTGCCTGCCCGTCCTCCTCAGTGCATTATTCCACAATGGAGGGTTTAATTGGCAGCATTGACAGCTGATTAATTTATTGTCTTAACAAGAAAAACAATTAGCTCATCATCAGGAATATGAGTTTAGTCTTTTAAGGGAACATCGAAGGAAAAGCACCATGGTTGCTGATTTCCCTGACTCTATGGCTCCTTTCTTAATTTGAAGGAAATTGAGGAGGAATTGCCTTAAACTACCAAATAAATTCCATCCATGTCCATCCATGTCCATCCATGTCCATCCCTGTCCATCCATGTCCATCCCTGTCCATCCATGTCCATCCATGTCCATCCATGTCCATCCATGTCCATCCATACCCATCCCTGTCCATCCCTGTCCATCCATACCCATCCATGTCCATCCATGTCCATCCATACCCATCCATGTCCATCCCTGTCCATCCATGTCCATCCATGTCCATCCATGTCCATCCATACCCATCCATGTCCATCCATACCCATCCATGTCCATCCCTGTCCATCCATGTCCATCCATGTCCATCCATGTCCATCCATACCCATCCCTGTCCATCCATGTCCATCCATACCCATCCATGTCCATCCATGTCCATCCATGTCCATCCATACCCATCCATACCCATCCATGTCCATCCATACCCATCCATGTCCATCCATACCCATCCATGTCCATCCATACCCATCCCTGTCCATCCATACCCATCCATACCCATCCATACCCATCCATGTCCATCCATGTCCATCCATGTCCATCCATACCCATCCATACCCATCCATGTCCATCCATGTCCATCCATGTCCATCCATGTCCATCCATACCCATCCATGTCCATCCATACCCATCCATGTCCATCCATGTCCATCCATGTCCATCCCTGTCCATCCATGTCCATCCATGTCCATCCATGTCCATCCATGTCCATCCATACCCATCCATGTCCATCCATGTCCTTCCACACTTCCAGCCAAACTTAATAATGATAATTAAATAATGATAATAATAATAATAATGATAATAATAACAACTGCACGAATCAGAAAATCAAGTCCCTTCCATTCCAAATGTCACTTTAATTTCATGGAACTGATTCCCTGGACCTCCCCACCTTTTCCTCATTCCCTTCCCATGTGTCCTGCTGGACAGGGTCTCACCGTGCAGCCCAGGCCTGGTTTGGGTTAGAACAGGCAGGAAATGTCCATTAAATCCTAATCCTGAAATTGGAGATTTCTGGATCCATCCCAGAGCAGCCCAGGGGGGTTTAACCCCGGATTTAGGATGGATTTAGGAGCCACAGCACCCCAGGATGGTTTCAAGTGGAAGGGGTTCCAAGGATTCAGCTCTCATTCCTGAATCTTCCTCCAGAGCACCCCGAGTGCTCACAGGGAATTGCTGCACCCCATAAAAATCTCACAGCTCTGGAAGCAAAGGGGATCCTGCAGGGGATTTCCAAGTCTTTGCATGGACTTGGGAATCCGAGGGATTTGGGGGTTTTATCTGTAAGCCCAGCTCAGGCTGCTCTGCAGCACTTCAAACTCCTAATTTCCCAAAATCTCCACATTACCCGCTCAAGATCTTTGAGCAAGCAGCAGATTTCCCCAGACTGTGTTAATCCCACAGTTCATCCTCCTGCCCTGGGCTTTTTTTAGAGGCTGAGAAATGTAAATCCTAATTTAATCCTGACTGGAAGCCTGCGAGGGAGGCAGTGGGAAGGACTGGCACAGCAGGAAAAGGGTTCCCAGAAATTCCCTCTGTGTGCCCGACCCCACAGCCCTGCTGGGTCAGTGGGGCAGGAAGGGAATTTCTGGTGGATTTTCCCCCTGTGGGGATGCTGAAACTTGGATGTGTCCACCAAGAAAACCCTCAGAGGGATTTATTCCATCTACCTCGGGGCCAGAATAAATATCCTCAGCTCTCTGAGGCCTTGGAATACTCAGAATATTCCCAGAGCTTTCATTCTCCTTGTCCCCAAAAAGAACTCGTGGGAAGGAAAACCAGACCAAGACTGAGAACAGGGAACAAAGCAGGAGCTGGACTCTGCTGATCCCTGTGGGGATCAGGAATTTAATTCTGTGTTTGTGATGCTCCTTTGCTCAAATTCCATTCAGGAGCTGTGTCCAGGCAGGAGTGAGCCCCATTTGGGATTATTCACCACTTTTCATCTTTAATAAACAACTTTTCCTCCCCATCCCATTCACACTGCACCTTAGCAATGCTGGGCTCAGTTAAGCTCAGCTTTAGGGCTCAGGGTCTGGATTTGGGAGGCAAATGAGAACACAAATATAGGAAATGTGGCATCCCAAAAGCAGAGAGGAGAGCTGAGGCCTCAGTTCCTGGAGCTGGGATTTAGGGACTTTGTGGGGGATTAGTGGGATGGATCTCCTCCCTTTCCCCCCACGGTTCAGCAGGGCTGTGATTTGTCCTGCTAAGCCTCTCTAATGATCACCAATCCTTTTTATTAACAGCACTAAAAATAGCACTGCAGCCAGCCCTTACATAAAGCACCCATGCCATGTGTGCCATGTGTGCCATGTGTGCCATGTGTGCCGTGTGTGCCATGTGTGCCATGTGTGCCATGTGTGCCATGTGTGCCATGTGTGCCATGTGTGCCCTGGGCACTCACCGAGCGGGCACTGGGGCTCCACTCCCGGCTTTGGGGCATTGGGGCTCTGGGGGTGCCACCTTCCCCTTTTTCCATGAGTTTCAGGGCACAGGACACAGCCTGGCATCCCCACAGCTCTCACTGCTTGGGGTCCATCTCACCCTGAAATAAAACAAAACCCAAAAAGGAGGAGGAACCTGGCACAGGTTCACACTCAGCTCTGGGGAATCCTTCCCAGCGGGATCTGAGTGCCTGAGCCACACAAAATTGTGAAATCCCCAAAAACCAAACCCTGCTCAGCTTTACCTGGGCTCTGAGTGCCTGAACCACCCAAAATTCTGAAATCCCCAAACCCTGCTCAGCTTCTCTGATCTCTGAGTGCCTGAGCCACCCAAAATTCTGAAACCCCAGAAACCAAACCCTGCTCAGCTTTACCCTGTGGGATCTGAGCCACCCCAAAATTCTGAAATCCCTCAGAAACCAAACCCTGCTCAGCTTTCCCTGGGCTCTGAGTGCCTGAGCCACCCAGAATTCTGAAACCCCCAGAAACCAAACCCTGCTCAGCTTTCCCAGTGGGATCTGAGTGCCTGAGCCACCCAAAATTCTGAAACCCCAGAAACCAAGCCCTGCTCAGCTTTCCCTGGGCTCTGAGTGCCTGAGCCACCCAAAATTCTGAAACCCCAGAAACCAAACCCTGCTCAGCTTTCCCTGGGCTCTGAGTGCCTGAGCCACCCAAAATTCTGAAATCCCCAAGCCCTGCTCAGCTTTTCCCTGGGCTCTGAACCACCCAAAATTCTGAAATCCCCAAAAACCAAGCCCTGCTCAGCTTTACCCTGTGAGCTCTGAGTGCCTGAGCCACCCAAAATTCTGAAATCCCCAAAACTTGCTCAGCTTTTCCTGGGCTCTGAACCACCCAAAATTCTGAAATCTCCAAACCCTGCTCAGCTTTCCCTGGGCTCTAAACCACCCAAAATTCTGAAATCCCCAAACCCTGCTCAGCTTTTCCCAAAATTCTGAAATCTCAAAACCCTGCTCAGCTTTTCCCTGGGCTCTGAGCCACCCAAAATCCTGCAATCCCCAAGCCCTGCTCAGCTTTCCCTTAGCTCTGAGTGCCTGAACCACCCAAAATTCTGAAATCTCCAAACCCTGCTCATCTTTCCCTGATCTCTGAGTGCCTGAGCCACCCAAAATCCTGAATTCCCCAAGCCCTGCTGCTGCTGTGTGCTGCCCTGTGTGCTCGCAGGCTGGAAGGAGCAGCTCAATCACGGGAGAAGGGCTCGCAGGCTGCTCCAAGCTGTCGAGTGCATTTTGCTGCTGATGAATTGGCAGAGCTGTGGCCAAGCCCTGGGTCCTGCTCAAGGCCCTGCCCTTGACTTGCACCTGCCACTGATTGCAAAATGCATCTTTGCACTTCTCCTTATTTTGATTTTTCCTCCCCGCTTGTTTTTTGGGTGCAGCTGTTCAAGTGCTCGAAGGAAATCTGATTTATCCCCAGCAGAAATTTGAATTTCTTCCCGAATTTCAGGAGGGTGAAATGAATGGAATTCTCTGCCTCAGCCTGGGTTGTGGAAGGAGTAATTTGGGGTTTTTAGGAGGGTTGTGTTAATTGGATGGGATTTTTGGTTTTTTTCCAGGAGCTGGGATGTGGCTGTGCTCTGCTGGAGTGGGATCTGCCAGGGGTGAGTGCAGCACAACAAAAAAATTGTTTGGGAAAAGTTTTTCTCTTTGGTGTTGAATTTTGTGGCAAAAGGGGCAAATCCAGCCGCAGATAATTCCAGGTTATTTGGGGTTCACTGGTGGGGACAAAGCTGGGGCGGTGGGACTGAGGGAAATCCCTCAGAACTCCTCCCTCCCTGGTGGTTCCACATGTGGAAAAGTTGGGGGAAAATTGGGAAAAAATTGGGGAAAAATTGGGGGAAATTGGGGAAAAAATAGGAAAAATTGGAGAAAAGATGGGGAAACATTTGGGGAAAAATTGGGGAATATTGGGGGGAAAATTAGGAAAACATTGGGGGAAAATTGGGGAAAATTAGGAAAAAATTGGGGGAAAATTGGGGAAAATTAGGGAAAAATGGGGGGAAATTGGGGAAAAATTAGGAAAAAAGTGGGGGAAAATTGGGAGAAAATTGGGGAAAACTTAAGAAAATTTTGGGATAAATTGGCGAAAATTAGCGAAAATGGGGGAAATTTGGGGGAAAATTGGGCAAAATTAGGCAAAACCAGGGGGAAATTGGGGAAAAATTAGGAAAAAATTGGGGAAAAATTGGGGAAAATTGGGAGAAAATTAGGAAAAAATTGGGGGAAATTGGGGAAAAATTCAGAAAAAATTGGGGAAAAATTGAAGGAAAATTGGGAGAAAATTAGGAAAAAATTGGGGGAAATTGGGGAAAAATTTGGAAAAAATTGGGGAAAAATTAGGAAACAATTGGGGAAAAGTGGTGGAGAAGTGGGAGTCAAACAAATTGAGTGTGACAGAAGTCTTGCCTGGATTTGCTTGCTGGGAATGCCACGAAGTCAAGCATCTTATTAAGTTGAAGAGAATTCCATTTTCCATGCTCCAGAGAGAGACACGAGCCCTTTGGAAAACCCTGCAGAACGCCTTTGTGGCACCCTCATTTGCATAGCTTTGATAAATGGCTGGAACCAGATTAGGCAGATAAAATAAGCACTCTATTAATTACAGTGCTGATTATTTAATCGAAAATGGGATTCAGCAATGCATTCCAGGGATGTGCTGCTTTATCTTGGGGAGCAAGATAAGTGTCCAGCTCTTGTGCAATCCAGAGAATGTGTTCATTACCTGGCCAAGATTTATAAGTATAATTGAGTGGAATATTTGAAAACTATTTGGCCTTATTTGGTGCACCAGGCAGGGCTGCTGCTTTAATTAAGCTGCCTAAATGAACTTATCGAGCAGGGAGCCGTTTGTGGGAATTACTGCAGATTTGGGGAGCAGGAAGGAGCCGTTTGTGGGGAATGACTGCAAACTTGGGGAGCTGGAGGAGCCCTGGTGGGGTTATCTGCAGCCCCGTGTGTGTTTTAGGGCTGTCTGGTGGAAATGAAAATTTGTGGGGCCTCATGGCCCAGCTTGGAAATTCCATGAGAAATTCCCGGGATCCTCGGGACAGGGGAGACCTGGGAGTGTCCAGGGCAGGGATGGGATGGGGGAGATGGGATGGGATGGGGATGGGGATGGGGATGGGATGGGGATGGGATGGACAAGAGGAGCTGGGGACCCCCTGGAGGTGCCCGTGGCTTGGAACAGCATTTCCCAGAGGGGATTTGGGTGGAGCGTGGCAGGGGCAGGGCCAGGAGGGGCGGGACCCCGCAGTGTCCCTGTACCATTCCCGTGTCCCTCTCCCTGTCCCTGTCCCATTCCCGTGTCCCTGTTCCTGTCCCATTCCCGTGTCCCTGTCCCCTGTCCCATTCCCGTGTCGCTGTCTCTGTCCCCTGTCGCTGTCCCTGTCCCTGTACCATTCCCCTGTCCCTGCCCCTGTCCCTGTCCCCTGTCCTTGCCCCATTCCCCTGTCCCTGCCCCTGTCCCTGTCCCCTGTCCCTGCCCCTGTCCATGTCCCTGTCCCCTCTCCCTCTCCGTGTCCCTGTCCCATTCCTGTGTCCCTGTCCCTGTCTTTGTCCCTTATCCCGTGTCTCTGTCCCCTGTCCTGTGTCCCCTGTCCCGTGTCCCTCTCCCTGTCCCTGTCCCATTCCCGTGTCCCTGTCCCTGCCGCTGTCGCTGTCCCCTGTCCCTGTCCCATTCCCGTGTCCCTGTCCCCTGTCCCTGTCCCTGCCCCTGTCCCCTGTCCCTGTCCCATTCCCGTGTCCCTGTCCCTGCCGCTGTCGCTGTCCCCTGTCCCTGTACCATTCCCGTGTCCCTGTCCCCTGTCCCTGTACCATTCCTGTGTCCCTGTCCCTGTCTCTGTCCCCTGTCCCGTGTCCCTGTCCCCTGTCCCTCTCCCCCGTCCCTGTACCATTCCCCTGTCCCTGTCCCCCATCCCTGTACCATTCCCGTGTCCCTGTCCCTGTCCCCTGTCCCTGTCCCTGTACCATTCCCATGTCCCTGTCCCTGTCCCTGTCCCATTCCCCTGTCCCTGTCGCTGTCCCTGTACCATTCCCGTGTCGCTGTCCCTCTCCCTGTCGCTGTCGCTGTCGCTGTCCCCGTGTCGCTGTGTCTGTCCCTGTGTGTGTGTGTGTCCGTGCCCGTGCCGGGCGGCGCTGGCAGGGCACGGGGCGATGGACGGTGCCATCTGTGCCCGCACATGGCGGGGGGAGGGCGATGCTCAGCGGAGCGCGAGGCTGCCGGGGCAGCGGGGCGGAAACGAGCCGGGGGCTGGGGCCGGGCTGGGCCGTGGGCCTGGCCCTGTCCCTGTGTCCCTGTCCCCTGTGTCCCTGTCCCTGTCCCTGTCCTGTGTGCCGTGTCCTGTGTCCCTGTGTCCTGCGTGCCTGTCCCTGTCCCATGTGCTGTGTCCCATGTCCCTGTCCCTGTCCCCTGTGTCCCTGTCCCGTGTCCCTGTCCCTGTGTCCCTGTCCCTGTCCCGTGTCCCTGTCCCTGTGTCCCTGTCCCTGTCCCTGTGTGCTGTGTGCTGTGTGCTGTGTGCCTGTCCCTGTCCCTGTCCCGTGTGCCTGTCCCTGTCCTGTGCCCCGTGTCCCCTGTCCCCTGTCCTGTGTCCCGTGTGCAGTGTGCCTGTCCCTGTCCCGTGTGCCATGTGCCGTGTCCTGTGTCCCTGTGTCCCATGTCCCTGTCCTGTGTCCCTGTCCCTGTCCCATGTGCCGTGTGCCTGTCCCCTGTCCCCTGTCCTGTGTGCCATGTGCCATGTCCTGTGTCCCCTGTCCCGTGTGCTGTGTGCCTGTCCCTGTGTCCCTGTCCTGTGTGCCATGTCCCTGTCCCGTGTCCTGGGTCCCTGTCCCGTGTGCCTGTCCCTGTCCCCTGTCTCCTGTCCCCAGTCCCATGTCCCACTCTTGTCCGGTAGCTGTGCTCGGACTGTCCCGTGTCCCCTGTCCTGTGTCCCCCCCCTGTCCTGTGTCCCGTATCCCCTGTCCTGTGTCCTGTGTCCCACAGCCATGCTCAGGCCATGTCCCCTGTCCTGTGTCCTGTGTCCCATGTTCCCTGTCCTGTGTCCTGTGTCCCACAGCCATGCTCAGGCCATGTCCCCTGTCCTGTGTCCTCTGTCCCATGTCCCCTGTCCTGTGTCCTGTGTCCCACAGCCATGCTTGGGCCATGTCCCCTGTCCTGTGTCCCCTGTCCCCTGTCCCCTGTCCTGTGTCCCCTGTTCTGTGTTCTGTGTCCTGCAGCCATGCTCGGGCCATGTCCCCTGTCCCGTGTCCCCTGTCCTGTGTCCCCTGTCCCGTGTCCCCTGTTTTCACTTTAATACATTCCTCCCAAGCCCCCAAATCCCACCATTCCCATGTCCCCAAGTGTCACCTCCACAGGGATTTGATCCCCTCCATCCTGCCCAGGAATTTTGCTCCAAATGATTCTGAAATTGTGGAGCTGTCCCTGGAAATGAGGAAATTCAGGATTTTCTGATCCTGATCTGAGTGCCTCAAACAGGAAAGGGGAGGAAGGATTATTCCCATTTCTTTGCTAAATTAAAGGAAAAAAAAATTGCTTTAAATTTTTCCAAGGTGCAAACAACATGCCAAAAGGCAGGAGCATCTCATTGTTTGAGTTTGGAAGAAAAGGCAGATAATTAGGAAATTGGGAGTGGATTAATTTCCCAAATTTACTCAGGCACGAAGCTCTGAGCTGGGCTGATATTTGCTTACCTCGTCATTATGCAAAAATCTATCAGCTAATTATTGTGACGAATGCAATTAAGATCTGCACATGGAGCAGAAAGCCACAATGGAAACGTTCACTCAGCACTGCTGCCTTGGCACTCGTGGGCAGCCGTGGGCCCGGGTGCTGCTGTGCCCCACCAGGTGCCAGGGGTGCCAGGGGGCACTCAGGGCTCCTCTGGTGGCATTTGGGGCACCCTGGGAGCACTCAGGGCCTGTTCTGGTGGCATTTGGGGTGGGTTTGGGCACCCTCAGGGCTCCTCTGGTGGCATTTGGGGCACCCTGGGGGCACTCAGGGCTCTTCTGGTGGCATTTGGGGCACTCAGGGCTCCTCTGGTGGCATCTGGGATGGCATTTGGGGCACCCTCAGGACCAATCTCTGGTGGCATTTGGGGTGGGTTTGAGGGCACTCAGGGCCTGTTCTGGTGGCATTTGGGGCACTCAGGGCACTTCTGGTGGCATTTGGGGCACCTTGGGGCACTCAGGGCTCCTCTGGTGGCATTTGCAGGGTGCTGTGGGTGCCCAGCGCCGGCCCTGCAGGGTGCTGTGGGTGCCAGGGCTGGCTCTGCTGGGTGCCCTGCTGGGGATGGGGTGGAAATCCCTCCAGGCTGCTTTTGATCTCCAGGAATTCTCTTGTCAATGTTCAGGTGCAATTTCAATTCTCTTGTCAATGTTCAGGTACAATTTCAATTCTCTTGTCAATATTAAAGTGCAGTTTCAGTTTAGGAATATTTGGAAGAGCTGAAGGGATCAATGATGCACTTGCAGTGGGATTTCCTCCCCAGCAGCTCCCAAACTCAAACCCCACAGATCAGATCTAAGAACGGGAATTTCCAGCCCCTCCTTGGCTGCATTTCAGGAACTTTTCCCGATATAAAATCGATTAACCCAGACAAACCCCCTGGATGTGCTCCTGGTGCCCCCTCGCAGCCTTTCCCCTCCACCGGCAGCGATGTTTTCTCCCCCTCCCCTGACTTTTACTCCTCATTCTGCTTTTGGAGGCGCAGGGCAGAGCTTTGGGGCCGGATTACCGCGGTGTCAATCCCATTAGCTCCCGGCGGGGAGACGCGGCCGCGCCGCTCCTCCCGCGGGGATCTCCGCGGAACTTAATCGGGAATTACAACCCCGAGCACCCGCGGGGGAGAGCGGAGCGGGATTCGCCCAGCAAAGCCTTTAATCTCCTTAGGGAACGGGGGACAGCGGCGGGACGGAGCCGCGGCGGCTGCGGGGGAATCCCGCCGGCGGTACCGGCCCCGAACATCGGTACCGGCCCCGAACATCGGTACCAGCCCTGAGCACCAGCCCGAAACATCGGTACCGGCCCCGAGCATCGGTACCGGCCCCGAGCATCGGTACCGGCCCCAAACATCGGTACCGGCCCCAAACATCGGTACCGGCCCCGAGCACCGGCCCCAAACATCGGTACCGGCCCCAAACATCGGTACCGGCCCCGAACATCGGTACCGGCCCCGAGCACCGGCCTCGAACATCGGTACCCGGCCCCGAACATCGGTACCGGCCCCGAGCACCGGTAACAGCCCCAAACATCGGTACCGGCCCCAAACATCGGTACCGGCCCCGAGCACCGGTACCGGCCCCAAACATCGGTACCGGCCCCAAACATCGGTACCGGCCCCGAGCACCGGTACCGGCCCCAAACATCGGTACCGGCCCCAAACATCGGTACCCGGCCCCGAGCACCGGTACCGGCCCCAAACATCGGTAGCGGCCCCGAGCACCGGCCCCAAACATCGGTACCGGCCCCAAACATCGGTACCGGCCCCGAACATCGGTACCGGCCCCAAACATCGGTACCGGCCCCAAACATCGGTACCGGCCCCGAGCACGGGCCCAAACATCGGTACCGACCCCAAACATCGGTACCGGCCCCAAACATCGGTACCGACCCCAAACATCGGTACCGGCCCAAGGGAAACGGGGAACGGGAACGGCTCCCGGCACTGAGGGGATGTCCCTCGTTTTTCGGTGGGTTAGTTCCGCGGGGATGAGGGGAGGGAGGAGAGCAGCAGGGGAATCCCGGGGAGGAGATCCCGGAGCTCGGGGAGGAGCCCGTGGGCAGCGGGGGATCGAAACTGCAGCCTGGGCATGGCAGGAACGGGCTCCAGGATTGCAGAATTCCATCCTGGGCATGGCAGGAACAGCTCCAGGATTGCAGAATTCCATCCTGGGCATGGCAGGATGGGCTCCAGGATTCCAACCTTGGAATGGCAGGAAGGGGCTCCAGAACTGCAGAATTCCAACCTTGGCATGGCAGGAAGGGACTCCAGAATTCCAGGGGCTCCAGAATTGCAGAATTCCAACCTTGGCATGGCAGGAAGGGGCTCCAGAATTGCAGAATTCCAGAATTCCATCCTTGGCATGGCAGGAAGGGGCTCCAGAATTCCAGGGGCTCCAGAATTGCAGAATTGCAGAATTCCAACCTTGGCATGGCAGGAAGGAACTCCAGAATTCCAGGGGCTCCAGAATTGCAGAATTGCAGAATTCCAGCCTGGCCATGGCAGGAAGGGGCTCCAGGATCCCATAATTGCAAAATTCCAACTTTGGCATGGCAGGAAGGGACTCCAGAATTCCAGAGCCCCACTCTCATTAGGGTTTCCTTTGCAATTTTGCCTAATTAGTCTCCAATAATTAATGCTGCGAGCTGGAATCAGCCGAACGCCGTTGAGGAAGCCCCATGGAAGCCATCAGTCTTGGGTAGTAATGATTATGTTCTTTTTTATTATTAAAGATCCCATTAGAAAGAATTGATGATTTTTCCCCTTTGTGGGAGGAATAATCAACATTCCGGAGGCTGCTCCCGGATTTTGGTGCGGATCCCTAATTAGGCACAGTTAAAAAGAGATTTTGCCTGAATGGCTTTTGGGGAACATTACATCCAAATTACAGCCACAACCATTTATTTCCTGGGAAAATGCATTCCCAATAAATAACTCAAATCCACTTGGGCTGGAACAACATTCCTGCCACGAGGAGGAGGGCGGGGAAGGAAGGAGGGAAAGGAGCAATTCCCGTTGGAGGAAATTCCCAGAGCCAAAGGGAAATTGGAGGAAATCCCAAAGGAAATTTGGAGAAAATTCGAAATTGCAGGAAATTCCCAAAGCTAGAGGGAAGTTGGAGAAAATTCCCAAAGGCATTGGGGAATTGGAGGAAATTCCCAGAGCCAGTGGGAAATTGGAGAAACTTCCCAATGGGAAATGGGAGGAAATTCCCAATGGGAAATGGGAGGAAATTCCCAAAGGGAAATGGGAGGAAATTCCCAAAGGGAAATTGGAGGAAATTCCCAATCGGAAATGGGAGGAACTTCCCAGTGGGAAATTGGAGGAAATTCCCAAAGGGAAATTGGAGGAAATTCCCAGTGGGAAATTGGAGGGAATTCCCAATGGGAAATTGGAGGAAATTCCAAATTTGAGGAACTTCCTAATGGGAAATGGGAGGAACTTCCCAAAGGGAAATTGGAGGAAATTCCCAATGGGAACTTGGAGGAACTTCCCAATGGGAAATGGGAGGAAATTCCCAATGGGAAATGGGAGGAAATTCCCAAGAGCTCCGTGTGTGGGATGCTGTTCCAGCTGCAGGTGCCTTTCGTGGGAAGCCATTCCCATTTCATGGGAAGCCATTCCCATTTCGTGGGAAGCCATTCCCATTTCGTGGGAAGCCATTCCCATTTTGTGGGAAGCCATTCCCATTTCGTGGGAAGCCATTCCCATTTCGTGGGAAGCCATTCCCAGAGGAATTTTCTGCCCACAACCAGCGCCTGCCAAAATTCCGCTGCGTTCCCCGGGAATTCAGCTTTGATTTCCATCCTGGCTTTGGCTGCCCCACCTCCAGGAGGGATGGAGGGATGGAGGGATGGATGGAGCCTTTCCATCCCGGATGGATGGAGCTGGAGATTTTCCTGCACCTTTGGAGTCCCAACCAAACCCGCCCTGGTTTAATTAACGCGATGAGAGCGGGCAATAGGCGCTCGGGCTGAGGCACAAAGGATGCACAGCCCTGAAATTTGGAACAAACATGAAAAAAATGCAGAAAGGCATGGCTGGCAGTGATAAGAAATGCCAAGGCTGTGTGTTACACGGGATGAAAATAGAAAATATCCTTAAAAAAAATGAAATATCCCGGCGTGCTGTGGAAGTGCTGTGGGAAGGGCTGGGTTGGATTCCTGGATTTGTGGATAATGGCTCTGCACCCAGCTCTGCCCAGGGAGAGGGGAGGGAACAGGAATTTCCTCCTGGATACCAGCTCCAATTTGCATTTTTGAGCATGGATTCATCTCTTTAATTGGGAGCTGAATGCGTTTGGAATGAGGTGAAATGCAAGTTCTGGAAAACAACTGCTCATTCCTAGGGATCCATCCATCCATCCATCCATCCATCCATCCATCCATCCATCCACCCATCCATCCCTCTCTGCCGTTCCTAGGGATTGGGGCCAGCAATATTCCAGGTAAACTGAGGGCTGGAGTGTTTTAAAAAGCACATTTTGTCCACTGAATGTGAAGTTTCTTTTAAAACCTGGAATTTCCAGTGGCTGTTCAAAGAGCTGATTGAAACTGAGCTGGTTTTAGCCCCAAAGTTTCGCACAGTAAAATAAAAACAAAGCAGGAATTCCTGTCACCCCGTTTCAATCTCCCAAATTTGGGCTCTCGGGTGTCCTGGGTGGCCTTTTCAGGGTCATTTTCTCACCACCAGAGCTGATTTTATTTTCATTTGTAAATCGTTTGATGTCTGAGGACTTGGCTCTTGTGCAGCCCCAGATTCCAGCAGGAGGGAACAGTCTCCAGGATTTTTTACTGGACTCAATTTCCCACTTTTCTTCAAGTCTCAAGGGAGAAATGCTCATTTCCCAGTGGGATTCTCTCCTGCTCTTGGGTTCCTGCTATCCCAGAAATGGGATGGGATGGGGATGGGAATGGGATGGGGATGGGGATGGGATGGGGATGGGGATGGGGATGGGAATGGGAATGGGATGGGAATGGGAATGGGATTGGGAATGGGGATGGGGATGGGATGGGAATGGGAATGAGAATGGGGATGGGGATGGGGATGGGATGGGGATGGGGAATGGGAATGGGAATGGGGGATGGGGATGGGAATGGAGAGGGAATGGGATGGGGGATGGGATGGCAATGGGATTTGGAATGGGAATGGGAATGGGGATTGGATGGGATGGGAATGGGAATGGGAATGGGAATGGGATTGGATGGAAGTGGGGATGGAATGGGATTGGAGGATGGATAGATGGATCCATCCATCCATCATCCCCTCCCCTCCATCCATCCCTCCATCCCTCCCTCCCTCCCTCCCTCCCTCCCTCCCCTCCCTCCCTCCCTCCCTCCCTCCCCTCCCTCCCTCCCCTCCCTCCCTCCCTCCCTCCCCTCCCTCCCTCCCTCCCTCCCTCCCTCCCTCCCCTCCCTCCCATCCCTCCCTCCCTCCCTCTCTCCCCGCCGCCCCCAGCGCTCCCCCGCCCGCTCCATCCGTCCCTGCTGCCGGCCCCCCCCTCGCAGCTCTGCCCGCAACATCTGCTCGCCCCGTGGCTTCTGCTGATCCAACCGCGCCGTTCCCTGGGGCGCGTTCCCGGCTGCCGCCGCCGCCGGCCCCGGGCCTGCCCCCGCTCCTCTCCCGCTCCGCGGCTCCCGGGGGACTCACGGGGGCAGCCGGGGCCGTGCTCCCGGCCTGGCGCGGCTGCGGGAGAGCCTGCCGGGCATTCCGGGGGTACGGATGGGCACCGGAGAGCCTGCCCGGGCATCCCGGGGGTACGGATGGGCACCGGAGAGGCTGCCCGGGCATTCCGGGGGTACGGATGGGCACCGGAGAGGCTGCCCGGGCATTCTGGGGGTGCTGCGGGATGTGGGCACCTGGCATGGGGCTGCTGGAGTCCCCTGGGGGACGTTCTGGGGACAGGAGCCACCAGGGTCACCCAAAGGGACATTGCTGGGGACAGGAGCCACCAGGGTCACCCAAAGGGACATTGCTGGGGACAGGAGCCACCAGGGTCACCCAAAGGGACATTGCTGGGGACAGGAGCCACCAGGATCACCCAAAGGGACATTGCTGGGGACAGAAGCCACCAGGGTCACCCAAAGGGACATTGCTGGGGCCACCAGGGTCGCCCACAGCACATGGAAACTTCCTCCCATGGAAAGCGTTTGGCACATCTCAGACCTTCCCAATGCACTGTTTGGGGAATAAAACACAACCTGTGAGGGCCAGCTGGGCTGGTGGCCATCAGCTGGGGACTTCAGGTGGCATTTGGGGAGGGAATTTTCCTGTCAGGGTGGGCAGGCCCTGGCACGGGGGGCACAGAGCAGCTGTGGGTGTCCCTTGATCCCTGGCAGTACCCAACGTCGGGCTGGACAGGGCTTGGAACAGCCTGGGACAGTGGAGCTGGCACTGCCATGGGGAGGTGGCACAGGCATAGCAGAGCTGTCCCTGCCCTGAGGAGATGGCACAGCCCGGGACAGCGGCGGTGTCCCTGCCACAGCAGAGCTGTCCCCTCACAGCGGCGCTGCCCCCGCCATAGCGGCGCTGTCCCCTCACGGCGGAGCCGTCCCCTCACGGCGCCGTTTTCCCGCCCTTTTCTCGAGCTCGCGCTCCCTCAGCGCTCGCGCCGCCAGGGGGCGCTGCTGCCCCGGGTTTCCCCTCACGGAGCGGAGCGGCCCCGGCAGCGCGGAGCGAGCGCGGAGACACCGGCGGCTCGGCGCGGAGGCTGCTTCGGGGACCAGCCGGTGCCACACCTGCACCTGCCACGGCCCAGGTAATTCCAAATTGCTCTGGAACACTTCCAGGGATGGGGCAGCCACAGCTGCTGTGGGCGCGCCGGGCCGGGGCTCAGCCCCCTCACGGGCAGAAATCGCCTCCCAGTGTCCCCTCACGGGCTGAAACCGCCTCCCGATGTCCCGTCTAGGCCCGTGTGTCAAAGGGAAATCTCTCCCCTTGTCCTGGCACACTGTGCCTTGTCCAAAGTCCCTTTTTAAGCTCTCCTGGAGCCCCTTGGAACAATTCCAGGGATGAGGCAGCCACAGCTGCTGTGGGCGGGCTATGCCGGGGCTCGGCCCCCTCACGGGCAGAAACGGCCTCCCAGTGTCCCCTCACGGGCAGAATCCGCCTCCCAATGTCCCGTCTAGGCCCGTCTGTCAAAGGGAAATCGCTCCCCTTGTCCTGGCACACTGTGCCTTGTCCAAAGTCCCTCTTTAAGCTCTCCTGGAGCCCCTTGGAACAATTCCAGGGATGGGGCAGCCACAGCTGCTGTGGGCGGGCTATGCCGGGGCTCAGCCCCCTCACGGGCTGTAACCGCCTCCCGATGTCCCCTCACGGGCAGAAACGGCCTCCCAATGTCCCCTCACGGGCTGAAACCGCCTCCCAATGTCCCGTCTGTCCAAGGGAAACCTCTCCCCTTGTCCTGGTATCCCATTCCTTGTCCAAAGTCCCTCTTTAAGCTCTCCTGGAGCCCTCTGGAACACTGGAGGGGCTCCCGAGGCCTCGCTTGGGAGCTGCCGCATTCCCCATCCCGGGCGCTCCGTGAGGGGAACGTCGGCCCTCTGAGGCTGGAATGAAATCTATGACAGATGGCTTCAAAAAATGAAAAAAGCAATTATCAAAGGGGAAGGGTTTGGAACATGGCCTTTGAAATCCAAATTTGTTTAGCATTTTTAGCAGCTGAAATAATTTTCGGAGCATCTGATGAGAGCTTTGAGTGCTTCCTTCCCTCCTCTCCCTCGCCAAGCCATCCGTTCGAAGGCTGCCACTGGCACAGCGAGTTCCCTGCTTTATTGCCATTGGAATTTCTCATTGGGGAATGCTGGAATTGAGGGGTGAACTGAGATGTGTCCTTTTGAAATCCTCCATGCCTGTGCAGAGGATGGAAGGGCCGTACTGTGAGATTCTTCAAACATAACTACATGGGAATGGGTCTCATTACAGCTTCCCTTCCTTCCTCACTCTATCCTGATTTCCACCAAAAAGATGGGCATTAATCATTCCCCTTGTCCATTAGCCATAGCAAGTGCCAGATCACTGGAAAAATTAATGAGGGGTGAAGGAAGCACCTTTTTGTCACAGGCAGCTGTGCTGATGTTTTGAAACTGCTGCGGGGAATGCGGCTGCTGGGGAGTTGTTAATTGGTGTGTGGCCCCAGACAGCTCCCATGAAGGCAGATCCTGGCTGTGGGGAGGTTTCCATGTGGGACATGCCCAGGCACAGGCAGGGCCATTTCCCTGCCCCACCTCGGGCAGCTGAAGGGGCTCTGCACATCCGATGGGATGAGTCTCAGAAAAGAGGATAACAAGGCCCTGGAGGAGATTACAGTTGGCTCCTCCTGGTGTGGATCTGGAGGACAAACAGCCTCTAATCCCGCTCCAAAGGGAGATCCAAGGCCTCTCTTAAGCCGCCGTGGTTTGGGCTCAGCCGGGAGCTGCCCTCGGGCTCTGCAGCTCCTGCCTGCTGCCAGGCTGGGCACGGGGGGCTGTGTGCCAGCCAGGGGGGCTCCACGGCCCCAAACCCGGGGTCCTGCCCGGGTCCATGGCAGGGGGTGGCAGCGAGGCCGTGTGCTTGCTGTGGGTAAGGGTGTCTGGGATCCCCAAACCAGGGCTGTGCTTCGAGTATCATCCCTAGAGAAACCCACACAGTGTTGGAGCTGCTTCCCAGACTGAGAGTTGTTTGTTTCTCTCATTATGGAGTCAAATCCGGGCTTTCCTCGCATGGAGCTGTGAAATAGAGCTGGTTTAATCACGGAGAATCACTCGGGAAGTGTGGGGGCGCGTTTGGAGCACGCTAAATCTTTGTGCATGTCGGGGAGGGTGACCGAGGTGTGCCTCACCCGTTCCCAGGATTTCCAGCAGGAACTCCACGGCTTTCACCCAGCGCAGACCCCCGAGGTGCAGCGAGAGTCTCGCAGGGGCCGCGCTGTGTCCTGGAAGCGATCCCAGATGGGCTGGGAACGCAGCAATTTCCTCTGAGAGAGCTGAGGGTGCTGCCAGGTGTGCGGCTTCCTACCTGGATCGGGGCCACGGGCTGGAAAACGAGCGCGGGAGGGAGGAGGGAGGGATGGAGGCAGCGGCACCGCGGCGAGCTGGAGCGAGGGTAATGCAATTACACACCCGCTCCTTGTGCGCCGAGCAGGCCAAGCTGCACTAATCCCCGAGATACCTGCGGGGAGGAGATGGCAAACAGCTGCTGGGACACCGAGGGGCCGCCGCAGACGGGCTGCGGGAACCGGGGGCGGCTGCTCTACAGCGCTGCAGAGCGTGCCCAGCCCGCCCCAGCTCCTCCTGCCCGGCCGGGCGGCACACAGGGGGCTCGGCGTGGGGATCGCTCGGGAATGGCCTGCTCCGAGCTGTCCATTCCAGAGCCTCACACGTGACACTGCCTGAATTACCTGGGCTGGTTTGCACCTCATTGCTGGCATCCCACACAGCTCCGGGCCCTGTCCCGGGTCTGCTCCCACTTCTGGGTTCGGCTCTTTGTGCCACTGAGGGAAACGGTAGAAAAGGGAAATATTTGTACGTGTGCGCCTAAAATGAGATTTCTCAAGGGCATTTCTGTAACACGCTCCCGGGAGATGGTTTTGGAAAGTGCAGGAGGTGTTTGGGAGCCTTTGAGCCCCAAAAATCATCAGCAGCTCTTTAAAATATGGATTTATCAGGAGGGGGGAATTTTCCAAAAGGACCCTCAGTGCCTGGAATTGTTCCAAATGGAGAACTCGGGGTGAGCAGCAGCTCAAATCAAATCGTTTGGAATTGATAAAATTGTGGTGGATATATGGGGGTAATAGGTGTCTCTATTATAGCTGATGTTATAGGTTGTATAAAATTATATAAATTATATGAAGTGATAGATTTATATAACATTATAGCTAATGTTATAGATTTTATAAAGTTGTTTAAATTTGGGATCCAGGGCTGGGCTCCCCTGGAGCAAATCCCGTGGATCCAGGGCTGGAGCAGATCCCATAGATCCAGGGCTGGATCATTTCCCCTGGAGCAGATCCCGTGGATCCAGGGCTGGATCATTTCCCCTGGAGCAGATCCCATAGATCCAGGGCTGGATCATTTTCCCTGGAGCAGATCCCATAGATCCAGGGCTGGATCATTTCCCCTGGAGCAGATCCCATAGATCCAAGGCTGGATCGTTTCCCCTGGAGCAGATCCCATGGATCCAGGACTAGATCATTTCCCCTGGAGCAGATCCCATAGATCCAGGGCTGGATCATTTCCCCTGGAGCAGATCCCATAGATCCAAGGCTGGATCGTTTCCCCTGGAGCAGATCCCATGGATCCAGGACTAGATCATTTCCCCTGGAGCAGATCCCATAGATCCAGGGCTGGATCATTTCCCCTGGAGCAGATCCCATGGATGATTTTCCCTGGAGCAGATCCCATAGATCCAGGGCTGGATCGTTTCCCTGGAGCAGATCCCATGGATCATTTCCCCTGGAGCAGATCCCATAGATCCAAGGCTGGATCGTTTCCCCTGGAGCAGATCCCATAGATCCAGGGCTGGATCGTTTCCCCTGGAGCAGATCCCATAGATCCAGGGCTGGATCATTTCCCCTGGAGCAGATCCCATGGATCATTTCCCCTGGAGCAGATCCCGTGGATCCAGGGCTGGATCATTTCCCCTGGAGCAGATCCCATAGATCATTTCCCTGGATGATTTCCCGTGGATCCAGGTCAGGCATTTCCCCCTCAGTTTGCCCTTTCCCCACCATCCATCCCAGCACCCCAGCTCCATAGCGATTCGCAGGCAGGGCTGATGTGCTCAGGCCATGGAGGCATTTACGGCTGGCCCAGGAATGGCTTTAGCAATGCGATGTGCCGCACGCTCCGTGCTCCCGGAGCAGCGGGAGCGCACAGCCCGCCTGTGCTGAGCCGGATGTGCCGCATTCCCGGGACGGGAGCCGCTGGGCTGGGATCTGCCATCACCACCATCCCCGATCCATCGCTCCTCCTGCGCGGGGCTGCCGCAGGTGCTGCAGGAGCCGCCCTCGATGGGCGTTAGAGGAATTGCGGCGCCGCTCGCTCTGATGAGCCTCATTCAGCGGGAAGGCAGCTCCGGCTCGTTATTGCCGAGCGCACACGGGGGGCACCCAGGTGTGCCCGCGCCGTGCCACAGCCGGGCACGGCACAGGGATTCCTTGGGATCCTTCCTTACCCACAGCCCCGGGCGGCCAGCTGGTGAAAAACGGCAGGGGCTTGGTTTAAAATCATGGACGTTTCATGGTTAGAAAAATAGGAATTGGAGTGATAATAATTTGGACAATTTGAATGAGGGCAATATGAGACAGTAGACACAAAGAGTTCTGGATGTCCGGGTACCTTTTTGTGGGCAGAAAAAGGACACAGATTAACAAAGGATTAACCCTTAAAAACAACAGCCTGTTGCATATTCATGCACCTCATCCACCTTGCAGAAATTCCATTCAAACACAGGATTCTCTCTGGGCATCCTCAACTCCTTCCTCTGAATCCTCACAGCACCCTCGAGGCAGGAAGAAGTTCGTTTCTTCTGATAATGGGCAAAAAATTCTATTTGTCTGAAAGATTGAGGTGTCCCGGGGCTGCTGTCTGGTGCAAGTGCCTCATTCCTTTCTTCAAAAAAATCCCACTAACACAGTTCTTATTTGAACTGCTAAAGTTACCCTTTTACTGCTAGCCTACATTTATGATATTATTAAAATGTCAATACAGCCCTACGAATCAATCCATCAAAATACACATGGTAGAGCCATTTAATTTCACAAAGTTCAATGTGAGACTGGGCAGGGATTGTACCTGTACAGTATCCCAGTTCATCCCAGTTCCCAGGGGGCACTGGAATTATCCCATGGAAATATCCCATGAGAATATCCCATGCCACTCCTGCTGGCCATGGAGCCTTTGTGAAGCTGCTGCTTCCTCTCCCCGCCTGGTCAGGGATTCGGGAGTGCGCGTCCCGGGCAGAGCAGGGTGCCCCTCGGGCCGCCGGCAGCTGCAGCAAAGGTCAGAGAATTCATTAAAGTGTCCCCCGGCCACCTCGGCAGATGCCGCGGGCAAAGCCGGCCCTGGGCTCCGCCTCCCCGGGGAGCGAGGGACATCCCGGCCCTGCCCGTGCTGCGGGGGAGCGAGAGAAAGGCAGCTCTGGAAATGGAAAATGTTCTTTATTTCGGGACAACTGAGGGCTCCGGGTCCTGCTCTGAGCCCATCGCTCATGGCAGGGGCTCTGCAAATGGAAAATGTTCTTTATTCGGGAGAACTGAGGGCTCCAGATCGTGCTTTGAGCTCTGAGCCCATTGCTTATGTTGGGGCAGAAAGGCAGCTCTAGAAATGGCAAATATTCTTTAATTCAGGAGAATTGAGGGCTCCAGATCCTGCTCCCAGCTCTGAGCACAGCTCATTGATCTGGAACTGGAAAATATTGTTTAATTCAGGAGAATTGAGGGCTCCAGATGCTGCTCCCAGCTCTGAGCCCATTGCTCATGGCAGGGACAGAAATGCAGCTCTAGAAATGGGAAATATTGTTTAATTCAGGAGAATTGAGGGCTCCAGATGCCACTCCCAGCTCTGAGCAGAGCCCATTGCTCTGGAAATGGCAAATATTGTTTAATTCAGGAGAACTGGGGGCTCCAGATGCCGCTCCCAGCTCCGGTGCCCAGCCTGGCTGGCAGCAGAGGTGCCCGCGGCTGGCAGAGCAGAGCGCTGCGCTCCTGCCTCGGAGCAGGGCTGATAGTGCAGCTGATAAGGATCCCGCCCGTGTTTGTGTGTGCAGGGTGGGAACCCAGAGCACGGCAGAGCCGCTGGAAGTTCCCCGTGGGAAATGGAGCTCGGTTGGGATGCCGGAGCTCTGAGAGGGCTGTAGGACGGTGGGTGCCACCCGTGCCATGGCAGGGACACCCAGAGAGGCTCCTGGCACGGGCCACCCCCGGCCCGATGGCTCTTTGTGCCAGCCCTCGCAGCTCCACGTGTTTACGTTCCTTCTGCTTAATATTTCTGCAATCTTCCCTGGCATCATCCACTCGCAATTTTTCTCCTCCCACTTCACACCTCGGCGGAGCCTTCTGGTCCCGCAGCAGATGCATTGTGAGGCTTCTCCTTCTCCGGCGCCCGCATATGCTCCATCAAAAGCGTTTGTTTCTTTCAGCGCCTCCCGGTTGGGATGTGACAAAATAAAAAACCCCAAAAAAAACCCTCCCAACTTTTTTGGCCCCGGCTCGGCCGAGGAGCTCCAGGCGCGGGGTCCCCGTGTCACCCGCCCGCTCGGTGGCACCGGCAGCCAAAGATAGAAGCGGGGCTTTGCTGCGTGCCCGGCGCGGCAGGAACACGGTGGGAGGCAGGCAGGGAGGGAGGTGCCAAGCGCGGGCCGTGCAGCCGTTGCCTAGCGATGGCAGCGCGGGCAGGCTGGCATCTCCCGCGGCGCCGAGCCGTGCCAGCCCCCAGCTGGCACCGCCGCGGGGTGCGCCGAGGGCACGGGGGCACCCGGGGGGATCTGCCCCCGGTACCCGGCCCTGCTCCACAGCAGCGCCGTTCCTGCCGGGCTAGCAGATGTTGGTGGAACGGCTCTGGCCGCAGCTGCACCCATAAAACACCGATTTACGGGCGCGCTGTTATTCCTGCTGGAAAAGGTGTTGGCTTCCAACTGCTGCAGATGTGGGATTTCAGAGCAGCGGTGCCCTGGCACCTTTGGGTGAGCGGCACACCCCGGCTGCCGCGGCGGGGGCACAGGGAACGGATGCTCGCTGGGCAATTGGGGCTGATGGATAGATGGCACGCTCCGAGACGGGAAAGAGACCCCCGTCCTTCCCGAGGATGGCAATTGCTGCTGCGGATCCCGGGGATCTGCAGCTCCAGGCGGGGCTGCCCAGCGGGTTTGATCCGGAGCAGGGGCCCGGTGTCAGTCCCGGGGATCTGCAGCTCCAGGCGGGGCTGCCCAGCGGGTTTGATCCGCAGCCCGGGCCCGGTGTCCGTCCCGGGGATCTGCAGCTCCAGGCGGCTGCACTGTCCCTTCCCAGCGGGTTTGATCCGGAGCCGGGGCCCGGTGTCCCTCCCGGGGATCTGCAGCTCCCGGGGGCTGCCCTGTCCCTTCCCAGCTCCACAACCCAGCGGGTTTGATCCGCAGCCCGGGCCCGGGGATCCCAGGGATCTGCAGCTCCCGGGGAGATGCTGCTAAGCGCGGTCCCCTCTCCATCCCTCCGGGGCCGGGGATCCCGGGCATCTGCAGCTCCCGGGGGCTGCCCTGTTCCTTCCCAGCGGGTTTGATCCGGAGCCCGGGCCCGGTGTCCCTCCCGGGGATCTTGTCCTGGCATTCTGTCCCTGTCCCTTCCCAATTCCCGCAGCATTCACGCAATTCCCAGACGTGGAATGACTCCACATTCGGTGTTTTCCGTCCTCTCGGGCTGGGCAGCCCTTCCCTTCCCTTCCCTTCCCTTCCCTTCCCTTCCCTTCCCTTCCCTTCCCTTCCCTTCCCAAACCTTCCCAAACCTTCCCAAACCTTCCCAAACCTTCCCAAACCTTCCCAAACCTTCCCAAACCTTCCCCTCCCCTCACAGAGAGACTCATGAGGGCAGGGAAACCGCGGGCACAGCCGGGGCTGGCAGCCCCGCCTAAACCAGGCCTAAAATAGTCCAGACTAAACCCGCCAGCCTTGCCAGGAGTTGCAGCAATTCCTATGGAAAAATGGGGTTTAATTCGTGTCTCTGGAGCTACGAATATTGCAAATAATAAATGATTTTATGTGCAGGAAAATACTGGGGGTGATGACTGAGGTGGGGGTGTGGAAGAAATGAGAGTGTGGAAGAAATGTAAGAAAAGCCTCGAGTGTTTCCAGCTGGGTATTTCACATTTCCCTGGAAATAATCGTGAATTCCTCCAGGAACTGGAGTCATGCCATGCTCTGAGCAGGAAAAATCCCTTTCTTATCCTTGGGAAGGGAAAAAGCTTTTAATTGTGGTCAGAAATGGGGCAATTTCACAAATTCTCATTGTTCTTCCTTTTTCCCCACTGACATGAAAATAAAATAAACTGAGAAACCACCTCAACCTTCCTTCCCCTTTTTCCTCCCTTTCCCTTTCCCTTATTTCCCTTTCCCTGTCCCGTGTCCGTGTGAGTTATTTGGCGGGCTAAACGTGATATGAATAAAAATAAAAATAATAAAAATAAAATAAAAATAATAACCACAAAAATCCAAACGCACCAAGGGTTGGGATGGAGACTTGGAGCATTTTGTCCATCCCTGGAGGTCCAACCCCATTCCTGGGACACACTGAGGGACACAGGACACAGGTTTGTGTCACCTCCTGGGACACACTCAGGGACACAGGACACAGGTTTGTGTCACCTCCTGGGACACACTGAGGGACACAGGACACAGGTTTGTGTCACCCCTGGGACACACTGAGGGACACAGGACACAGGTTTGTGTCACCCCTGGGACACACTCAGGGACACAGGACACAGGTTTGTGTCACCCCTGGGACACACTCGGGGACACAGGACACAGGTTTGTGTCACCCCTGGGACACACTCAGGGACACAGGACACAGGTTTGTGTCACCTCCTGGGACACACTGAGGGACACAGGACACAGGTTTGTGTCACCTCCTGGGACACACTGAGGGACACAGGACACAGGTTTGTGTCACCTCCTGGGACACACTCGGGGACACAGGACACAGGTTTGTGTCACCTCCTGGGACACACTCAGGGACACAGGACACAGGTTTGTGTCACCCCTGGGACACAGGTTTGTGTCACCTCCCTGGGACACACTCAGGGACACAGGACACAGGTTTGTGTCACCCCTGGGACACTCAGTTGTGTCACCTCCATGTCCCAGGGGTGACACAAACCTGTGTCCTGTGTCCCCAAACGTGTCCCTGGGGTGACACAAACAAGTGTCCCGTGTCCCTAAACGTGTCCCTGGGGTGACACAGACAAGTGTCCCGTGTCCCCAGACGTGTCCCGGGGAGGGGACACCAGCTGTGTGTCCTGGGGCAGTGACACAAGGGAGTGTCCCAGGGAGGTGACACAAGTGAATGTCCCGTGTCCCCAGGTGTGTCCCTGGGGGTGACACACGCCTGTGTCTTGCAGAGGTGACACAAAGGAGTGCCCCCTGTCCCCAAGGGTGTCCTGGGGAGGTGACACAAGTGTCCCATGTCCCCAGCCGTGTCCCAGGGAGGGGACACAACTACGTGTCCCGGGGAGGTGACAAACGTGTGCCTTGTGTCCCCAAGCGTGTCCTGTAGGTGACACAAATGGGGGTCCTGGGGGGGTAGTGACACAAATGGGTGTCCTGGGGGGGCGGTGACACAAATGGGTGTCCTGGGAGAGAGGTGACACAAAGGACAGACGCAGGTGAGTGACACAAATGGGTGTCCCGGGAGGTGACACCCAGGACAGTTCAGGTAGGTGACACCCAGGACAGTCCCGGTGAGTGACCCGCGGCTGTCCCCGAGCATTCCGGGGCCTGCAGCGCCACCTGGCGGAGCACAGCGCGCACTGCACCGCCTGCATCAGGTACCGCACGGGATAGAGAATAAATAAATAAAATATAAAATAAGATAAAATAAAATAAAATAAAATAAAATAAAATAAAATAAAAGGACCTAAATAAATAAACAAGGCAAAAGAAAGTATAAAACAAAACCTCAAAGTCACCCAGTCATTATAATGAGTAATTCTGTAGGCAATAATCATTATTATTAATTATGTAAAATTGATTAATAAATATATTATTATGGAATTATATTATAATTAGTATATAAATTAATATTAATTAGGTTTTCAATACGTAATTGTACCTATGAATTATAATTCATAAATAATAATAGTTAAAATAATTAATTATTCATTAGGTAATTTTAAAAGGAAATTAATTAAATAATTCATCAATACCTAGGGAACTAACAAGGTAATTATTTATTAGGTAATTACATAATTGGGCTATAATTCATGAATGACCCATTATTAAGGTAATCAGCAATTATCGCCATTTTACCTTTAACAATTAATTATACAGAATATTACCTGATTATTATTAATTAGGAAATCGTAATTAGCTAATTAATAACTATTTAACAAATTAATTTCTAATAATGAATGAATGAATTAGTTACATGCTTTGCTAATCATCTAATTAACTAAATACCAATTCAATACCAAACTATTGATGAATTAATCATTACTGTTAGATTAATTGGTAAATACTTAATTATTGAGATAATTGGGCAATTCGTTAAATACACAATTAGGTAAGTACTTGCTAATTAGTAAATTAGGCAATCAGTAAGTAGACTTGGTAAATAATTGTTAATTAGGAATAAGGTAATTATTAATGCAGTAATAAATTATTAATTAGGAATATTTTCATAATTAGCTAATTAGTAAGAAATCAATAAATAATTAATTGGGTAAGTATGATTTAGCCTAGTAAATATTAATTAAAAATTAGTAATAGCCCAGTTTATAATTAATAAATCAATTGTTACTAATTGGTTATTAATTAGGTCTTGATTTAAACAGAAATTCGTGTAGCTAATAAGTTAATCAGTTAATTAATTAAATATTACTAGGTAATCATGTGGGTAATTAATGAGGTAATTACCTAATCATTAATTCGATTGTTGTTGGGAATTCATTATTTTTTCATTTAATTAAGGAAATATTGTTTATAAATTAGTTGATTATTAATTGGTAATCAATTTATACTTAATTACATACAAACATAAGCCAATTAGATAATTAATTTATACTATTCGATTAGCTAATTAAATAATAACAATTTAGTGTGATTAATTAGCTTATTAATTACATAACTGTTTTAAATTTACTTAAAGATGTAATTAATTATTATTGCACAGTTATTTAATTATTTATTAGCTAATTAAATAATTACATATTATGTAACTAGGTAATTATGTAATGACATTACTATATGATCGATTAATTACCTCACGAATAAACTGCTTACTTATTTAATTATATAATTATTTAATTGTTATTGGCTAATTAGGTAATTGTAAAATAAAGTAATTTTGTAATTAGCTAATTAAATAACTACACTTTTATGTAATTACATCTCTGTTATTAATTAGCTAATAACTTAATTATTCAATTCTATAATGAATTAGTGATGGAATTAGGTAATTAATATTTCATTATATATTTAATTATCTAATGAGGTAATTAATAACTGGCCACGTAATTCATCCTTCAATAAGTAATTTATAGCTGATTTAAAAGCAATTTATATTTTCCTAATTAATAATTAATCAGTCAATAATAAATAATTAATCAGTAGATAAATATTTTCTCATTATTTAAGTAGGGATTTTATTCGTTAGCTGATTAGTAACCTATATATGTAATTTAGTAGTTAATTAAACAATTAATTATTGTGAATGATTAATTATTACTAATAGTTATTAATTATTAGTTAATTACATATTGGTCATTTCCAACTACAATAATTAGCTCATTAATTGCTCCATTAATTATTAATTGGTAAATGACATTATTTCTTAATTGATTTATTAAATTATCATTAATGGGGTGGTTATTTGTTATTTACTACTTAATATTTAATGATGTTATTAACAGACAATTAATTATTAATTAGGCTACTACTAATTACTAATTAATTAGTAATGATTAATGTATTGGCAGTCAATTAGGATATTATACGTAGTCAATTAGGTAATTATGAAATAAATAATTGATTAGCGGCAGGTGAGTTGATTGATGATACATAATTATGTACCCAATTAGTGCAGGAATGATTTAATATTAACCAGGTAATTAATGCAGTCTCGGTAATGAGGAGATGAATGAACCATGGAGGGGGAACACGGGGACACAGGGACAGAATTGTGCACACTGTACAGGACTGCACACACTGTACACACTGTACATCATTGTACATACCTGTACACCCTGTGCACACTGTACAGCGCTGTACGTGCCTGCACACTGTACAGTACTGTACGTACAAGTGCACACCGTACAGGACTGTACCTACCTGTGCACACTGTACAGGACTGTACAGCATTGTACGTACAAGTGCACACTGTACAGTACTGTACAGCACTGTATGTACCTCTGCACACTGTACAGGACTGTACAAGACAGTACGTGCATGTGCACACTGTACAGGACTGTACAGCACTGTACGTACCTGTGCACACTGTACAGCACTGTACGTACCTCTGCACACTGTACAGGACTGTACAAGACAGTACGTGCATGTGCACACTGTACAGGACTGTACAGCACTGTACGTACCTGTGCACACTGTACAGGACTGTACATACATGTGCACACTGTACAGCACTGTACGTACCTCTGCACACTGTACAGGACTGTACAAGACAGTACGTGCATGTGCACACTGTACAGGACTGTACGTACCTGAGCACACTGTACAGAACTGTACAGGACTGTACGTTCCTGTGCACACTGTACAGCACTGTACGTACCTGTGCACACTGCACAGAACTGTACAGCACTGTACGTACCTGTACGCACTGTACAGGACTGTACGTACCAGAGCACACTGTACAGAACTGTACAGCACTGTACGTTCCTGTGCACACTGTTCAGCACTGTACGTACCTGTGCACACTGTACAGGACTGTACAGCACTGTACGTACCTGTGCACACTGTACAGAACTGTACGTACCTGCGCACACTGTACAGGACTGTACAGGACTGTACGTACCTGTGCACACTGTACAGCACTGTACGTACCTGTGCACATTGTACAGGACTGTACAGGACTGTACGTACCTGTGCACACTGTACAGGACTGTACGTACCAGTGCACACTGTACAGCACTGTACGTACCTGTGCACACTGTACAGAACTGTACGTACCTGTGCACATTGTACAGGACTGTACGTACATGTGCACACTGTACAGGACTGTACGTACCTGTGCACACTGTACAGCACTGTACAGCACTGTACGTACCTGTGCACACTGTACAGGACTGTACGTACCTGTGCACACTGTACAGAACTGTACGTACCTGTGCACATTGTACAGGACTGTACGTACATGTGCACACTGTACAGCACTGTACGTTCCTGTGCACACTGTACAGCACTGTACAGCACTGTACGTACCTGTGCACACTGTACAGGACTGTACGTACCTGTGCACACTGTACAGGACTGTACGTACAACTGCACACTGTACAGGACTGTACGTACCTGTGCACACTGTACAGGACTGTACGTACAACTGCACACTGTACAGAACTGTACGTACCTGTGCACACTGTACAGGACTGTACAGCACTGTACGTACCTGTGCACACTGTACAGGACTGTACAGCACTGTACGTACCTGTGCACACTGTACAGCACTGTACGTACCTGTACACACTGTACAGGACTGTACAGCACTGTACATACCTGTGCACAGTGTACAGAACTGTACAGGACTGTACGTACAAGTGCACACTGTACAGGACTGTACAGCACTGTACGTACCTGTGCACACTGTACAGCACTGTACGGACCTGTACACACTGTACAGCACTGTACAGCACTGTACGTACCTGTGCACACTGTACAGGACTGTACAGCACTGTACGTACAAGTGCACACTGTACAGAACTGTACAGCACTGTACGTACCTGTGCACATTGTACAGCACTGTACATACAAGTGCACACTGTACAGGACTGTACGTACCTGTGCACACTGTACAACATTGTACAGCACTGTATGTACAAGTGCACACTGTACAGCACTGTACGTACGTGTGCACACTGTACAGAACTGTACAGCACTGTACGTACCTGTGCACACTGTACAGGACTGTACGTACCTGTGCACATTGTACAGAACTGTACGTACCTGTGCACACTGTACAGCACTGTACGTACAAGTGCACACTGTACAGGACTGTACAGCACTGTACGCACCTGTGCACACTGTATAGAACTGTACAGTACTGTACGTACAAGTGCACACTGTACAGGACTGTACAGAACTGTACGTACAAGTGCACACTGTACAGCACTGTACGTACCTGTGCACACTGTACAGCACTGTACAGCACTGTATGTACCTGTGCACACTGTACAGGAGTGTACAGCACTGTACGTACCTGTGCACACTGTACAGCACTGTACGTACAAGTGCACACTGTACAGGACTGTACAGCACTGTACGTACCTGTGCACACTGTACAGGACTGTACGTACCTGTGCACACTGTACAGGTCTGTACATACATGTGCACACTGTACAGAACTGTACGTACCTGTGCACACTGTACAGCACTGTACACCCTGCACACACTGTACACACTATACACCCTGTACATTCTGTACATTCTGCACACACTGTACACAGTGTACACCCTCTACATTCTGTACACCCTGCACACCCTGCACACACTGTACACAGTGTACACCCTGTACATTCTGTACACCCGGCACACACTGTACACAGTGTACACCCTGTACATTCTGTACACCCTGCACACTCTGTACACAGTGTACACCCTGTACATTCTGTACACCTGCACACACTGTACACAGTGTACACCCTGTACATTATGTACACCTGCACACACTGTACACAGTGTACACCCTGAACATTCTGTACACCCTGCACACACTGTACAGTGTACACCCTGTACATTCTGTACACCTGCACACACTGTACACAGTGTACACCCTGTACATTCTGTACACCCTGCACACTGTACATTCTGTACACCCTGCACACTCTGTACACAGTGTACACAGTGTACACCCTGTACATTCTGTACACAGTGTACACACTGTACACACTGTACACCCTGTACATTCTGTACACCCTGCACACAGTGTACACCCTGTACATTCTGTACACCCTGCACACTCTGTACACAGTGTTCACCCCGTGCACGGGCTGCACTCCGTGAAACACGGTCCCAGAGAGCCGCGAACTCGTCCCCCACAGCAGCGGGTCCCACGCAGCAGTGCCGAGGTGCGCAGAGCTGAGAAGGAAGGTGCAAAGCCCCGGGGTGTGGAGTGCTCATGGAAGGTGCCAGGAGAAAGGGAGATGGAGCATCCGTGTGTGTGTCCTGGCACATTTCTGTGTGCGAGGAGTGTGCCAGACTCTGAGAATCCAAGTGTTGGTGGGGATGTGTGCAGTTCACAGGTTGGGAAGAAAGGAAAATTGTCATTTGATAGTGGGGTGAACACAGGTTTGCAATTACATATAAGGGTTAGGAGCAAACGTGTTCTCCTCGTTTCTCTCTGCAAGATGTAGCTGGAAACTTTCCAAGTTATCACTTTTAGGGGGAAGTTCAATGACAGCTTTCCATGCTGGCACATTTTCCTTGTCGGGTTTTTAGCTGGAAACGATTTGGTTTAGCGATCCCGGGAATATTTTGGGATGTGCAGCTGTAAGGGAGCTGTAAGGGAAGCGCCCAGCACAGCGGAGCGTTCGGGTTTGTCTTTTAGAAGCTTTTCCATGGGAAGAGCAGCTGGAAGTTGAAGGTTTGAAATTGGAAAAGCCGCAATTCCCGTTCTGCGCGGCGGGGAATGAAGCCGCGGGGGGGTGTGTGCGGGTCCCGAAGCTTCGGGACCGGGATCAGAACCGGGACCGGGATCAGAACCGGGATCGGGAGGAGCCCCGGGACCCGCCAAGCCCCGCGGGCGCCGTCTGGCGGACACAGCGCGGAGGTGCAGAGCAGACATAGACATGGGGCGGAGTCAAACCCTAGTAAGGGTGTGAGGCGGGGCCAAACATTAAGTGTATTGTGGGCGGGGCCTAATTCCAAAGAAGGGTATGGTGGGCAGTGCAAATCCAAAATAAATTAATGGGGCGTGACCAAACCCAAGTAAGGGTGTGGGGCAGGGCCAAACCCAAATAAGGCATGGTGGGCGGGGCAAACCAAAATAAGTTAATGGGGCAGGGCCAACCCCAAATAAGGGTATAGTGGGCGGGGCCAAACCCTAAATAAGTACATTAGGCGGGGCCAACCCCAAATTAGGGTATGGTGGGCGTGGCAAACCCCCAAAAAGTTCCTGGGGTGGGGCCAACTGCAAATAAGGGCATGGAGGGCGGGGCTAACACCAAATAAAGGCATGGGGCGGAGCCAACGCCAATTAAGTCTATGCTGGACCAGGCAAAACCCAAATAAGGGTATGGTGGGTGGGGTGGACCCAAATAAGTACAGGGGGTGAGGCAAAACCCAAATAAAGGTATGGCGGGCGGGGCCAAACCCCAAATAAGTTCATGGGGCAGGTAAACCCAAATAAGGACATGGTGGGCGGGGCTAACCTCAAAAAAGAAAAAAGGCTTGGGGCAGGGCCAAACCCAAATAAGCACATGGTGGGCAGGGCTAACCTCAAAAAAGGGGGGCGGAGCCAAACCCAAAAATGGGTTTGGGACGGGGCTAACCTCAAATGAAGGTGTGGGGCAGAACCAAACCCAAGTAATGGTTTGGGTGGGGCCAAAGTCAAATAATGGCATGGGGGCAGGGCTAAATCCAAATCAGGGCATGTGGGTGGGGAAAACTACAAACAAGGAAATTGCCGGCAGGGTAAAGCCCAATTAAAGAAACTGTGGGCGGGGCAAAACCCAAAAGGAAAAATGTGGGTTGGGCTAACAGCACTTTACAACTTTGTCTCTTCATGGCAGTTTTACTACACTCACGCTTTATGGCGCTTTATGAGAGCTGCATGTTACTGCAGTTTTACAACAGCCACACATTATGGCTGCTCTGTTTATGGAAGTTTTACGACACTTCATTTTACAGCACATTGCGGTTTTAACTTTTTTTTTTTTTTTGTGACATTTTAAAGCTTTTTATTCGGTGCTGCCCAGACCAGCTCCAGCAAGTGGTGGTGGTGGGGTTTCAGGATCCCCAGGACGAGGGAGATGAGAATCTTGACTCCACCTTTCAGAAGGCGGATTTATTATTTTACGAGCTCTGGTCAACTAAAAGAAAATGAGACATGAGAACTATACTGAAAGAGCAAGGAGACATCAGAAAGCTGGAAAGGAATTAATAATAAAATCCTGGGACTGCTCCCAGTCCTGACAAAGCTGGACTGGGATTGGTCATCAAGTAGAAACAATGCACAAGAGACCCATCCAAGATGCCCCTGTTGCTAAACCATCTCCAGCCCACACTCCACAGCCAGCAGACCGTTACTGGTTCCATTTCTGTTCTGAGGCTTCTCAGGAGAAAAATCCCAGCGAAAGGATATTCATCAAACACATCGGTGCCAGGTGATGGCACAGGCAGCAGCGGCTGGCCAAGGTCACCATGGCATCCCTGCCAGCCCAGCTGTCACAGCAAGGAGGAGAGAGCTCACCCTCTGCGCACGCAAAAGAAGAAGAGGGAGAAGAGGAGACCAAGAAAAAGAGCAAGAAGGAGAGAGGGAAGAAGAGAGAAAACAAGAGGGTGAGAGAAAGAGAGAAGAAGGATAGACAGAGAAAAGAGGGAGAGAGACAGAGAAAAAACAAGGAGTCAGAGGAAAGAAGGAAAGAGAAACAGAAAAGAAGAAGGTGAGAGCAACAGAAAACAGGAACAAGGAAAGAAAATGAAAAGGGGGTGGGAAACTGAGGAAGAACAGGAGTTAGAGAGAAAGGAACTTGTTAGGGTTAAAGGAAAACTTAGGGTTAGAGTAAAAAAGACAAACCGAGGAAATAGTGAACACAGACAGGAAAAGAAGAAAGAAAAGTGAGGGATTAAGTTAGAGAGAAAAGGAAGCAAGGTGCAAAGTACAGACAGAAGAGAAAGAAATAAATACAGACTGACAGAAATAGTGAAATGGACAGACAAAAAAAGGAAGCAAATGGAAACAGTTACAGAAGCAGAGACACTGTGTCAGAACGAGTGAGAAACAGGAACAAAGGGTTACAGACAGATGAAAGTTAAGTTAGAAAAAGTAAAGTGAGGAACTAAAGGAAGAAATACAGTGGAATCAAATGACAAAACCACACTAAAAAAAGACAGGAGCCACGGTGGGGGTAGGGCAGGGCAAGGGGGATCTTCTTTAGGGGTGATTTAACTTTATTAAATGAATGTTTTTATTTACACATCAGCAAAATACATGGAAACAGTGTATACAAATGCAAGCGCAGATACAATCCATAGACGCACCAGTAAAAACCTAATTTACACAGAGAGCAATACAAGGAAATGCAGCAATTAATGCAAATGCAATACAGAGCAATACAACACAAAACACATACTAACACAAGGTGATGAACTTTTTCTATTTTCATTACATGTTGATCTACTGCTACAGGAAACCCAAAACAACAAGAGCACACAGAAAACAACACTCATCTACCACTAACATCCCCTTCACATTACACACAAACTCACCATCACTCTCATCACAACTGCTAAACTACACCCCAGCAATCATTGGTCCTCGGGAACATGGTTCCCAGGAGCCTCCAAAAACTCCTCCTCCCTGACAAAAGCCTCCCAAATCTGACAAGTATGCCCCACCGACACCTTAAGCTTACACCCACCTGGCATGGGCGTGCACAGCTAAGATAGATTGCAAGTGGACCACCTGAAACAAAAAAAACAAGAGGAGATGCTTAGAGCTGCACCAGAAACTGAGACCTCAGCAATAACAACTGCTTCTGTACCCTAATAAATGCTCACCTTGCCCACCCGGCCGTGACTGCTGCTCACGGCCTTGAATTCCTAAAAAGAGAGACAAAGAACAGAGCTGTAACAGCCACTATTTATGCTTCCTCCGCAGAGACAAATGGTGACTGAACTGCTCAGTGGAATCACCTCACCCTGGATGGAGGGCTCTGCCCTGGATTTTATCCTTCTGCATCTGAAAGCAAATTAGGAGGAAAGTCAAATGGCTGCAGGATAACTTAAGGGATCCAGATATCCTGTGTCCATCTACAAATCCCATCTAGAGTCCAGCTACACCCCACATTACAAATTTCAAGTCCCTGGGACTTGTCCTACTGCACCAGGCTGTGCAGCAGGGCAGAGCAGCTCTGGCACAAATGTGTGCAGACACCCGTGACACAGGACAGGACGTGACACACAATGGGGACACAACACAGACAGAGAAATATCCTGGCAAGGAAAATGGCTGCAAAAACTGCGAGAATCCAAACGGAGATGAGCGAGGAGAGGCCGATGATTTCTGACAGGCCTCTCAAAGGGCTAAAATAAAAGACATGATGTATCAAAACACACAGAATGCACGACAGACAAGTGACACGAGACACACCGGGACTGCTCTGCCCTGCACACCTCAGCACTGTGATCAAAAGTGAGACTTGGCTTTCATGGGGCCTAAAGGGCCATTTCATGGATCCCCCCCCACCCCCAAAGCAGACTCAAAAACCCCTCCCAGTAATTCCCAAACCAGCACCCTGCTTTCACCCCCTCTGTAGGTCATAGCCCTCTACTTATCTCTCAGACATCTGGGGATGCTGCTCTCAGGGGCAACAAAAGGCTGCCTCTCCAGCTGGGAAGTTCCTGCTGTCATCAGGCTGTTGTCTCTCAGACAGCTACAGGAAAGAAAACCAAACATCAGAGCCTGATCTTGCCACCACAGCAGCCAAAACCCCACAAGTCTGCTACTCACCGTGCTCCTAAGAATGCCCAGCTGCTCGGGCCGCACGCTTCGGGCACGCTCGCAGACCGAGGCCGTCGTCACAGGGGGTGCCTGGGCTAAGAGGAGAGGAGGTGATTTGGCATGGCTGAAACCTCAGTGCACCCTCGCTCCTCCTCCCTGCTTCCCTGACTCACCCCAACTCCTCGGCAGCTGCCCAAGGCCACCCGGATGGCACCTTCAAATAGAACAGTTCAGGGCTTCATCACCAGGTCCTCTAATGCATCCACAGGGCTCACGTGTGCAGGAAACCCAGTGCATCGGCCCCTTGGGGGCTTGGCACGCTCCGAGTGGATTGCCTAAAGCACAAAAACAAGAATGGAAGCCTAGAGCTGCAGCAGAAATTGAGAGCTGAGCAATAACAACTACTTCTCTCCACTGCTCACCTCGACTGCTGGTATCCAGATTTACACCCTAAAAAAGAAAGACAAAGAACAGAGCTGTGACACGGTCACCATTGACACTTCTGCTGCAGAGAAAAATGGTGCCTCACCTGCTCGGGGGAAACCTCTCACCTGGGATGGAGCCCTCTGGCACAGATTTCATCTATCTGAATCTGAAAAAAAAATGTTAGAACAAGAGTCAAACTGTTGCAGAATAACTGAAGAACTGCAGATATCCTGTGTCCATCTACAAATCCCATCCAGAGTCCAGCTACACCGCACATCACAAATTCCAACTCCCTGGGACTTCTCCTACTGCACCAGGCTGTGCAGCAGGGCAGAGCAGCTCCGGCACAAATGTGTGCAGACACCCGTGACACAGGACAGGACGTGACACACAATGGGGACACAACACAGACAGAAATATCCTGGCAAGAAAAATGGCTGCAACGACGGAGAGAATCCAAACGGAGATGACCGAGGCGAGGCCGATGGTTTCTGACAGGCCTGTCAAAGGGCTAAGGTAAAAGACATGACATATCCAAACACTCAGAAGGCACGACAGACAAGTGACATGAGACACACCAGGACTGCTCTGCCCTGCTCACCTCAGCACTGTGATCAAAAGTGAGACTTTGCTTTCATGGGGCCTAAAGGGCCACTTCATGGACACTCCCCACGTCCAAAGCAGACTCAAAAAACCCTCCCAGTAGTTCCTAAACCAGCACCCTGCTTTCACCCCCTCTGTGTGTCAGAGCCCTCTACTTATCTCTCAGACATCTGGGGATGCTGCTCTCAGGGGCAACAAAAGGCTGCCTCTCCAGCTGGGAAGTTGCTGCTGTCACCAGGCTGTTGTCTCTCAAACACCTACAGTAAAGAAAACCAAACATCACAGCCTCATCTTGGCACCACATCAGCCAAAACCCCACAAGTCTGCTACTCACCGTGCTCCTAAGAATGCCCAGCTGCTCGGGCCGCACGCTTCGGGCACGCTCGCAGACCGAGGCCGTGGTCACAGGGGGTGCCTGGGCTAAGAGGAGAGGAGGTGATTTGGCATGGCTGAAACCTCAGTGCACCCTCGCTCCTGCTCCCTATTTCCCCAACTCACCTCAACTCCTCGGCGGTTCCTGACAGCTGCCCTGAAGACAGGGCTCCCGAGGGCGGCAAATCCAGACCGGAGCTTGACGTGCTCCGGGTGGATTGCTTAAAGCAGGAAAACAAGAATGGAGTTTTAGACTTGCCCCACGAATTGAGACCTCAGCAACAAAAGAAGCTACTGGTCACTGCTCACCTTGCCCTCTTGAACCTGACTGCTGAGATCCAGCTATGCTTCCTAAAAATAAAGACAAAGACCAGTGCTGTAACAGGGTAACACTTGACACTCCCCCTGCACAGACAAATGGTGACCGACCTGCTTGTGGGAGCCCCCTCACCCAGGATAGGGTGCTCTGCCATGGATGCAACGCATCTCCACCTGAAAGAAAGTTAGAACACATGTCAAACATCTGCAGGATAACTCAAAAGCTGCAAAAACCTTAAGTTAATCTAGGAATAGCATCGAGAGTCCAAGTACACCCCACACTAAAAATTTCAACTCCCCGAGACTTCTCCTATTGCACCAGGCTGTGCAGCAGGGCAGAGCAGCTCCGGCACAAATGTGTGCAGACACCCGTGACACAGGACAGGACGTGACACACAATGGAGACACAACACAGACAGAAATATCCTGCCAAGGAAAATGGCTGCAACGACGGAGAGAATCCAAACGGAGATGACCGAGGTGAGGCCGATGGTTTCTGACAGGCCTGTCAAAGGGCTAAGGTAAAAGACATGACATATCCAAACACTCAGAAGGCACGACAGACAAGTGACATGAGACACACCGGGACTGCTCTGCCCTGCTCACCTCAGCACTGTGATCCAAAGTGAGACTTTGCTTTCATGGGGCCTAAGGGGCCACTTCATGGATCCCCCCCACCCCCAAAGCAGACTCAAAAACCCCTCCCAGTAATTCCTAAACCAGCACCCTGCTTTCACCCCCTCTGTAGGTCATAGCCCTCTACTTATCTCTCAGACATCTGGGGATGCTGCTCTCAGGTGCAACAAAAGGCTGCCTCTCCAGCTGGGAAGTTCCTGCTGTCATCAGGCTGTTGTCTCTCAGACAGCTACAGTAAAGAAAACCAAACATCAGAGCCTGATCTTGGCACCACAGCGGCCAAAACCCCACAACTCTGCTACTCACCGTGCTCCTAAGAATGCCCAGCTGCCCGGGCCGCACGCTTCGGGCACGCTCGCAGACCGAGGCCGTGGTCACAGGGGGTGCCTGGGCTAAGAGGAGAGGAGGTGATTTGGCATGGCTGAAACCTCAGTGCACCCTCGCTCCTCCTCCCTGCTTCCCTGACTCACCCCAACTCCTCGGCAGCTGCCCAAGGCCACCCAGATGGCACCTTCAAATAGAAAAGTTCAGGGCTTCATCACCAGGTCCTCTAATGCATCCACAGGGCTCACGTGTGCAGGAAACCCAGTGCATCGGCCCCTTGGGGGCTTGGCACGCTCCGAGTGGATTGCCTAAAGCAGAAAAAGAAGAATGGAAAAACAGAGCTGCAGCAGAAATTGAGAGCTGAGCAATAACAACTACTTCTCTCTACTGCTCACCTCGACTGCTGGTATCCAGATTTACACCCTAAAAAGAAAGACAAAGAAGAGAGCTGTAACACAGTCACCATCTACACTTCTGCTGCAGAGACAAATGGTGCCTCACCTGCTCGGGGGAAACCTCTCACCTGGGATTGGGCCCTCTGGCACAGATTTCATCTATCTGAATCTGAAAAAAAAATGTTAGAACAAGAGTCAAACTGTTGCAGAATAACTGAAGAACTGCAGATATCCTGTGTCCATCTACAAATCCCATCCAGAGTCCAGCTACACCGCACATCACAAATTCCAACTCCCTGGGACTTCTCCTACTGCACCAGGCTGTGCAGCAGGGCAGAGCAGCTCCGGCACAAATGTGTGCAGACACCCGTGACACAGGACAGGACGTGACACACAATGGGGACACAACACAGACAGAAATATCCTGGCAAGAAAAATGGCTGCAACGACGGAGAGAATCCAAACGGAGATGACCGAGGCGAGGCCGATGGTTTCTGACAGGCCTATCAAAGGGCTAAGGTAAAAGACATGACATATCCAAACACTCAGAATGCACGACAGACAAGTGACACGAGACACACCAGGACTGCTCTGCCCTGCTCACCTCAGCACTGTGATCCAAAGTGAGACTTGGCTTTCATGGGGCCTAAAGGGCCACTTCATGGACACTCCCCACATCCAAAGCAGACTCAAAAAACCCTCCCAGTAGTTCCTAAACCAGCACCCTGCTTTCACCCCCTCTGTGTGTCAGAGCCCTCTACTTATCTCTCAGACATCTGGGGATGCTGCTCTCAGGGGCAACAAAAGGCTGCCTCTCCAGCTGGGAAGTTGCTGCTGTCACCAGGCTGTTGTCTCTCAAACACCTACAGTAAAGAAAACCAAACATCACAGCCTCATCTTGGCACCACATCAGCCAAAACCCCACAAGTCTGCTACTCACCGTGCTCCTAAGAATGCCCAGCTGCCCGGGCCGCACGCTTCGGGCACGCTCGCAGACCGAGGCCGTGGTCACAGGGGGTGCCTGGGCTAAGAGGAGAGGAGGTGATTTGGCAGGGCTGAAACCTCAGTGCACCCTCGCTCCTGCTCCCTATTTCCCCAACTCACCTCAACTCCTCGGCGGTTCCTGACAGCTGCCCTGAAGACAGGGCTCCCGAGGGCGGCAAATCCAGACCGGAGCTTGACGTGCTCCGGGTGGATTGCTTAAAGCAGGAAAACAAGAATGGAGTTTTAGACTTGCCCCACGAATTGAGACCTCAGCAACAAAAGAAGCTACTGGTCACTGCTCACCTTGCCCTCTTGAACCTGACTGCTGAGATCCAGCTATGCTTCCTAAAAATAAAGACAAAGACCAGTGCTGTAACAGGGTAACACTTGACACTCCCCCTGCACAGACAAATGGTGACCGACCTGCTTGTGGGAGCCCCCTCACCCAGGATAGGGTGCTCTGCCATGGATGCAACGCATGTCCACCTGAAAGAAAGTTAGAACACACGTCAAACATCTGCAGGATAACTCAAAAGCTGCAAAAACCTTAAGTTAATCTAGGAATAGCATCGAGAGTCCAAGTACACCCCACACTAAAAATTTCAACTCCCCGAGACTTCTCCTATTGCACCAGGCTGTGCAGCAGGGCAGAGCAGCTCCGGCACAAATGTGTGCAGACACCCGTGACACAGGACAGGACGTGACACACAATGGGGACACAACACAGACAGAAATATCCTGCCAAGGAAAATGGCTGCAACGACGGAGAGAATCCAAACGGAGATGACCGAGGTGAGGCCGATGGTTTCTGACAGGCCTGTCAAAGGGCTAAGGTAAAAGACATGACATATCCAAACACTCAGAAGGCACGACAGACAAGTGACAGGAGACACACCGGGACTGCTCTGCCCTGCTCACCTCAGCACTGTGATCAAAAGTGAGACTTTGCTTTCATGGGGCCTAAGGGGCCACTTCATGGATCCCCCCCACCCCCAAAGCAGACTCAAAAACCCCTCCCAGTAATTCCTAAACCAGCACCCTGCTTTCACCCCCTCTGTAGGTCATAGCCCTCTACTTATCTCTCAGACATCTGGGGATGCTGCTCTCAGGGGCAACAAAAGGCTGCCTCTCCAGCTGGGAAGTTCCTGCTGTCATCAGGCTGTTGTCTCTCAGACAGCTACAGTAAAGAAAACCAAACATCAGAGCCTGATCTTGGCACCACAGCGGCCAAAACCCCACAACTCTGCTACTCACCGTGCTCCTAAGAATGCCCAGCTGCTCGGGCCGCACGCTTCGGGCACGCTCGCAGACCGAGGCCGTGGTCACAGGGGGTGCCTGGGCTAAGAGGAGAGGAGGTGATTTGGCATGGCTGAAACCTCAGTGCACCCTCGCTCCTCCTCCCTGCTTCCCTGACTCACCCCAACTCCTCGGCAGCTGCCCAAGGCCACCCAGATGGCACCTTCAAATAGAAAAGTTCAGGGCTTCATCACCAGGTCCTCTAATGCATCCACAGGGCTCACGTGTGCAGGAAACCCAGTGCATCGGCCCCTTGGGGGCTTGGCACGCTCCGAGTGGATTGCCTAAAGCAGAAAAAGAAGAATGGAAACACAGAGCTGCAGCAGAAATTGAGAGCTGAGCAATAACAACTACTTCTCTCTACTGCTCACCTCGACTGCTGGTATCCAGATTTACACCCTAAAAAGAAAGACAAAGAAGAGAGCTGTAACACAGTCACCATCTACACTTCTGCTGCAGAGACAAATGGTGCCTCACCTGCTCTGGGGAAACCTCTCACCTGGGATTGGGCCCTCTGGCACAGATTTCATCTATCTGAATCTGAAAAGAAATGTTAGAACAAGAGTCAAACTGTTGCAGAATAACTGAAGAACTGCAGATATCCTGTGTCCATCTACAAATCCCATCTAGAGTCCAGCTACACCGCACATCACAAATTCCAACTCCCCGGGACTTCTCCTATTGCACCAGGCTGTGCAGCAGGGCAGAGCAGCTCCGGCACAAATGTGTGCAGACACCCGTGACACAGGACAGGACGTGACACACAATGGGGACACAACACAGACAGAAATATCCTGGCAAGAAAAATGGCTGCAACGACGGAGAGAATCCAAAACGAGATGACCGAGGTGAGGCCGATGGTTTCTGACAGTCCTGTCAAAGGGCTAAGGTAAAAGACATGACATATCCAAACGCTCAGAATGCACGACAGACAAGTGACACGAGACACACCAGGACTGCTCTGCCCTGCTCACCTCAGCACTGTGATCCAAAGTGAGACTTGGCTTTCATGGGGCCTAAAGGGCCACTTCATGGACACTCCCCATCTCCAAAGCAGACTCAAAAACCCCTCACAGTAATTCCCAAACCAGCACCCTGCTTTCACCCTCTCTGTGTGTCAGAGCCCTCTACTTATCTCTCAGACATCTGGGGATGCTGCTCTCAGGTGCAAAAAAAGGCCGCCCCGTCAGCTGGGAAGTTCCTGCTGTCACCGGGCTGTTGTCTCTCAGACAGCTACAGGAAAGAAAACCAAACATCACAGCCTGATCTTGGCACCACAGCGGCCAAAACCCCACAAGTCTGCTACTCACCGTGCTCCTAAGAATGCCCAGCTGCTCGGGCCGCACGCTTCGGGCACGCTCGCAGACCGAGGCCGTCGTCACAGGGGGTGCCTGGGTTAAGAGGAGAGGAGGTGATTTGGCAGGGCTGAAACCTCAGTGCACCCTCGCTCCTCCTCCCTATTTCCCTGACTCACCCCAACTCCTCGGCAGCTGCCCAAGGCCACCCGGATGGCACCTTCAAATAGAAAAGTTCAGGGCTTCATCACCGAGTCCTGGGATACTTCTGCAGGGCTCATGAGAGTGGCAAACCCGGCCCATCAGCCGCTTGCTGACTGGGGCTTGCTGTACTGCGAGTGGACTGCCTAAAGGGCAGAAACAGATGCTTAGAGTTGCACCAGAAAGTGAGACTTGAGCAAAAAAACCAGTTTCAGAATGCTACTCAATGCTCACCTCACCCACCCTCACCATGACTGCTGAAATCCAGCTTTACTTCCTAAAAAGAAAAAGAACACTGCTGTAACAGAGTCACACTTTACACCCCCCCTGCACAGACAAACAGTGACTGACCTGCTCGGGGGCACCTCTTCACCCGGGATGGCTGCATGGATTTTGCCCTGGATTGTATCTTCCTGCATCTGAATGAAAGTGAGGAGAAAATTCAAAGGGCTGCAGGATAACTACACACCTCCCAACATCTTGTCTCTATCTAGGAATATCATCTAGATCTGGCGACACCCCACAAACTGCAAGTCCCCGGGACTCGTCCTATTGCAGCAGGCCGTGCGGCAGGGCAGAACAGCTCCGGCACAAATGTGTGCAGACACCCGTGACACACAACGTGACAAACAGGGGGACATTAGACAGGACACATGATGCTTGTGCTGAGGCCATTGAGGGGAAAAGGCAAAAGGGACCCCAAAGACACACTAGGTAACACAGAACACTGGACAACACCACATGGACTGGAACTGTTCTGCGCTGCCCGCCTGAAAGCTGCCATCAAAAGTAGAGCCTCTCCCTTTAGCTGTCCTAAGAGGCCCCTGGGAGAAGATTGCTTTTCCTTTTGCTCATTTTTCTATCTGTCCCAACAACTCCCAACCCGCTACTCTCCCATCATCCCAGCTCCAGGCCATGGCCCCTGACTTATCTTTTGCATGATCGCTGATGGGAATCCACGTTGCACCTGAAATGAGCCTGCCTCGGAGGGCCCCGTGATGGCCTGTCAGCCTCTCCGTCAGCTGCAATAAAGAAAACCAAAAACAAAGTACGAGTACAGAGTTATGTGGGCCAAACCCCAGCAAGCCAGCTACTTGCCCTCTCCTGAGTGTGCCTGGCTCCTTCAGGCTCCAGCCTCATCCCGATTCCAAGGGTGCAGCCTTTATTCAGAGTGGCACCTGGCTTAGAGAAAAGCAAAGCTAAATGGCATTCCTGTGAGTGCAGTGGATGACCTTGTGTGCTCTAAGACATGGGAATGCCTCTGCTATGCTTCTGAAAAGCCCTGTGTTGGGGAGCCCTCAAATAAACACCCTTCCTCACCCTGCTGCCTTCAAACTCCCCCCCAGCAATAACTTCTAACTGGATACTTGCTCACCCTCCTAATCGCAATCCTCAACTCACCTGAAGCCCCAATCTCAAACATCATCTTTGACACTGGGCAGACCCCTCTTGTGACATGATCCATCTGCTGAAAAAAGTGTTGCCCTTGACACAACCACAAGTCTCTGCAAGCTGCACTCCTCCTGAAAAAAAAAAAAACCACACCAAAACAAGACGACCACCAAAAATTCCAAATGCTGGGCTTTACCACCCCTAAACACAAATGTCAAAATTGTCAACTTAAATACTGTGTTCCATGCTGTTTTCTTCACAGTCTCTTCCAAGCCTCTGTTGCTTTAGATGCCCAGAAACACCTGCTGAAAACAAGCTGACATAAGCTGAAAGAGCCCCTTCACTGAAATGAGAGGAGAGCACTTACCCCAGCACATCCCAGAGAGGGAATGAAGGCCCTCAGCAAAGGCTGGGGTTAATATACCCCTGATTGTGCCCGCCTCTCGTTCCCGGGATGCCCGGGAGAAGGGAGGGGGCAAATCCCACCGGGTCTAAAAGCCCTCAGAGCAGCTGCAGCTGCTTGGCTCCTCTGACTCAAATTCAAAGGGGACTAAAGGGCTTGTTAGAGAAGAAAACTCTTCAGAAAAAAATTCAGCGCTTTCTTTTTTGCAACAACTACTCGGAGCAGAAGAACAGAAAACCGGTAAGATAGAAAACTTTGTGTAGAGGTAGCGTAGCTAGATAAATTGGGTAATTTGCTGTTAACTTACAGAATCTGTATTTAACAAAAGCCATCTAATAAATTAACACCCAAAACTCCAGCAGCTGAGCCGGCCCTACCAAATCTCTATGTTTACACATAGAGTAAACAAAACCAAAGTCCCAGTCATACCTATCACAAGTCTCTGAAAGAAACCTATTGAAATTCATCCTACCTCAAATACAAACCAACCCATCCAGAAAGTTAGGTTCACTCAAAAAATTATCTACACAGAGTTAATAATACAAAGAAATAAAACAACACACCATATTTTATAATGGTGGGAAACTATAGCTAAAGGTCCTCAATAACTAAATTTTCTTTTGTGAAGAGAACACGAGGATGAATCTGCAAATTGTTACAACCGGTTTAAAATCTTGTACTTTTTGTAAATATTTTTTAACCTTTTGCTTCTTATTGATGGCTGAGGACCAAGCACAGATTACTGTACAAGCTGGCTCTTCCTCCATCTCTGGGTATATTCATAAACGTTCATGTGTAGTGGCAATTGAAGACATATCAGACAACGTAACTGAAAAAAGGCTAACCCAGAATGACTAAAATCGGAAGCCACAAGATCTGCCAATGAATTTGAACCTTTCCACAGCACACAAAGCAGTACTTTGTTTCGTGTACCTGCTGGCTGTGCACTTTGTGTGCCCACAATGAATTGTCTCCCCTTGCCCAGCCCTGGCACAAGACCTGCTTCCGCTGCACCATTTGTGGGAAGAGTTTGGAATCCACCAACATCACAGACAAGGATGGAGAGCTCTACTGCAAAGGTGAGAGCTGCAGGGAGCTCAACTGGCCTACAGAGTCCATCTCTAGTTCGTCTCCTTAGCCCCGCAATTGCCATTGTGATTTACCTTGCTGTATGCTGAACACCCCCAGAAAATTTCATTTTTGCCCTTTTTTAACAAAGGGCTGTGGTAACATTGCAGTTTCAGCTTCTATTATTAACATGTAAATTTTAAAGCTGTCATTTTTCTGCAGATGGGACAACCTCTCAAATCTGTCAGACCTTCTAACAGAGCACTGGCCATACCTGCTGGGCAGGCTCTTGTACCTACACAGTCTTACTCACTAAAATAAAAAACCCACAAAGACACAAACCTTTCGTCCCCCAAATCAGAATTCTTACCAGTAAAGTTTTGAAGATACTTCCACTGCACTGGTAGCACAGAAGATGATGCAAAAATAGTAAATTACACATCCAGATGTTCTTCTCAGATTCACAGAATTCACTTGACTCCTGGAAATAGCTTTAGGGGAAAAAACGTAGGTGAAGTTTTTATATACAAAGCTAAACTTTACAGAGACCCCTAAAGAACAACATTAGAGTTCTGTGACTTTGGGTACAGGCTGCCAACCACAAGTGGATCAAATTGGCATTTTTGGAGAAATACACTCACCATCACCACCTAGCAGAGTTGTGATAAACTACTGTGCACACATGAACCAATAAAGAGTTCAAATGGAATTACTTAAATGGCCAGCAATAGTTTCTACATTATGCTCTAGTTCTTCTTAAAAATCTCTGGCTTACTTTGTATTACTCATCAGACCAAGTTCTACTGAGCATTTTCAGATAGCAAAGTAGCATTAATGAAACTATTACTTAGATCTGAAAAGAACAGATAATTTCTTAACTTTCTTTGAGATCAGCAGATACAACTTCTGTGTAATTCAAATATGTAATACCAGCTTAACTATTAAGACCTGGATAAACTTATGGGAAATACACTATTTCAGATTTCCTCCCTTTTTATCAACTAAAATTTGATAGCAATTTAAAAATGAAAACCAAAAAGACATTTACCTCTGAGAGCCTTCAGAGTACCATTTACCTCCCACTCCTTCTTTTGCAGATTGCTATGCAAAAAACTTCAGTCCCAAAGGAATTGGGTTTGGTGGCCTCACTCAAGTGGAAAAGAAAGAATGTGAATGAGAAGAAATGGACGCAACAGACTCCAACTGCTACTGACACCAAGTGACAGATGCCAAGTAAAACATCAAACAACACATTTTGCTAAGTACCTGGGGCATTTTCCTTGCAGGAAAAAATCATGAGTTGTATCTTAAGACATGCTTAGACTAGATTAAAGAGGTACAATGCTAACATGAGACTCGTGTTTGTGTTTAGTATAAAAAGACAAGGAACCTCATGGAACATTATTGCTTCTTAAGCTAGCACTTGTTACACTTTAGACTGGAATTTTAGACTCATAGTGCCCCATGATGACAGGGATCCCTACTGGAGCAAGAGCCCAGGTGTTCCCAGTTAGATTGGATTTTCTTTTTTTCACAATGTTAACCTGTTTGTATTTCCACCAGTCTCCTAGCTCAGTTTTGACTAGGCTGGCAACTGTGTTAGAATAAGTAGATGTTATTTGCTTTGAGACTATTAAAAAGGATTTGAAACTATCTTTCTCTGAGGGACGTATTTCTAAAAGAACCCCAACATTTTCTCAAGATACAGTGTTGTAAGTTTTCTCTGTTTTCAAGCTACAATAAAGTACTTACTGCTTCACATTATTTTTATTTGCATTTGCTTGTGCTTACACATTCTACAATGTTTCAGATAAATGGATTTCACCAAGATGATTGAAACCCCTCACAAGAATTGCATTTCACTACAGTACTTACAGTCTACTCTAGATGGTACCTGCCTTTAATCTCCTGATCTTGAACTCTTTTCCTGCTGGTTTTCATTGTTACCTACTTGGACTTCCATTCATATCCCACTGTAGAGCTGGCCCCTCCTTTCCTTGGCAATGTGGCTGACATCAGCTATTACAGATGCAGCAGGGAACAACTCCCTCTTGTGATGGGCATTGCTCTCTTCCATCATCACCTTGCCCGTTTTCATACCCTAACAGGGCACATACATGTGAAAAACATAAGGCAAAGAGTCAGGCTCCTTCTTAGGGTTTTGTGCCCACCCACTCTCAAATACCTCACTGGTCACATGTCCCTTGACTCTATTTCAATCTGCAAAAATATACTTAGAAGTATCAAAGCTCTATTTTATTAGATGTAAACTCTTCAGATACAAAGACCTAATAGAGATTTACACAGCATAAGCAATATAATTACAAAATAATTGTAATATTAAGTTTTTAAACAGGAACGCTCACCTCAATTTCTAAATGTAATTGTCTTTTGTTACCAGAAAAGTAAAGCAAATGTTACCAACATAATTTTGAAATTCTGCCCCAAAAACTTACCTTTAAAAATATATATTTGTGTCAAACATGTACAAGCCTCCTCAGTGAAACATCCCTTTCTATTATACTTAAAAATATAATAACACCGGGCGATGTTACTATGTTTCTAAAGTCCCACACCTCTTCGGCGTTTTCTTACAAGTGCAGATCTTCACAGCACGGACTCACTCTTCGGCATGTTGCTCCTGGTCAGTCAGGGAACTGAAAAGAATCAAACAGGCCCTCCCAGCCTGCCCCACCCCTTTTATCCCAGCGACCCTCATGAGCTACAGCTGCCGCCCAATTAATCACAGCTGCAGCCCATTTACAGTAACGAGCATCGGGGCAGGGTCCCCAGGTGTGAGCGGTCAGGATGATGAGGGCTCAGAGCAGCCCCAGGTGTGAGCGGTCAGGATGATGAGGGGCCGGGTCTTGCCGGGGGCTTTTTTAGGGGGAGAGTTTGGCTCGTCTGCCTTTTGTATGGAGCTGGCGGAGCAGATGGATTTCTGGGGAGTTCCTGGCGCATCTCATGGAAAGATGGTGAGAGCTTCTCACAGGGTCGGGGGGAACACCTGGAAATGCGCTTGGATATGTGGAGCTTTCTTAAAGTAGGTGCCAAGGGACGAATCTTTGTGCCGGGAAGGAGCAGCCGAACAGGTGAGCCCGTGTGGCTTTGCACTGGGGACCTTTCTCCTTTCCCTTTTCAACTTCATCTTGCCAATCCCTCCCTGGTTCCCCCAGGAAAAAAAACGGGGTTATGAGGACAAAATGAACTCAATTTGAGGGAAGCAAGTTCTCTTCCTTTGCGGTCTGTGTTTGAACTGGTGGGAGGGAGTCGCCCTTCACCTGTGGTTTTAACGTTTTTGCTTGAAGGAAATCCTGCCTTTTCCAGGGTGTCAGGGAATCCTGTGTCCTATTTTGAGGGGAAAAATGTTGTTGTCGTATTATGGGACTGATTTGAGAGTACCCTCCCAGTTTTTCGTCATCCTAAGATTTAAATTGAGGGGGCAGCCCCAGTGTCCCTCCTTTTAAAGGGTTTGAATTGAAGTAAAAAAATTCCCCTTTTACCATAATTTGAAGACAACCCCTTCTTTTCTGCTATTCTAGGGGTTGAAATTGAAGGGGAGAACACATTTCTTTGCCCTTGTTGAAGTGAGGCGAGCCCCGCCTGCGGCGTCAGTTTCGGGGTTCAGTTGCGGGAAGCTGCAGCTCTGGCAGCGTTTGCAGGGCCGCACTGGGGCTGTGCCGCTGCATTTGAGGGCGCTCCCTGTGCCCGCGGCCCGGGCCGGAACGCTGCCGCTCGGGAGCCCGCCCGGCACGGCCCGGGCAGTTGGCGAGGCGGACGGGGAATCTGGCGCGGCAGCGGCGGAGCCGCGCCGGTGCGAGCCGTGCGGAGCCGAGCGGAGCCGTGGCGGGCCGGCCGAGGGCGGCGGAGGCGGCGCGGGCGCTGCTGCGCCGGCCCGGGCGGTGCCGGCCGCTCCGGGCGCGGGGCTCGGGCGCCGCCGGGGCCCCCCGGGCCCGGTGCCGGCCCCGCCGGGCAGGGGGAGCGGGCGGGGGGCTCCGGGGCGGCGCCGCCCCCGCGTGCCGGAGGAGCCGCCGCAGGAGCCGCTGTCCTGCCGGGAGCCGCGCTCCGGCCGGGGCCGGCAGCGAGCGCGGGCTGCAGCTGCTGAAAGCTCTCGGCTGTCGTGGTTCGGAGGCGCTTTGTAGGGGTTTATTGCATCGTTTTGTTCGCTCTGCAGCGGGTGTACGCTGAGGGATATGGTGTCCGTCCTGACTGCGATGGTTCTCGGTTCAGGCGGTGATGATAAAGGTTTGTTTGGGATGGAGTTTTGTAGTCGGATGGTTTTTTTGCTGGGGTATTATGTTTTGAAAGGCGTGCAATGGTTTTTATGTGTCTTGGCGTGAAGTAGCGGTTCGGATTTGAATTCTGTTGTGGTGGCTTTTATTAGAGTGAGTGTGTAGTGCTTGTTTTGGTGGGCTTGAGGTAGCGGCATGCCGTTCATAGCAGCGGGTTTTTTAAAATCTTGATCATTGCGTTTGTGTTTATCGTTTTCCAGGGCTTTTCTTTACTTGGTTTGTTTGGTCGTAGTGTGTGTTTTATTGTTCCGGATCATTTGGGAGATGTTGTTTCTGGTTACGTTTGTCTTTAGGCTTTGTGTTTATTTCTACGTGGTGTTTTTATTTTGGTAGATTGAGGCACTATGGGTTTATTCCGTTAGGAATAATTTTTTTTGTTGTAAATGTAAGTTTAGTTGGTTTTAGGGGTTTTTTTTCGGTCTTTTGATGTGTTTCGTTGTTGTTTACCAGTTTTATTTTTGGGAACATGGGTGTTTATATGATGGGTCTTTTTAAGTAGTTTTTGTATTTTGGGCAGTTATTTTTTTAGTTTTTAGTGGTTGAGATTTTATTCGATTTCGTTAGTTTGGTTTTTAAAGTTTATTTACAGAGTATTGGTTATTCTTCGAGTTAGTGTGGAGGTAGTGTTTAGTGTTTTTTTTCTAATACCGTTCAGGGTCAGTGGCACAGTTTGGAGTTTAGTAAGTTGGTTCGATTGTTTTTTAGTAGTTTTCGTGATTTGCTGTGTGTGTTTCTATAGGGTTTTCTTTTCTTTTGGTTCCATTTTCCTGATGCGATGAGAATTGTTATTGAGGAGTGCTGTGTGGTTTTTTCGCTGGCAGTTGTTTGGCTGGTGGAGGTATCTCGATGGTTTTGGAAGATACTGGTGGGAATTTGATGCTGTTTGTTTTGTCATTGTCTTTAGGAAATGGATTTTCAATGTACAATTATAACTCTAACTATATTTAAACAAAACAGAGGCGTAGAAATGGGAACAAATCACTTCTATTTTTATGTATTCGGTCTATTTTTAAAATGTAACGTGTAACAGAAGTTATGGTCTACTACCATATGATATTATATTTTTTCATACAGTATTGTGTATCTTTATAGAGATATAAACTGAGAATGTAAATATAAACACAACCCGAACCGAAATATAAATATAGAAATGGTTTGAAAATATGTGCAGATATAGATAAAATTATTAAAGAGTTGTAAATAGAAAAAAACATAAATCGAATTAATGTATAAGTAATACTGTATGTATTTTATTATAATATATTCTAGGAAGTAGATATAAAATAGATAGTAATATAGTACATCAATATGGTATCCTATAGAACAAATTATAGAAATAATAAATATAAAAATATTTTTTCAGGTAGTTTAAAAAAGGGATGGTTTTGATTTTTATTTGGTAAAAGCAGGGGTTTTAGTGCAAAAATTATAAATAAAAGTAATATGAAGGTAAACATTTAAGTGTAGCAATATATAATAAATACATGAAGATTTATATAAAATCTAAAAATAGAAAAAAAAAAGCTGTAGCGCTCGATATGGTACGTAATTTAAAAAATAATTTTCTCAATTATTTGAATATGATACTTAGTGTATAAAAATATTAATAGAATGCATCAATCTAAACTATACATATAAATGCGAATACAGTCATGCAAGCTATAAATATAAAAATATTTCAATGTAGTTTAAGAGAACGGGGGGTTTTGTACTTATTTAGTTAGGGATGGGATTTGTATTTTAAATAATAAAAGTATGAAAGAAATGTCATTTTAAAAGTCGAAGTATACAATCAATATATAAAGATATTTATAAAAACACAAAAGAGTGCAAAGGGACACGATGGCTGAGAACAGTTCCTTTCTTAACATGTGCCAATTCTTCTGTCAAACTCATCACGGCAGGACAGTGTGAAGACTGAAAGTGTAAGAAGATGTGGAGGGAAACAAAGAATCTGACAGGAGCATCGAACACACAGGTGCTCAAATTTTGCTTTTTGCTTGGATTTAAACTCAGAAGTTGTAAGGAATTTGGGAATGAGAAGGGACATTTCAGAAGGAGAAGAAGAAAATGAAGAAGTTGTTACAGTCCTGGCGAAGTCTTTTGTTCTAGCTAATAAAACAAACGAGTTAAAATAAAAAAATAAAAAAATGTGGTGTTTTTTTTTTCCTTCACTATTACATTCACCGATGGTATATGGTGTGTTTTTTTTATTTCTCGGTATTATTAACTCTGTGTAGATAATTTTTTGAGTGAACCTAACTTTCTGGATGGGTTGGTTTGTATTTGAGGTAGGATGAATTTCAATAGGTTTCTTTCATAGACTTGTAGTAGGTATTACTGGGACTTTGGTTTTGTTTAATCTATGTATAAACATAGAGATTTGGTAGGGCCGGCTCAGCTGCTGGAGTTTTGGGTGTTAATTTATTAGATGGCTTTTGTTAAATACAGATTCTGTAAGTTAACAGCAAATTACCCAATTTATCTAGCTACGCTACCTCTACACAAAGTTTTCTATCTTACCGGTTTTCTGTTCTTCTGCTCCGAGTAGTTGTTGCAAAAAAGAAAGCGCTGAATTTTTTTCTGAAGAGTTTTCTTCTCTAACAAGCCCTTTAGTCCCCTTGAATTTGAGTCAGAGGAGCCAAGCAGCTGCAGCTGCTCTGAGGGCTTTTAGACCCGGTGGGATTTGCCCCCTCCCTTCTCCCAGGCATCCCGGGAACGAGAGGCGGGCACAATCAGGGGTATATTAACCCCAGCCTTTGCTGAGGGCCTTCATTCCCTCTCTGGGATGTGCTGGGGTAAGTGCTCTCCTCTCATTTCAGTGAAGGGGCTCTTTCAGCTTATGTCAGCTTGTTTTCAGCAGGTGTTTCTGGGCATCTAAAGCAACAGAGGCTTGGAAGAGACTGTGAAGAAAACAGCATGGAACACAGTATTTAAGTTGACAATTTTGGCATTTGTGTTTAGGGGTGGTAAAGCCCAGCATTTGGAATTTTTGGTGGTCGTCTTGTTTTGGTTTTTTTTTTTTTTTTCAGGAGGAGTGCAGCTTGCAGAGACTTGTGGTTGTGTCAAGGGCAACACTTTTTTCAGCAGATGGATCATGTCCCAAGAGGGGTCTGCCCAGTGTCAAAGATGATGTTTGAGATTGGGGCTTCAGGTGAGTTGAGGATTGCGATTAGGAGGGTGAGCAAGTATCCAGTTAGAAGTTATTGCTGGGGGGGAGTTTGAAGGCAGCAGGGTGAGGAAGGGTGTTTATTTGAGGGCTCCCCAACACAGGGCTTTTCAGAAGCATAGCAGAGGCATTCCCATGTCTTAGAGCACACAAGGTCATCCACTGCACTCACAGGAATGCCATTTAGCTTTGCTTTTCTCTAAGCCAGGTGCCACTCTGAATAAAGGCTGCACCCTTGGAATCGGGATGAGGCTGGAGCCTGAAGGAGCCAGGCACACTCAGGAGAGGGCAAGTAGCTGGCTTGCTGGGGTTTGGCCCACATAACTCTGTACTCGTACTTTGTTTTTGGTTTTCTTTATTGCAGCTGACGGAGAGGCTAACAGGCCATCACGGGGCCCTCCGAGGCAGGCTCATTTCAGGTGCAACGTGGATTCCCATCAGCGATCATGCAAAAGATAAGTCAGGGGCCATGGCCTGGAGCTGGGATGATGGGAGAGTAGTGGGTTGGGAGTTGTTGGGACAGATAGAAAAATGAGCAAAAGGAAAAGCAATCTTCTCCCAGGGGCCTCTTAGGACAGCTAAAGGGAGAGGCTCTACTTTTGATGGCAGCTTTCGGGCGGGCAGCGCAGAACAGTTCCGGTCCATGTGGTGTTGTCCAGTGTTCTGTGTTACCTAGTGTGTCTTTGGGGTCCCTTTTGCCTTTTCCCCTCAATGGCCTCAGCACGAGCATCATGTGTCCTGTCTAATGTCCCCCTGTTTGTCACGTTGTGTGTCACGGGTGTCTGCACACATTTGTGCCGGAGCTGTTCTGCCCTGCCGCACGGCCTGCTGCAATAGGACGAGTCCCGGGGACTTGCAGTTTGTGGGGTGTCGCCAGATCTAGATGATATTCCTAGATAGAGACAAGATGTTGGGAGATGTGTAGTTATCCTGCAGCCCTTTGAATTTTCTCCTCACTTTCATTCAGATGCAGGAAGATACAATCCAGGGCAAAATCCATGCAGCCATCCCGGGTGAAGAGGTGCCCCCGAGCAGGTCAGTCACTCTTTGTCTGTGCAGGGGGGGTGTAAAGTGTGACTCTGTTACAGCAGTGTTCTTTTTCTTTTTAGGAAGTAAAGCTGGATTTCAGCAGTCATGGTGAGGGTGGGTGAGGTGAGCATTGAGTAGCATTCTGAAACTGGTTTTTTTGCTCAAGTCTCACTTTCTGGTGCAACTCTAAGCATCTGTTTCTGCCCTTTAGGCAGTCCACTCGCAGTACAGCAAGCCCCAGTCAGCAAGCGGCCGACGGGCCGGGTTTGCCGCTCTCATGAGCCCTGCAGAAGTATGCCGGGACTCGGGGATGAAGCCCTGAACTTTTCTATTTGAAGGTGCCATCCGGGTGGCCTTGGGCAGCTGCCGAGGAGTTGAGGTGAGTCAGGGAAGTAGGGAGGAGGAGCGAGGGTGCACTGAGGTTTCAGCCATGCCAAATCACCTCCTCTCCTCTTAACCCAGGCACCCCCTGTGACGACGGCCTCGGTCTGCGAGCGTGCCGGAAGCGTGCGGCCCGAGCAGCTGGGCATTCTTAGGAGCACGGTGAGTAGCAGACTTGTGGGGTTTTGGCCGCTGTGGTGCCAAGATGAGGCTGTGATGTTTGGTTTTCTTTCCTGTAGCTGTCTGAGAGACAACAGCCCGGTGCCAGCAGGAACTTCCCAGCTGACGGGGCGGCCTTTTTTTGCACCTGAGAGCAGCATCCCCAGATGTCTGAGAGATAAGTAGAGGGCTCTGACACACAGAGAGGGTGAAAGCAGGGTGCTGGTTTGGGAATTACTGTGAGGGGTTTTTGAGTCTGCTTTGGAGGTTGGGAGTGTCCATGAAGTGACCCTTTAGGCCCCATGAAAGCCAAGTCTCACTTTGGATCACAGTGCTGAGGTGAGCAGGGCAGAGCAGTCCTGGTGTGTCTCGTGTCACTTGTCTGTCGTGCATTCTGAGTGTTTGGATATGTCATGTCTTTTACCTTAGCCCTTTGACAGGCCTGTCAGAAACCATCGGCCTCACCTCGGTCATCTCCGTTTGGATTCTCTCCGTCGTTGCAGCCATTTTTCTTGCCAGGATATTTCTGTCTGTGTTGTGTCCCCATTGTGTGTCACGTCCTGTCCTGTGTCACGGGTGTCTGCACACATTTGTACCGGAGCTGCTCTGCCCTGCTGCACAGCCTGGTGCAATAGGAGAAGTCCCGGGGAGTTGGAATTTGTGATGTGCGGTGTAGCTGGACTCTAGATGGGATTTGTAGATGGACACAGGATATCTGCAGTTCTTCAGTTATTCTGCAACAGTTTGACTCTTGTTCTAACATTTCTTTTCAGATTCAGATAGATGAAATCTGTGCCAGAGGGCCCAATCCCAGGTGAGAGGTTTCCCCAGAGCAGGTGAGGCACCATTTGTCTCTGCAGCAGAAGTGTAGATGGTGACTGTGTTACAGCTCTCTTCTTTGTCTTTCTTTTTAGGGTGTAAATCTGGATACCAGCAGTCGAGGTGAGCAGTAGAGAGAAGTAGTTGTTATTGCTCAGCTCTCAATTTCTGCTGCAGCTCTGTTTTTCCATTCTTCTTTTTCTGCTTTAGGCAATCCACTCGGAGCGTGCCAAGCCCCCAAGTGGCCGATGCACTGGGTTTCCTGCACACGTGAGCCCTGTGGATGCATTAGAGGACCTGGTGATGAAGCCCTGAACTTTTCTATTTGAAGGTGCCATCTGGGTGGCCTTGGGCAGCTGCCGAGGAGTTGGGGTGAGTCAGGGAAGCAGGGAGGAGGAGCGAGGGTGCACTGAGGTTTCAGCCATGCCAAATCACCTCCTCTCCTCTTAGCCCAGGCACCCCCTGTGACCACGGCCTCGGTCTGCGAGCGTGCCCGAAGCGTGCGGCCCGGGCAGCTGGGCATTCTTAGGAGCACGGTGAGTAGCAGAGTTGTGGGGTTTTGGCCGCTGTGGTGCCAAGATCAGGCTCTGATGTTTGGTTTTCTTTACTGTAGCTGTCTGAGAGACAACAGCCTGATGACAGCAGGAACTTCCCAGCTGGAGAGGCAGCCTTTTGTTGCACCTGAGAGCAGCATCCCCAGATGTCTGAGAGATAAGTAGAGGGCTATGACCTACAGAGGGGGTGAAAGCAGGGTGCTGGTTTAGGAATTACTGGGAGGGGTTTTTGAGTCTGCTTTGGGGGTGGGGGGGATCCATGAAGTGGCCCCTTAGGCCCCATGAAAGCAAAGTCTCACTTTGGATCACAGTGCTGAGGTGAGCAGGGCAGAGCAGTCCCGGTGTGTCTCATGTCACTTGTCTGTCGTGCCTTCTGAGTGTTTGGATATGTCATGTCTTTTACCTTAGCCCTTTGACAGGCCTGTCAGAAACCATCGGCCTCACCTCGGTCATCTCCGTTTGGATTCTCTCCGTCGTTGCAGCCATTTTCCTTGGCAGGATATTTCTGTCTGTGTTGTGTCTCCATTGTGTGTCACGTCCTGTCCTGTGTCACGGGTGTCTGCACACATTTGTGCCGGAGCTGCTCTGCCCTGCTGCACAGCCTGGTGCAATAGGAGAAGTCTCGGGGAGTTGAAATTTTTAGTGTGGGGTGTACTTGGACTCTCGATGCTATTCCTAGATTAACTTAAGGTTTTTGCAGCTTTTGAGTTATCCTGCAGATGTTTGACATGTGTTCTAACTTTCTTTCAGGTGGAGATGCGTTGCATCCATGGCAGAGCACCCTATCCTGGGTGAGGGGGCTCCCACAAGCAGGTCGGTCACCATTTGTCTGTGCAGGGGGAGTGTCAAGTGTTACCCTGTTACAGCACTGGTCTTTGTCTTTATTTTTAGGAAGCATAGCTGGATCTCAGCAGTCAGGTTCAAGAGGGCAAGGTGAGCAGTGACCAGTAGCTTCTTTTGTTGCTGAGGTCTCAATTCGTGGGGCAAGTCTAAAACTCCATTCTTGTTTTCCTGCTTTAAGCAATCCACCCGGAGCACGTCAAGCTCCGGTCTGGATTTGCCGCCCTCGGGAGCCCTGTCTTCAGGGCAGCTGTCAGGAACCGCCGAGGAGTTGAGGTGAGTTGGGGAAATAGGGAGCAGGAGCGAGGGTGCACTGAGGTTTCAGCCATGCCAAATCACCTCCTCTCCTCTTAGCCCAGGCACCCCCTGTGACCACGGCCTCGGTCTGCGAGCGTGCCCGAAGCGTGCGGCCCGAGCAGCTGGGCATTCTTAGGAGCACGGTGAGTAGCAGACTTGTGGGGTTTTGGCTGATGTGGTGCCAAGATGAGGCTGTGATGTTTGGTTTTCTTTACTGTAGGTGTTTGAGAGACAACAGCCTGGTGACAGCAGCAACTTCCCAGCTGGAGAGGCAGCCTTTTGTTGCCCCTGAGAGCAGCATCCCCAGATGTCTGAGAGATAAGTAGAGGGCTCTGACACACAGAGGGGGTGAAAGCAGGGTGCTGGTTTAGGAACTACTGGGAGGGTTTTTTGAGTCTGCTTTGGACGTGGGGAGTGTCCATGAAGTGGCCCTTTAGGCCCCATGAAAGCAAAGTCTCACTTTTGATCACAGTGCTGAGGTGAGCAGGGCAGAGCAGTCCTGGTGTGTCTCATGTCACTTGTCTGTCGTGCCTTCTGAGTGTTTGGATATGTCATGTCTTTTACCTTAGCCCTTTGACAGGCCTGTCAGAAACCATCGGCCTCGCCTCGGTCATCTCCGTTTGGATTCTCTCCGTCGTTGCAGCCATTTTTCTTGCCAGGATATTTCTGTCTGTGTTGTGTCCCCATTGTGTGTCACGTCCTGTCCTGTGTCACGGGTGTCTGCACACATTTGTGCCGGAGCTGCTCTGCCCTGCTGCACAGCCTGGTGCAGTAGGAGAAGTCCCAGGGAGTTGGAATTTGTGATGTGCGGTGTAGCTGGACTCTGGATGGGATTTGTAGATGGACACAGGATATCTGCAGTTCTTCAGTTATTCTGCAACAGTTTGACTCTTGTTCTAACATTTTTTTTTCAGATTCAGATAGATGAAATCTGTGCCAGAGGGCTCCATCCCAGGTGAGAGGTTTCCCCCGAGCAGGTGAGGCACCATTTTTCTCTGCAGCAGAAGTGTCAATGGTGACCGTGTCACAGCTCTGTTCTTTGTCTTTCTTTTTTAGGGTGTAAATCTGGATACCAGCAGTCGAGGTGAGCAGTGGAGAGAAGTAGTTGTTATTGCTCAGCTCTCAATTTCTGCTGCAGCTCTAGGCTTCCATTCTTGTTTTTGTGCTTTAGGCAATCCACTCGGAGCGTGCCAAGCCCCCAAGGGGCCGATGCACTGGGTTTCCTGCACACGTGAGCCCTGTGGATGCATTAGAGGACCTGGTGATGAAGCCCTGAACTTTTCTATTTGAAGGTGCCATCTGGGTGGCCTTGGGCAGCTGCCGAGGAGTTGGGGTGAGTCAGGGAAGCAGGGAGGAGGAGCGAGGGTGCACTGAGGTTTCAGCCCTGCCAAATCACCTCCTCTCCTCTTAGCCCAGGCACCCCCTGTGACGACGGCCTCGGTCTGCGAGCGTGCCCGAAGCGTGCGGCCCGAGCAGCTGGGCATTCTTAGGAGCACGGTGAGTAGCAGACTTGTGGGGTTTTGGCTGCTGTGGTGGCAAGATCAGGCTCTGATGTTTGGTTTTCTTTCCTGTAGCTGTCTGAGAGACAACAGCCTGATGACAGCAGGAACTTCCCAGCTGGAGAGGCAGCCTTTTGTTGCCCCTGAGAGCAGCATCCCCAGATGTCTGAGAGATAAGTAGAGGGCTATGACCTACAGAGGGGGTGAAAGCAGGGTGCTGGTTTGGGAATTACTGGGAGGGGTTTTTGAGTCTGCTTTGGGGGTGGGGGGGGATCCATGAAATGGCCCTTTAGGCCCCATGAAAGCCAAGTCTCACTTTTGATCACAGTGCTGAGGTGTGCAGGGCAGAGCAGTCCCGGTGTGTCTCGTGTCACTTGTCTGTCGTGCATTCTGTGTGTTTTGATACATCATGTCTTTTATTTTAGCCCTTTGAGAGGCCTGTCAGAAATCATCGGCCTCTCCTCGCTCATCTCCGTTTGGATTCTCGCAGTTTTTGCAGCCATTTTCCTTGCCAGGATATTTCTCTGTCTGTGTTGTGTCCCCATTGTGTGTCACGTCCTGTCCTGTGTCACGGGTGTCTGCACACATTTGTGCCAGAGCTGCTCTGCCCTGCTGCACAGCCTGGTGCAGTAGGACAAGTCCCAGGGACTTGAAATTTGTAATGTGGGGTGTAGCTGGACTCTAGATGGGATTTGTAGATGGACACAGGATATCTGGATCCCTTAAGTTATCCTGCAGCCATTTGACTTTCCTCCTAATTTGCTTTCAGATGCAGAAGGATAAAATCCAGGGCAGAGCCCTCCATCCAGGGTGAGGTGATTCCACTGAGCAGTTCAGTCACCATTTGTCTCTGCGGAGGAAGCATAAATAGTGGCTGTTACAGCTCTGTTCTTTGTCTCTCTTTTTAGGAATTCAAGGCCGTGAGCAGCAGTCACGGCCGGGTGGGCAAGGTGAGCATTTATTAGGGTACAGAAGCAGTTGTTATTGCTGAGGTCTCAGTTTCTGGTGCAGCTCTAAGCATCTCCTCTTGTTTTTTTTGTTTCAGGTGGTCCACTTGCAATCTATCTTAGCTGTGCACGCCCATGCCAGGTGGGTGTAAGCTTAAGGTGTCGGTGGGGCATACTTGTCAGATTTGGGAGGCTTTTGTCAGGGAGGAGGAGTTTTTGGAGGCTCCTGGGAACCATGTTCCCGAGGACCAATGATTGCTGGGGTGTAGTTTAGCAGTTGTGATGAGAGTGATGGTGAGTTTGTGTGTAATGTGAAGGGGATGTTAGTGGTAGATGAGTGTTGTTTTCTGTGTGCTCTTGTTGTTTTGGGTTTCCTGTAGCAGTAGATCAACATGTAATGAAAATAGAAAAAGTTCATCACCTTGTGTTAGTATGTGTTTTGTGTTGTATTGCTCTGTATTGCATTTGCATTAATTGCTGCATTTCCTTGTATTGCTCTCTGTGTAAATTAGGTTTTTACTGGTGCGTCTATGGATTGTATCTGCGCTTGCATTTGTATACACTGTTTCCATGTATTTTGCTGATGTGTAAATAAAAACATTCATTTAATAAAGTTAAATCACCCCTAAAGAAGATCCCCCTTGCCCTGCCCTACCCCCACCGTGGCTCCTGTCTTTTTTTAGTGTGGTTTTGTCATTTGATTCCACTGTATTTCTTCCTTTAGTTCCTCACTTTACTTTTTCTAACTTAACTTTCATCTGTCTGTAACCCTTTGTTCCTGTTTCTCACTCGTTCTGACACAGTGTCTCTGCTTCTGTAACTGTTTCCATTTGCTTCCTTTTTTTGTCTGTCCATTTCACTATTTCTGTCAGTCTGTATTTATTTCTTTCTCTTCTGTCTGTACTTTGCACCTTGCTTCCTTTTCTCTCTAACTTAATCCCTCACTTTTCTTTCTTCTTTTCCTGTCTGTGTTCACTATTTCCTCGGTTTGTCTTTTTTACTCTAACCCTAAGTTTTCCTTTAACCCTAACAAGTTCCTTTCTCTCTAACTCCTGTTCTTCCTCAGTTTCCCACCCCCTTTTCATTTTCTTTCCTTGTTCCTGTTTTCTGTTGCTCTCACCTTCTTCTTTTCTGTTTCTCTTTCCTTCTTTCCTCTGACTCCTTGTTTTTTCTCTGTCTCTCTCCCTCTTTTCTCTGTCTATCCTTCTTCTCTCTTTCTCTCACCCTCTTGTTTTCTCTCTTCTTCCCTCTCTCCTTCTTGCTCTTTTTCTTGGTCTCCTCTTCTCCCTCTTCTTCTTTTGCGTGCGCAGAGGGTGAGCTCTCTCCTCCTTGCTGTGACAGCTGGGCTGGCAGGGATGCCATGGTGACCTTGGCCAGCCGCTGCTGCCTGTGCCATCACCTGGCACCGATGTGTTTGATGAATATCCTTTCGCTGGGATTTTTCTCCTGAGAAGCCTCAGAACAGAAATGGAACCAGTAACGGTCTGCTGGCTGTGGAGTGTGGGCTGGAGATGGTTTAGCAACAGGGGCATCTTGGATGGGTCTCTTGTGCATTGTTTCTACTTGATGACCAATCCCAGTCCAGCTTTGTCAGGACTGGGAGCAGTCCCAGGATTTTATTATTAATTCCTTTCCAGCTTTCTGATGTCTCCTTGCTCTTTCAGTATAGTTCTCATGTCTCATTTTCTTTTAGTTGACCAGAGCTCGTAAAATAATAAATCCACCTTCTGAAAGGTGGAGTCAAGATTCTCATCTCCCTCGTCCTGGGGATCCTGAAACCCCACCACCACCACTTGCTGGAGCTGGTCTGGGCAGCACCGAATAAAAAGCTTTAAAATGTCACAAAAAAAAAAAAAAAGTTAAAACCGCAATGTGCTGTAAGATGAAGTGTCGTAAAACTTCCATAAACAGAGCAGCCATAATGTGTGGCTGTTGTAAAACTGCAGTAACATGCAGCTCTCATAAAGCGCCATAAAGCGTGAGTGTAGTAAAACTGCCATGAAGAGACAAAGTTGTAAAGTGCTGTTAGCCCAACCCACATTTTTCCTTTTGGGTTTTGCCCCGCCCACAGTTTCTTTAATTGGGCTTTACCCTGCCGGCAATTTCCTTGTTTGTAGTTTTCCCCACCCACATGCCCTGATTTGGATTTAGCCCTGCCCCCATGCCATTATTTGACTTTGGCCCCACCCAAACCATTACTTGGGTTTGGTTCTGCCCCACACCTTCATTTGAGGTTAGCCCCGTCCCAAACCCATTTTTGGGTTTGGCTCCGCCCCACATTTTTGAGGTTAGCCCTGCCCACCATGTGCTTATTTGGGTTTGGCCCTGCCCCAAGCCTTTTTTCTTTTTTGAGGTTAGCCCCGCCCACCATGTCCTTATTTGGGTTTACCTGCCCCATGAACTTATTTGGGGTTTGGCCCCGCCCGCCATACCTTTATTTGGGTTTTGCCTCACCCCCTGTACTTATTTGGGTCCACCCCACCCACCATACCCTTATTTGGGTTTTGCCTGGTCCAGCATAGACTTAATTGGCATTGGCTCCGCCCCATGCCTTTATTTGGTGTTAGCCCCGCCCACCATGCCCTTATTTGCAGTTGGCCCCACCCCAGGAACTTTTTGGGGGTTTGCCACGCCCACCATACCCTAATTTGGGGTTGGCCCCGCCTAATGTACTTATTTAGGGTTTGGCCCCGCCCACTATACCCTTATTTGGGGTTGGCCCTGCCCCATTAACTTATTTTGGTTTGCCCCGCCCACCATGCCTTATTTGGGTTTGGCCCTGCCCCACACCCTTACTTGGGTTTGGTCACGCCCCATTAATTTATTTTGGATTTGCACTGCCCACCATACCCTTCTTTGGAATTAGGCCCCGCCCACAATACACTTAATGTTTGGCCCCGCCTCACACCCTTACTAGGGTTTGACTCCGCCCCATGTCTATGTCTGCTCTGCACCTCCGCGCTGTGTCCGCCAGACGGCGCCCGCGGGGCTTGGCGGGTCCCGGGGCTCCTCCCGATCCCGGTTCTGATCCCGGTCCCGGTTCTGATCCCGGTCCCGAAGCTTCGGGACCCGCACACACCCCCCCGCGGCTTCATTCCCCGCCGCGCAGAACGGGAATTGCGGCTTTTCCAATTTCAAACCTTCAACTTCCAGCTGCTCTTCCCATGGAAAAGCTTCTAAAAGACAAACCCGAACGCTCCGCTGTGCTGGGCGCTTCCCTTACAGCTCCCTTACAGCTGCACATCCCAAAATATTCCCGGGATCGCTAAACCAAATCGTTTCCAGCTAAAAACCCGACAAGGAAAATGTGCCAGCATGGAAAGCTGTCATTGAACTTCCCCCTAAAAGTGATAACTTGGAAAGTTTCCAGCTACATCTTGCAGAGAGAAACGAGGAGAACACGTTTGCTCCTAACCCTTATATGTAATTGCAAACCTGTGTTCACCCCACTATCAAATGACAATTTTCCTTTCTTCCCAACCTGTGAACTGCACACATCCCCACCAACACTTGGATTCTCAGAGTCTGGCACACTCCTCGCACACAGAAATGTGCCAGGACACACACACGGATGCTCCATCTCCCTTTCTCCTGGCACCTTCCATGAGCACTCCACACCCCGGGGCTTTGCGCCTTCCTTCTCAGCTCTGCGCACCTCGGCACTGCTGCGTGGGACCCGCTGCTGTGGGGGAGGAGTTCGCGGCTCTCTGGGACCGTGTTTCACGGAGTGCAGCCCGTGCACAGGGTGTACACTGTGTACAGAGTGTGCAGGGTGTACAGAATGTACAGGGTGTACACTGTGTGCAGGGTGTACAGAATGTACAGGGTGTACAGTGTGTACAGTGTGTACAGAATGTACAGGGTGTACACTGTGTACAGAGTGTGCAGGGTGTACAGAATGTACAGGGTGTACACTGTGTACAGTGTGTGCAGGTGTACAGAATGTACAGGGTGTACACTGTACAGGGTGTACAGAATGTTCAGGGTGTACACTGTGTACAGTGTGTGCAGGTGTACAGAATGTACAGGGTGTACACTGTACAGGGTGTACAGAATGTACAGGGTGTACACTGTGTACAGTGTGTGCAGGTATACAGAATGTAGAGGGTGTACACTGTACAGTGTGTGCAGGGTGTACAGAATGTTCAGGGTGTACACTGTGTACAGTGTGTGCAGGTGTACAGAATGTACAGGGTGTACACTGTGTACAGTGTGTACAGTGTGTACAGAATGTACAGGGTGTACACTGTACAGGGTGTACAGAATGTACAGGGTGTACACTGTGTACAGAATGTACAGTGTGCAGGGTGTACAGAATGTACAGGGTGTACACTGTGTACAGTGTGTGCAGGTGTACAGAATGTACAGGGTGTACACTGTGTACAGTGTGTACAGAATGTACAGGGTGTACACTGTGTACAGTGTGTGCAGGTGTACAGAATGTACAGGGTGTACACTGTGTACAGAGTGTGCAGGGTGTCCAGAATGTACAGGGTGTACACTGTGTACAGTGTGTACAGTGTGTACAGAATGTACAGGGTGTACACTGTGTACAGAGTGTGCAGGGTGTACAGAATGTACAGGGTGTACACTGTGTACAGTGTGTGCAGGTGTGCAGAATGTGCAGGGTGTACACTGTGTACAGAGTGTGCAGGGTGTACAGAATGTACAGGGTGTACACTGTGTACAGAGTGTGCAGGGTGTGCAGGGTGTACAGAATGTACAGGGTGTACACTGTGTACAGAGTGTGCAGGGTGTACAGAATGTACAGGGTGTACACTGTGTACAGTGTGCGCAGGTGTACAGAATGTACAGGGTGTACATTGTGTACAGTGTGTACAGTGTGTACAGAATGTACAGGGTGTACACTGTGTACAGTGTGTGCAGGTGTACAGAATGTACAGGGTGTACACTGTGTACAGAATGTACAGTGTGCAGGGTGTACAAAATGTACAGGGTGTACACTGTGTACAGTGTGTGCAGGTGTACAGAATGTACAGGGTGTACACTGTACAGTGTGTGCAGGGTGTACAGAATGTTCAGGGTGTACACTGTGTACAGTGTGTGCAGGTGTACATAATGTACAGGGTGTACACTGTGTACAGTGTGTGCAGGTGTACAGAATGTACAGGGTGTACACTGTACAGGGTGTACAGAATGTACAGGGTGTACACTGTGTACAGAATGTACAGTGTGCAGTGTGTACAGGGTGTGCAGGGTGTACAGAATGTACAGGGTGTACACTGTGTACAGTGTGTGCAGGGTGTACAGAATGTACAGGGTGTACACTGTGTACAGTGTGTGCAGGGTGTGCAGGGTGTACAGAATGTAGAGGGTGTACACTGTGTACAGTGTGTGCAGAATGTACAGAGTGTACAGGGTGTATAGTGTGTACAGTGTGTGCAGGGTGTACAGAGTGTACAGGGTGTACACTGTGTGCAGGGTGTACAGAATGTACAGGGTGTAAGTGTGTACAGTGTGTACAGGGTGTACAGAATGTACAGGGTGTACACTGTGTACAGTGTGTGCAGGGTGTACAGTGTGTGCAGGGTGTACAGAATGTACAGGGTGTACACTGTGTGCAGGGTGTGCAGAATGTACAGGGTGTACACTGTGGGCAGGGTGTGCAGAATGTACAGGGTGTACACTGTGTACAGTCTGCGCAGAATGTACAGTGTGTGCAGGGTGTGCAAGGTGTGCAATCTGTACAATGTCCAGATATGTACAGTGTGTAAAGCTATGTACAGGGTGTACAGATATGTACAGTGTGTACAGTCATTACAGTGTGTACAGCTATGTACACTGCGTACAGTCATGTTCAGTGTGTACAGCTGTGTACAGCGTGTGCAATATGTACAGTATGTACAGCTATGTACAGTGTGTACATGTGCACAGTGTTGTGTGTGTACAGAACATACACTGTGTGTAATATGCACACTATGTACTGTGTGTACAGTGTGCACCCTGTGTACACTGTGTACCTGTGTACGTACGGTACATGCCTGTACAGAACTGTACATGGCTGTACACAATGTACATGTGTGTACATAACTGTACACACTCTACATTACTGTACATACCTGTGCACACTGTACAGCACTGTACTCACTGTACATAACTGTACATACCTGTGCACACTGTACATAACTGCACATACCTGTACACACTGTACATAACTGTACACACTGTACATGACTATACATAACTGTACACACTGTACATAACTGTACATATCTGTGCACACTGTACATCACTGTACCTAACTGTACATACCTGTACACACTGTACATGTCTATACAGACTGCTCATACCTGTACACACTGTACATGACTGCACATACCTGTACGTAATCCTACACACTGTACGGTTCTGTACAGTGTGCACAGGTACGTACAGTGAGGTACAGTCCTGTACAGTGTGCACAGGTACGTTCAATCCTGTACAGTCCTGTACAGTGTGCACAGGTACGTACAGTCCTGTACAGTGTGCACAGGTACGTACAGTGCTGTACAGTGCTGTACAGTGTGCACTTGTATGTACAGTGCTGTACAGTTCTGTACAATGTGCACAGGTACGTACAGTCCTGTACAGTGTGCACAGGTACGTACAGTGCTGTACAGTGTGCACTTGTACGTACAGTGCTGTACAGTGTGCACAGGTACGTACAGTCCTGTACAGTGTGCACAGGTACGTACAGTGCTGTACAGTGCTGTACAGTGTGCACAGGTACGTACAGTCCTGTACAGTGTGCACATGTACGTACAGTCCTGTACAGTTCTGTACAGTGTGCACATGTACGTACAGTCCTGTACAGTGTGCACAGGTACGTACAGTGCTGTACAGTGCTGTACAGTGTGCACAGGTACGTACAGTACTGTACAGTGTGCACAGGTACGTACAGTGCTGTACAGTCCTGTACAGTGTGCACAGGTACGTACAGTCCTGTACAGTGTGCACAGGTACGTACAGTGCTGTACAGTGTGCACTTGTATGTGCAGTGCTGTACAGTCCTGTACAGTGTGCACAGGTACGTACAGTGCTGTACAGTGCTGTACAGTGTGCACTTGTACGTACAGTGCTGTACAGTGTGCACTTGTACGTACAGTGCTGTACAGTGTGCACAGGTACGTACAGTTCTGTACAATGTGCACAGGTACGTACAGTGCTGTACAGTTCTGTACAGTGTGCACACGTACGTACAGTGCTGTACTGTGTGCACTTGTACGTACAGTGCTGTACATTGTGCACAGGTACGTACAGTGCTGTACAGTTCTGTACAGTGTGCACTTGTACGTACAGTGCTGTACAGTCCTGTACAGTGTGCACTTGTACGTACAGTCCTGTACAGTGTGCACAGGTACCTACAGTGCTGTACAGTGCTGTACAGTGTGAACAGGTACGTACAGTGCTGTACAGTGTGCACAGGTACGTACAGTGCTGTACAGTCCTGTACAGTGTGCACAGGTACGTACAGTGCTGTACAGTGTGCACTTGTACGTACAGTGCTGTACAGTCCTGTACAGTGTGCACAGGTACGTACAGTGCTGTACAGTGCTGTACAGTGTGCACAGGTACGTACAGTGCTGTACAGTGTGCACATGTATGTACAGTCCTGTACAGTGTGCACAGGTACGTACAGTCCTGTACAGTGTGCACAGGTACGTACAGTGCTGTACAGTCCTGTACAGTGTGCACTTGTATGTACAGTGCTGTACAGTGTGCACAGGTACGTACAGTGCTGTGCAGTGTGCACAGGTACGTACAGTGCTGTACAGTCCTGTACAGTGTGCACAGGTACGTACAGTGCTGTACAGTGTGCACTTGTATGTACAGTGCTGTACAGTCCTGTACAGTGTGCACTTGTACGTACAGTGCTGTACAGTGTGCACAGGTACGTACAGTTCTGTACAATGTGCACAGGTACGTACAGTGCTGTACAGTTCTGTACAGTGTGCACACGTACGTACAGTGCTGTACAGTTCTGTACAGTGTGCACTTGTACGTACAGTGCTGTACAGTCCTGTACAGTGTGCACTTGTACGTACAGTCCTGTACAGTTCTGTACACTGTGCACAGGTATGTACAGTGCTGTACAGTCCTGTACAGTGTGTACAGGTACGTACAGTGCTGTACAGTGTGCACAGGTACGTACAGTGCTGTACAGTCCTGTACAGTGTGCACAGGTACGTACAGTTCTGTACAGTGCTGTACAGTGTGCACAGGTACGTACAGTGCTGTACAGTGTGCACATGTACGTACAGCGCTGTACAGTGTGCACATGTACGTACAGTGCTGTACAGTCCTGTACAGTGTGCACAGGTACGTACAGTCCTGTACAGTGTGCAGTTGTACGTACAGTCCTGTACAGTGTGCACAGGTACGTACAGTCCTGTACAGTGTGCACAGGTACGTACAGTCCTGTACAGTGCTGTACAGTGTGCACAGGTACGTACAGTCCTGTACAGTGTGCAGTTGTACGTACAGTCCTGTACAGTGCGCACAGGTACGTACAGTCCTGTACAGTTCTGTACAGTGTGCACAGGTACGTACAGTGCTGTACAGTGTGCACAGGTACGTACAGTGCTGTACAGTCCTGTACAGTGTGCACAGGTACGTACAGTCCTGTACAGTTCTGTACAGTGTGCACAGGTACGTACAGAGCTGTACAGTGTGCACAGGTACGTACAGTGCTGTACAGTCCTGTACAGTGTGCGCAGGTACGTACAGTCCTGTACAGTGTGCAGTTGTACGTACAGTCCTGTACAGTGTGCACAGGTACGTACAGTCCTGTACAGTGTGCACAGGTACGTACAGTGCTGTACAGTGCTGTACAGTGTGCACATGTACGTATAGTCCTGTACACTTCAGCCCGGCCTACGAGCTTCCGCCCGCTGCACGCCGCGCTCCGGCCACAGCCGGAGTCCCTGTGCCCTGGCACGCCGCTCCCGCCGCCGCCGGGTCTGTACACGGCACTGCTTGTAAATATGAAAATTATAAAAGTATTTTTTAGATTAGTTAAATAAAGCAGGGTTTTGTTATTTGTCAGTAGGCAGGGTTTTGAATATAAAAAATTGTAAAATTTTGATCATTTAAAAATTGTAAAATTTTTATTTTAAAAAATTGTTCTGACTATAAAAATTGTAAATAGAAATAATATAAAGGTAGAAATCTAAGTATAGAAATATATCATAACGACATAAGATTTTAAAATATAAGAGAAAATTACTTGTAGCAGTAGATATGATACATAATATAAATAATAATTTAAATGTATTTCTGTAATGTAATATGTACTATATTGTGGGGCCGCAGTGGGGCCCCATTTATTAGCGTGAGTGTGTAGTGTTTGTTTTGGTGGGTTTGAGGTAGCGTCATGCCGTTCATAGCCGCGGGGATTTTAAAATCTTGATAATTGCATTTGTGTTTATCGTCTTCCAGGGCTGTTCTTGATTCGGTTTGTTTGTTTGTAGTGTGTGTTTTATTGTTCCGGATCATTTGGGAGATGTTGTTTCTGGTTACGTTCGTCTTTAGGCTTTGTGTTTATTTCTAGGTGATATTTTTATTTTGATACATTGAGGCACTATGGGTTTATTCCGTTAGGAATAATTTTTTTTTTGTTGTAAATGTAAGGTTAGTTGGTTTTGGGTTGGTTTTGTTTTTGTTTTTTGATTTTTTTTTTTTTTTTTTGGTCTTTTGATATATTTGGCTGTTGTTTATCAGTTTTATTTTTGTGAACATGGGTATTTATATGATGGGTCTTTTTAAGTAGTTTTTTTTAATTTGGGGAGTTATTTTCTTAGTCTTTAGTGGTTGAGATTTTTTTCGATTTCGTTAATTAGTTTGGTTTTTAAAGTTCTATTTACAGAGTATTGGTTATTCTTTGAGTTAGTGTAGAAGTAGTGTTTTAGTTTTTTTTTTTCTAATACCGTTCAGGGTCAGTGGCACTGTTTGGAGTTTAGTAAGTTGGTTTGATTGGTTTTTAGTAGTTTTTGTGATTTGCTGTTTGTGTTTCTATAGAGTTTTTCTTTTCTTTTGGTTCCATTTTTCTGATGCAATGAGAATTGTTATTGAAAAGAGTGTTGTGTGGTTTTTTCTGGCAGTTGTTTGGCTGGTGGAGGTATCCTGATGGTTTTGGAAGATGGTGGGAATTTGATGTTGTTTGTTTTGTCATTTTATTTAGGAATTGGATTTACGCTGTACAATTTTAACTCTAACTATATTTAAACAAAACAGATGTGTAGAAATGGGAACAAACCACTTCTTTTTTATATATTTGGTCTTTTTTTAAAATTTAGCATGTAACATAAGTCATGATATACTACAATATGATATTATATTTTTGGATAGACTATAGGGTATGTTTTTAGATATCTAAATAGAGAATGTAAATACAAACACAACCAGAACCGAAATATAAATACAGAAATGGTTTGCAAATATGTGCAGATATATATAAAATTATTAAAGAATTGTAAATAGAAAACAACATCAATCGATACAATACATAATACAAGTAATACTGTGCATATATCCTATTATAATATATTCTAGGAAATAGATATAAAATAGATAGAAATATAGTACATCAATATGATATCATATAGAACAAATTATAGATATGATAAATATAAAAATAAAAATAGTTTTAAAGTAGTTTGAAAGAAAGGATGGTTTTGTTTTTTATTGGGAAAAGGAGGGGTTTTAGTATAAAAATTATAAATACCAATAATATAAAGGTAGAAATCTAAGTATAGCAATATATCATAGATACATGAAGATTTATCTCAAAATTAAAAATAGGAGAAAAAATAGGTTGTAGCAGTAGATATGGTACATATTTTTTAATGATCTATATTATTTGAATATGATACATAGTATATGTAATTCTTAATAGAATACATCAATCTAAACTTTAAATATAAATATAAATGTGAATACAGTCATGCAAGCTATAAATATAAAAATATTTCAATATAGTTTAAAAGAAGAGCGGGTTTTGTATTTATTTAGTTAGGCATGGGATTTTTATTTTAAAAATTAAAAGTATTTAAGAAATGTACTTTTAAAAATAGAAATATACAATCACTATATAAATATATTTATAAAAACACAAAAGAGAAGTAAATATAAATAATAGGATTGGATATAATATATTCTATAAATGACATACTACATCCATGTCCACTATAAATACGCATGCGAATATAAGTACGCAAAGCATAAATATAGAATGTATTGAAAGACGGTTTTAAAGCAAGGGGGCTTGTTTGGTTCTGGTCGGGTGAGAGGCAGGGTTTGGCATTTATTCCAGAGGAGTTTTTGGCGGGGGGGATCGCCCCCGTTCTTTTTCGCCGCCTTCCCTGCCGCAGCCCCGAGGCGCGCTGCGCCCCCGGCTGGGGTGGGCGGCAGTGCTGCCGCCCTGTGGGCACAGCGCGGTACTGCAGCCGTGCACCGACAGGCGGCCGCCATCTTGGGAGCGGCTTGTCGCGAATGTCGCGGACTCGTTTGACCTCCTCAAGAGGGCGGCCAAAAGGGCGCGAAAATGGAAGGCCCCCAGTGGGACTAAGCAGACTGCCTGCACAGAAAACCGACGCCGGCACGGCTCCGGCGGGATTTCCTGTGGCGTTTCAAGTGTACCCGACACGGGCTGTGGCCTTAGCGGCGCCGCGGGGCTGCGTATTTTGTCGTGTTTCTGACAGGCATCTGAGTAAACGTCTCCCTCTGCCGGGGTCCTTTCGCCCGCGGTCCCGCCTTCAGCGAGCCGAGCCGGACCGAATTGTACCGAAGAGCCGAAGAGCCGAGTGTGGCCGAAAACGGCCGAGTGTAGCCGAAGAGCCGAGTGTGGCCGACAATAGCCGAGTTTAGCCGAAGAGCCGAGTGCAGCCGACAATAGCCGAGTTTACCCGAAGAGCCGAGTGTAGCCGAAAATAGCCGAGTTTAGCCGAAGAGCCCAGTGTGGCCGAAAATAGCCGAATAGAGTCGAAGACCCAAGTGTGGACGAAAAAAGGGGGTGAAAAACAGGGTGAAAGAAAAAAAAAAAAAACCAGTTTTGACGCCCTGGCGGCACTGCAGCAGCTGGTGGCGGAGGACGGAGCGGAGGCTGTCAGCCCGAGACTCCAGCTCCCGGCAGGCCGTGCTGCCGGCGCGGCGTCTGACGCAACGGCCGACGCGCCACGCGAGTGGCTGGCGGGCCGAGGGGGCCGCGCGTCGGGGCAGCGGGCTGTGCGCGGGGAGCTCCCGGCGCCTCTCCCGCGCGGCACGGAGCCGCGGCAGCGACGCTGGAGGGGCGAAGCCTCCGTCCGGCCGCCCGCCCGGCCGCACGGAGCTGGGCAGCGCGGAGGGGGCGTCCGCCCGGTGCCTCGGCCTCGCTCGGCGGAACCGGTGGCGGGGCCTCGGCTCGGGCGGGGCGGTGCTTCGCTGCCGCCGGCCGGGAACTGCGGGAGCCGGCCCGGGCGAGCGGCGCCGGGCGCTGCCGCGGTCCCTGCGGGGCGGCTGCCCTCGGGCTGGCGGAGGCGCGGCAGCCCCCGAGCTGCAGCCGTCCCCCTCGGGCTGCTGCCGGTGCCGCGGGCGGAGGCGGCTCCGCAGCGCGTTGGGCGGTGCGAGCGGAGAGCGCTGCGATAGCGCTGCAGTGACACGGCTGCTGGCTGCCTTCGTGCCCGTGGCTTTTTCCTCCGTGCGAACCGATGGGGCGGCGCTGAGCAGGAACACGGAGATGGCCGGCAGGATGGCGGGCGCAAGGAGCACGCGGGCTGTGTCCTTCGGATGGCGCAGGTGCGATCTGCAAACTCGATTTTTTTCTGCTTAATGTTCCATGAGATGCTTTTATCCAAGCAATTGGTTTAAAATTCTACTGTAGGCATTTATGGTTCACTTTTTTTTTTCTTTGCAGCACCCATGACTTTTTTTTTCCCCTCTAAATCAGCAGTAAATACAGCTGAGTAAAATTACCTTGGTTTTCTTCCTTCTTTTTTAACATGTTTTTATTAAAAATCCTATTTGAATGAGCAGAAAAAGTGGGTATGTCCTGTCATATATCCTAGCTTTTCTTGTTTCCAGGGTACTCAGAAAATATGTCTCCCTTAGAGTCCCACAAAACCACTCTCAGTGCAATCTCCATTAAGGTGTGTGTTTCCAAATAAGTGATCAGTTTCCATGTTTGCCTGTGTACCTTTTCCTGTCATTCAGAGCTTGCCTTCTGCGGTTTTTATGATAAACCTATAAACCGTGTACCAATGGTTTTGCAAGTCTGAATCGTTGAAGGCAGCAAGAAGTGGTTTTAAAGCCTGTTCTTGGGCAGGCAAAGGGAAAAAGTGTGAGTTGGATGCTGAACTTGTCATTTTTCATTTGACTTGCCTTGAATGATTTAGGAAGAGAGAGAAGTAGAAAGAGAGAGCAATAGAATTGGTTCTCGAGCCCTCCTCAAACGCTCACCGTGATTCTGTGCAGAGGCGAAGTGAAGGGTGATGGAACAGAGCTCTGTGCTTTAGAAGGAAATCAATGTAAACCTGATCTCCACACAGAGTCTCACTAATTTCTGTTTTTAAAATACAAAACAAGTTTAGGAAGTGCTGGGAGTTAGTATTTTGGGAAAGAAATGGCAGTTCCACAAAACATCGCATTGAACAGAGGCTCTCGGAACGATTCATTTTGTAACTGCTGTGACTGCAGTCAGTTGGTGCTTCAGCCTTGAAATGTGCACCTGCCCTTCTCTAAAGCACCCTGTCATTTGCCTTTCAGTGCTGTGAGTCTGGAGAAATTGGAGAGGAGCCCAAGAGAAATTCTTCATCCTGAGATACAAAAGGTAGGAAGTGACTTTTTTTTTGTTTGGTTCTTTTTCTTTCTTATTTTCTGGAAATAAAAGTAATTAAGTATAGATACTACTGCTTTGTTTCTTCCAGTAGCAGATGATAACAATAGCAGTGATAATAATAATGATAGAAATAATAGTAATAGTAATGTACTACTACTTAAACTGTCTTTATCCATTGAACTGGCCATTTTAATTCAAAGCTTCTAAACACAAATAAAACCATTGTCTTTGCAGAATCTTTAATAGGAGTGGGCTAAAGATACTGGTTTTGTTTACAGGTTTTTTTTTTTGGTTTTGTTTTTTAAGGAAAGGGATGGGGTGAGATGCTTCCTTTTATTTTCTTCTGAATCAATGTTATTTCTCACTTGCAGATTAGTAGAAACCTTATTCTGCTCTGGCTGCTCCAAGACCCTGGGCAGCATCTACAGGTGCACCTCCAGGAGCCTCGACTGCAAGAGAGATTTGTTCTGTTTCGCTGTTGACTCCGTTGAAAGGTAAGTACAGAACGTTTGTGTGCCAGCTCCACTGCACTCGCCAGGATTGCACTGAGGGCTCTCCTGTTATATCTCTGGCAAGTGTAGAGGTGGCTTTTTCTGCTGCTCTGCCCCAGAGTGGTTTTCTGTATTGCTGCTGTTGGCATCACAGTGCTCAGTTGTGAGCACTAAACAGCCGGGGTCTGCCTTTTGTATGAGAAATTGCATTCCTGCCAAGCAAATACCAGCAGGTCCAGGGCACGGGAGGGTTTCTTCTCATTTTCTCTGAGGAGTACACAAGCCAAGCAGCAGACAGGCCTGTCTGGAGCCCCTCTGGGGTCAGCATTACCAGCAGGCAGCGTGGCCAGAGGGGCTCAGGCAGCACTCGGGGCAGGTCTGAGCTGTGCTGGCCACATCTGCTCTGTCTCTGGGGTGGGCAAAGGCAAATCTGACAGCTGAGGATGTGCCTGAGGCTCTCACTCAGCCGTTTAAAATCTGTCTAGAAAAAGGAAGTGTGCTTGGGCTCAGTCGGTTTATAGCATTTAAAAGTGCTCTTAAGGCATTGTTCAATAACCATCTAGTGAATCAGGGCTTTGTGCCAGAGTTCCTTTGTGCAAGCATTGTTCTGATGGACAGTGTTCACCTGAACTAGTTTCAATGTCTCTGTTTTTTTCTGAAGTTCCCATGCATTTTGCTGGACTGCTGTGGTGTTCACCCTCATGCTCTGGCCAGTGCTTTTGGGTATTTTTCTTAATTCCACAGCTATGATACCTTTTTTTTTTTGGCAGTAAAATTCCCTAAAGCACTGACCTGGCTGCAGAATGGCACTTTTCTTGGAGAGCAATGCTGCTTCTCCCTCCCAGGCAGCCCTGCCCTGCTCTGGGTGTCTGTGCAGTTTTTCCCTGCAGCCCCAGGATCCATGGCTGTCTCTCAGGGCTCTGCAGGAGTGCTGGGTTTGGGTTTTTGGCTTCAGGCTGGGAATCTGTGCATGATCTGAGCTGTGGCACCTCAGCTATATTCTAGGCACCCCGGGAAAGCAAGCTGTCATCCATGAGCAGCCACTCACTCTGGAGAGTCAAGCTGTCATGGAAGAGGTGCTGGAAAGGGAGAGATTTAACCTTACAATGAATCATTTGTTTAATTCACCTCTGTGAAACCTTCATGTGCTCCAATAGTTTCTGCAGAACAGCTTCTTTCACCCAGAGTAATTCAGGGCATTCTAGCATGTGCTGGTCTGCTTCATGTCATTGGTACCTTGTGTTATGCAAGATTTTCAGTAACTTTCCTTCCATTTTCATGGTCATTAGCATTTTCTCTTTATCAAGCATAGCATTAATGGAGAACCTCCCTGTGCTTCTGTGATTTCCGCAGGAACAGCATCAAGTTTTTCTTGTCTCCATAGCTTTAGATTGACTCGTGCTCAAAGACAGGAATGGCTCAATAACTATATGTGGTGAGTTGTTAGTTTGGCAGGGGTTTTTTGCAAGTTCAGGGCTAACACGTGATGTAAGAAAAGGCTTTTTTTGCAGCATTAGATTTTTGCAGCATTGCAGCTTTTCAAGCTTTCCAAGTCACCTCATTCTGATTTAAACTCTCTTGAAATATGCTTAATATGTTGGGTTTTTTCATTGTTATTGTTGGTGGTGGTTTTTGTTTTGTTGATTTTTTTTTGTTTTCTTTTTTGCCTGGCTTAGGAAAATTTAACAGATCTCATTTTTTCTTCTCCAGTTGAGTGTAGTGTTATCTTCTTCATTCAAAAACCATTTGCTGTATGGAAAAAGCATCTTGCCTTGTGCAAGGACAGGTAGGAGCTGTTTTAGTGGCCAGTGCCCTGTAGCACAGAGATTCCCAGGCAGTGGGGAGCCCTGTGCCAGGCAGACACACCTGGCCAGGTCCCTGTGGGTGCTGCTGCTGTCCCTGGCTGATGAGGTGATAACCAGCTGGGCTTTCCTGCCAAAGTCAAAGCCAGCAGTTTTCCTGGGAATCCCAGCAAACTGGGCCCAAGGGCTTTGTCACTCAGCCTCTGCTTCCATTGCTTTGGAGGGGTTGGATCCCAGTTATTCACCCCAGGAGCTGCCCCTCCATTCTTTTCCCCCACTTTTCTGTTCCAGTTGTGGGAAATACTTGGGGTTTTGGTTTTTTTCCCCTGCAGTTCACTGCAGATCCCTAAAAACCCACAGGAGGGAAGATGTGCTTCCAGCACCAGGTGAGGAGCCTGATTTTGGAATGTTTGATGGATTTGGCCCAGTAGCTTTTCCTTCTGGGCCTTCCCCATGTCTGTCCATGGCAGGTCCAGCCATGGCCTTCAGCTTGGAGCCCTCAGTGCTCAGGGAAATGAGCCTTTGGGGAAGTTCTGACAGCTCTGCCCAGTGCTTTATGGATTGGGATGTTTTTCTGGAATTAGGCTGTCCATTCTGAGCCGTTTTCTTCCCTCTCCCTGCAGACTGTACCTGCTGAAAGGCTGAGGTGACGGCGGGATCTGTGAAATCCCTGACCCCCCGTGCCTTCCCGAGGCTGAAGCTGCGTTTGCTGTCAGTGACCACAGAGCGGGAGATGCTGAAGACTGAAAACTTGGGGATTTTTCTCCTGAATCCCAAGACTCTCTGCAGCTCTACACTGTCTATCTCTTAAAAGAGTTTCTGGGTTTATAAATGTTTTTACATTCTGCAATGTTTATCTGTAACTCCATTAAAGAGAGTCATACTGTATCAATGTGGTGTTAATGACTTTGTTTGAGTTGGTTAATGAAAGGAAATTATTGATCAGGGGTTTGAGCATCCCTTAGTTGGGAGCTGGCAGCTCTTACTTGATTTCTCTTCATTTTTTAAATTCCTTTCAATTATTTCTTAAGTAATTACTGCAATTAGAATATACAATAAGGACAGCAGCATTTCTACCCTGCTGGATTGGGAAATCCAACCCCAGTTCCTTGGACAGACTGAGGGGATGGGTTTTGGCAGTGGGAATTTGGTGAGGAAGAGAGAGGAGAGGTCCCACAAGAAGTGTTTTAGGCCAGTTCTGCTGGCTTTGGGCGCTCCTACCCCAAAAATCATCCTGCTTAAAGGGAACTTGGGGAAGCAAGGGGCCCTGTGCAGGGGGCTGTGCTGGGACCCCTCAAATTCCACCCAAGGCGCTGGCACTGCCAGACTTTTGGGACACGGTTACTGAGAGGCTCCACTGCCTGCTCCAGAGGGGTTTCCCATTATTTCCTGTCGTGCTTAGCACCGGGCAAGTCACTACAGCCCCGCAGGCTGAAAATGCCATGGGAGCAGTTGGAATCACAGCCGAGCACACAGAAACCAGTCTGGGAGAGGAAATGGGCTGCTCCATAGATTTATTTTTCACAATGGGTTTTGAATTTATACCAGAATCTCTGCCCTCCCCTCAGATCCCGTATCCTTGAGTTTTCTCATCAACAATCCTCGGCCTACACGGGGAAATGATTCCGTGGCACCGGGGGAGCGGCGGGCTCTGGCGGGTCCTGGGGCCGGCACTGGGGGTCCCCCCGCCCCGGCCGGTTCCGTCCGTGTGGAGCCTTTCCGTTCTGGAGCTGCCGCCGCCCGCGGCCGTCCCGGTCCCGATCCCCGCCCCACACCGCGCCCGCCGCGGGAGAGGCGGCGCTGCTCGGGACCCCCCGACAGCCGACACCGACAGGAGCCGAGCCAGAGCCCCGGCCCCATGGCCGGCCCCGCCTCAGCGCTCGGGGCTCCGCGCAGCGCCGGGACCGGACCCGGTTCGGCCCGGTGCGACGGGCGGGGCCGGTCTGGGGAACACGGGCGGGGCCGGTCTGGGGACAGGGGGGGGGGGGGGGGGGGGGGGCAGCCTGGGGGACAGGGGCGGGGCCGCGAGCGATGGCCCCGCCCTAATGCCGGAAAGGGCGGGGCGGGCTCGGGGCGGAGCCGGGGCTCCGTGAGGCGGGGCCCGAAGGCGGAGCCGGGGTCTGTGAGGCGGGACCGGGGGCGGGCCCAGAGCTCCGTGAGGCGGGATGCGGGGGCGGGGCCGCAGGCGGGGCCAGATCGAAGTGAGGCGGGGCCGCGGGCAGAGCGTCAGGGGCGGGTCCCAGGACCAGCGCAGGTGTGCGGGGCGGGGCCTGGGACAGGCTCAGGTGTGCGGGACCCCAGCGCGCCTGCGCGGGGCGTGGCCGAGGTTATTTAAGTCCCGGAAGTCGCTTCGGCCGCCATTTGCTCCCTCGGAGCACGGTGCGGACGGACGGCTTCTGTCCCCGCTCCGCAGCTTCTTCTCCCCTCTTGATCCCCCCTTTACATTTCCTTTCTCCTGCTTGTATTCCCCTTCTTTCTCTGCTTTTCTCTCTCCCCCCTTTTCTCTCCTCCTCAAAGCCGACTCCTTTCCTGTTTCGGCTTCCCCTCCTATCTCCCCCTGTACCCTTCCCTTTCCTCCCTGTATTCCCCTTCTCTCTCTTCCCCCCTTTCCTTCTCCTCCTCTTTCGGCCTCCCCTCCTGTCCCCTCCTCTACTCTTCCTTCTCCTCCCCGTATTCTTTTTCTTTGTCCCCCAGATCCTCTCCTCCTCTTCCCCTAATCCTGATCCCCCGCTCTCCTCTTTCCTGTCCTGTCCCTATCCCTCTACTCCCTTCTGTTCCCTCTCTCTCCCTTCTCTGTCCCCTGTCCCTCTGCCCCCTTTCCGGCCTTTCCCTTGGCCTTTGGCTTTCCTCCCTGCTATCCCTCGTCTCTTCCGTTCTGTCCATTCCTTCTTTCCCCTGAGCCGCGGGGCTGGGGTGCCGGACAATAATAAAGCCCAGAGGGCCGGAGTCCGGCGCCCCCGGCCCCGCTGGCGCCCCCGGTGGTGTCCCCATGCAGTTCCATGGTTGTGAACGCAGGGGACACGGCCGGGGCTCCGCTGCCCCCATCACTCGGGGCCCCTCGTTTGGAGGGGGTCCCGGGGGTGGTAGGGGAGCGGGTTTGGGGACCCCCTTGTTTGGAGGGGGTCCCGGGGTGGGGGGCCCCCTCATTAGGAGGGGGTCCGGGAGGGGGGGGTGTTAGGAAGGGCCCCCTCGTTAGGAGGGGGTCCTGGGGGGTGGTGGGGGGGTTAGGAAGGGCTCCCTCATTAGGAGGGGGTCCTTGGGGGGGGGTTAGGAAGGGCCCCCTCATTAGGAGGGGGTCCTTGGGGGGGGGGGGTTAGGAAGGGCCCCCTCCGGAGGAGGGGGTCCCGGGGGGGGGCGGGGCGGGCCCCCTCCGGGGGAGGGGGCCCCCCGGGGGAGGGGGGCGGGGCGGAGGGGGGGCGTTCCCCCCTCCTGGCCCCGCCCTCCTCCCCCGGGCCTCCTCCCCTGGACGGGGTCCTGGCCCCGCCCCCTCCCGGGGACCCCCTCCTCCGGACCGGGGCCCGGGGGGGGGAGGGGGGGCGGGTGGGGTGGGGGGGGGAGCAGGAGGGGGCAGGTCACTCTGCGCCGTGAAACACACGTGTAAAAAAAAAAACACACACACGAACCGCCCTCCCCCGTCCGGCCCCCCCACCCCACCCGCCCCCCCCTCCCCCCCCGGGCCCCGGTCCGGAGGAGGGGGTCCCCGGGAGGGGGCGGGGCCAGGACCCCGTCCAGGGGAGGAGGCCCGGGGGAGGAGGGCGGGGCCAGGAGGGGGGAACGCCCCCCCTCCGCCCCGCCCCCCTCCCCCGGGGGGCCCCCTCCCCCGGAGGGGGCCCGCCCCGCCCCCCCCCGGGACCCCCTCCTCCGGAGGGGGCCCTTCCTAACCCCCCCCCCCAAGGACCCCCTCCTAATGAGGGGGCCCTTCCTAACCCCCCCCCAAGGACCCCCTCCTAATGAGGGAGCCCTTCCTAACCCCCCCCCAAGGACCCCCTCCTAATGAGGGAGCCCTTCCTAACCCCCCCACCACCCCCCAGACCCCCTCCTAACGAGGGGGCCGCTGTAACCCGCACCCCCCACCCCCGCAGTGTGATGTAGGGAAAGCCGGAACCCCGGCGGTGTGGGGCGGTGTATTGGACCGGAATGGGGGGACCCGCAGAGCGGGTCCGGCCCCGTGTGGGGACCCCAGCGAGGGCGGGGGCGCCGGGCTCCGGCCCTCAGGGCTTTATTATTGCCCGGCACCCCGAGCCCCGCGGCTACGAGGAAAAAAAGAGAGCGGGGAATAGAAAACGAGAATAGGAGAGCGGGGGGGTACGTGAGGGAAAGGTGGGGAGAGGTCGGGGGGCGTGCAGGGCGGCAGGGGACGGGGCAGGGGGGAGGCCGGCTGGGGAAGGAAGGGAGAGGATGGAGGTTTAGGGTAGGGGAAGAGGATGGTGGGATGAGGGGGGCGGCCGGGGAGCGGCCGTAGGGGGGGAGGGAGGGGAGGGCTAGGGGGGAGAGGGAGGGGGGGGGGTTTGGGGGGGGGGTGGGTGTAGGGGGTAGGGGAGGGGAGGAAGGGAGGGTAGAAAGGAGAGATACTGAGAAAAAGAAATACAAAAAAAAAGGAAACGCAGAAGAAAAAATAAAGGAACAGAGATATAGGAACCCAGCCGGACAGAACCTCACTCACCGCGCGCCGAGGAGCAAATGGCTCTGCCGGGCTCGCCTCGCGCCTTAAATCCCCCAAGGCCCCGCCCCGCGCAGGCGCACTGGGCTCCCTCGCACCTGTGCAGGCCCCGCCCCTCACACCTGTGCCGACTCCGCCTCCGGAAACCCCGCCTCCCCCCCGCCCCCCTCCCGCCCATAAAACCCGGCCAATCCGCGCCAGTCTCGCTTTCTTCGGGAGATGCGGGTCGGCAGTGCTGCGGGAGCGTCGGTCGGAGCGCTGCGAGGAGGTCCGGGTCGGGGCTGCTGCTGCGTGGAGCCCGAGGTAAGAGCGGGGCCGGGATCGGGGCCCGGGGATCCGGCTCCTGGTCCTGCCGGTGTCCGCTGTGGGAGGCGGGCAGGGTGTGGGTGCTAGGTGAGACTGGGATCGGGATCTGGGCCCGGGGATTCGGGTCCTGGTCCTGCCGGTGGCTGCTGTGGGAGGCGGGCAGGGTGTGGGTGCGGGGGCTGGATGGTCGTGGCGGGACTGGGGCTGGGACCCGGACCGGCATCGCTACAGGTGGCAAGAGTCGCTCCGGGACGGGCGCTGGGACCGAGCCCGGCGCTGCCGCTCCTGCTCCGGCCGGCGCGGAACTGGGGTCCCGCCGAGGCTCTGGGCCGTGGGGAGCCGGGGCTCTGATGGTGCCGGGCCGCCAGGAAAACGGCGCTTCCCTGGAGCAGCCCCTGGATCGCGGCTGGAAACAGGTAGGGCAGGGGAAGCGCCCTGTGGCAGCCCCGGGACCTCTCGGGCCCCGCCGCTCCCTCAGTGCCGCCGCCCGCCCCGCGGGGCGCCCCCTGGCGGACACGGCGCCGCTCCTCAGCCCTGCGGGAGTACCGAGCCCGCCCCCCCCGGCCCGGCGGCACCGCGGGCACGGCGCTCCCCCGGCAGCACCGGGGGCGCGGCGTTCGGCCCGCGGCGGGGGCGCGGCGCTCCCCTGAACCGGGATACCGCGCTGCCCTGTGAGAGCCACAGCGCCCGCATCCCCCTGCTCCGTGTCCGCATCCTCGGGGGATCCCCGCCAAGCGACCGCGGCTGTAGCGCTGGGGCCGCTGCTCCTGCCGCAGCTGTGCCCGGTGTGTGCTTGGAGGAGCCCAGAAGCCCCCGAAGGGCTGGCAGCGCTCACGTCCTTGGCAGCTGCAGGGAGGAGCTGTGCAGGCAGCTGTGGGCCGAGCACACGTCCCGGCACGGGCACCGGGACAGCGCTGGCACAGACCCGGCTAAAGCGCTGCCTGTGGCCCCTCAGCCAGGGGCTGCTCTCAACAGGCCACGGAGATGCTTCAGCCCGGACAGACACCGCCGACAGCCCAGAAGGACCCCGAGGAGCAGCTGGCATTACCTGGAATGGAAGCACAGGCCGTTTACAGAGGACCTCAGACAGCAGTTCCTGTTTCTGACCTCCCAGAGCTCCCACACAGCTGCCAGGTATGTCTCGGCCACCCCAAATCTCTTCTCTCCTTTCCAGCCTGAGGCTCTCGTCCCTCAGCAGCATTAAAGCCAAGGCCATCTTCCTTCACAGATATTGGATCCCAAGCAGTATACCTTGGAAATGCCTGAAAATCAGAGATTCAAGCGGGATGAAGTTTGGAACTTTCCTGGGAGCCAGCTAGAAGTGCAGAAATGATGGAAAACTTTTACAGGTAGGTCCCACTGGAGGTGTGCTGAAGGCAGGGATGTGCATTCCTTTCCTGAGGGGAAAAAGCATGCAGAAGGTTAGTGCTGAGGCTCTGAAAGGAGCTGGGCTTCTTCAGGGAGAGGTGTACTGCCTCAGCACAGGCTGGGAGTGCATCCAGCCACTGCCTTGTCCTGCTTTAAAATATCAACAGGAGCCTGAGCTCCAGGGGAGGGGGGGTGAAATCAGCTGGGTTCCAGGGAACTCTGCCAAGTGACCCCAGGGACATCAGTGGAGCTGGGGGAATGAGGGTTTTCAATAGCAAGTTCTATGGAATACAGACCTGTCCTTGTCCAGATCCCACTGAGCTTCCCTGGAACCTCTGCTGGCTCCTGACACGGCTGCTGTAAAAGCGGTACCTCTGCATGGGAAGTTCCACTCTCCATGAGGCGCTGCCAGGTTGTTCCAGCAGGAATTCATCAGGGAATGTGGGGCTGTGGGTACAACTCACCTGAACTAGCAAAGCTGATACCAAACCCCAAATCCAGGCACCACACAGGGAACAATCTTTGTGCTGCCCTGTCAGCTAAAACCCCTGGGCTGGGAAATTTCAGCAGTCAAATGCATGGAATAATCTAAATCCCAGCAGCCAGCGTTCCCCAGAGGGACAATCCCAGTCCCAGGGTGGCCCCTGGTGTCCTTCCCCTGCTGCTGGTGGGACAAATTCCCCTCAGAATGGGCGGGAGCTGGGAGCAGGAGCGCCGGGAGATGAGGCCCTGCAATGTCGGCTGAATCGGCTGCAAACATTCCTGCCCTGCAGGAGCCAGGGCAGATCCCTCCTGGCCAGGCTGGTGGGCAGCCGCTGGGTCTGCTCTGGGGGAAAACACCCTGTCCCTGCCAGGAGCCCTGACTCTGCTTTCCCTCCCAGCTCCTGGGGGTGTCAGGGCCACCGTGAGGGAGTTCAGCCCCAAAAAACCCCGCAGCCCACAGAGGGAACGATCCCAACAGAGAAATGCAGTGTTGTAATAAAAAACCTGTTAAAAAGGCTGTAACAACACCATAGTGGGATTCCCAGGAACCTTCTGGTTTGCTCCTAGTTCTGTTTTAAGGTATTTTTAGTCCCTCAATGGGCAGTTTGTAGGATTTATTCTGGGACTCGGAGGTTGAGCGGGGTCGGCTTTGGATTGGCCTTCACCTCTGCTCCCACTTGGGCCGAGCGGGGCGGACTCATCACCTCAGCTCTTGCCTCCAAAATATCCCTTACTCATTTCCCTGCAGGTGAACTCGGGTTTTGCCCCAAACTGTCCCCTCCTCACCTGCCCTTGCCCTCACGGTGTCCCTTCTGTTCCCCACAGGTGCCCTGGTGACACCAGGGAGGTCCCTCTGCCTTTCTGCTGCCCCTCTCCAGCCCCAGGCTGCTCCTCTGCTCCCTCTCTCTGCCCTTGTCCCACACAGCGAGGCACGAAAGGGGAAAGGTTTCATTAATTAAATTAATTCTGCAGTTAATTAATTAATTAATTAATTAATGATTTCCAATTCCCCAGTGAGAAGAACATGAACTCACAGCCACCGAGGCCTGACAGGTTCCTGCAGGGAGAGCTCAGCGCACGTCCACAGAGGTAAGTCCAGCATCTGAATAAAAAAAACAAACACGAGAGAAAAGTGTGATTTATTTTGCTTCTAAGTTATTTCAAGATCATACATACACAAGCCTTTGCTATCATTCCTTCTTTTTCTATTCTTAGCCAGCCTTCTGATGAAATCCTTTCTTCTGTTCTTTTAGTGTAGTTTTAATGCAATATATATAATAAAACAATAAATCAAGCCTTGTGAACCATGGAGTCAGATCCTGGTCTCTGCCCTCACCCTGGGACCCCTGTGGGCACGGTCACAGGGCTGGGCTGGCAGCACTGGCACTGCCCAGGCAGTTGATGCCAGCAGAGAGGAGCAGAGGAGCCCTGTGTCCCTCTGACTCACCCACAGCGTGGGCAGGCCCAGAGCCCTCCAGGGCAGCCCCTGCTGCTGAGGCCTCTTGGCTTTGGCTGCTGAAACACCGAAGATTCTGGCCAAGATGGGAGGAGTTGGGTGATTGTTCCTGTCCTGAAAGAGAGGAGGAGAAGAAAATTAAGACCACTGTGGAAGTCAAGGGATCCAGGTTTCACATTTCTGCTCTGTTGGCTCACTATGGGGTTTTATCCATGACAGGTGACACCAATTCAAACATTCAAGTGCCCTTTTCCAGCATTTTTATTCCTAGCTATTGCAGACATTAAAAGGAAGCTCATTTTTCTTACTGCATTCTTTGCCTAATTGTAACAGAACCATTTTTACCTCTCATCTCACCTGTCAGTCCTTTCCCACTGGACTTTGTACAAAGGGCTGGTGTGTCACAGGCAATCCCAAAGAGAAACCCCTCCAAAGCTGCCAGGGGAAGGTTCCAGGGCACTCCAGAGCACAGCCAGCTGTTCCTGCCTTGCCAGGCCACACAACCCTGCCACATCCAGCTGAGCTGGGCAGGCCAGGCAGAGGCTGCCCTTCCTCCTAGGGAGCACAGAGAGACATCCTGGGCAGCACCTGGGAACAACAGGGGAAAGGCAAAATGGAAATGGTTACTGTCAGAAAATGAGTGTCTGTAATCGGAACTCCTGGACAAATTTACTAACACCACTTTCATATGATAAATTTCATGTGATAAACCATCCTTCCAGCCCAGGTGAAAACAGGAAAGAGAGCTACAGGAAAAGCAGGAAGGCAGAGTCCCTTATTTGGATGTATTTCCCAAAGTCTCTTCTGCACTGTACGCTCTTTGTGCTCTTTAAAAGAGTGGATTGCTGCTAAAAAAATAATATTTTATCAGCCACAGCCAGGACAAGGTGAGCTACAGCTGCAGAGCCAGGTGTGGGGGGAGAGCTGGAGGAGTGAAGGAACAGGCAATCTTGTCAAAAATAAAACTTGTTTAGATTCACCAGTGCTGGGAACATGGGAAATGCACATCCACATGGTGCCGGATGCATCACGGACACCATGGCCCTGGCTTGGTTGTCGTCCTTTGCCCCTTAGCTTTGGCTTCACCCCCTCTCCAGAGGAGCAGGGAATTCCTGCAGGGTAAGGGGGAGTCTGGTCCCACTCCAGGGATGTGTCCAGGAAAGGAGGGAGCTGTTGGCAGTACCTGAGCAGTGAGAAGCCTGTGCCACGGGCAGCTGAGGCTGGAAATCCTCACTCAGGATTGCACACCTGGATGTGCCAGGGAGCACATGCACACACCTGTGCCCATTTCTGGGATATGTCAGTCAGGAGTCATGGAACCCAGCAACTTGCTCCTCACTGCACCACTCAGAAATACATTAAAAACAGAAACACCCAAACAAACCAACCAAACACCAACCCACAAAAGAGAGGGCTTCGTGCAGCATCATCTCAGTGTTCTGCCCAGTGATGGACAGAAAGCAGGAGGAAAGCTGTTCTTCCAGAACTGCCAGTTCTGGACCAAGCAGTTTGAAACAGCCAAAACTGCCCTCGCCTGCAGCTTCCCTCCTTGCCCTGACTGCTGAGGGACCAGGGGCACCACACAGCCCAAAACTGGCAGCACTCACACCCCTGCTAGCACGGACATCTTCATGTTCCCTCTTTGGCCAAACAAGCCCCAGGATGGTTTTGCTCTCCTGTCAGACTTGGATAATTTCACTGACATTTATGCAGGCAGCAGACTCCCTGTGTGGCTCTGGGGTCAGATCCCCTTTGGCACAAAAACCCCAGAGAAGACTGGAAGGAATCTGTTAAATCTTCCTCACACAAAGCACCAGTGTATCAGATTATGCTCTTTTCTGACCCAGACATGGGGCAACTGAGAGGCATTTGAAAAACTCTGATTCCATGTTCAGTCTCATGCGAAGGGTGAGACAATACAGATGTTATAATTCACACCATCACAATCAGAAGCCAACTATTTCCTAGTTCCAATACACTCTAAGTGTTTCTTGGCCTGTCAGCTTTTGTCACACCATGCTGTAAATGCCTTAAAGCCAATCATCTAAAATTACCCCTCGTGAATCTTATTACAATGCATCTTTCATAGTTCTATTTCTCTAAGGTATCCAGTCTTATTTACAAAGTCATCCTTTGAAACTTGTTTCCAGCCCCAGTTCTCTCTCAGCAAGGTCTGTCCTATTCCGTGGCCTTTCTAAGTCAGCAATTCCTATCTCAAAGTCTCCATACAGATGCACACTATGTGAGCCTTCTGTCAAACTCTGAAAGTTTCCTACACATCCATTTCCCTCCCCAGAGCTGTTCCCTGCCCAGCCCAGGGGCTGTGAGTGCTGCTGCAGGGCACAGGGGCTGCAGGAGCACTGCAGGGTGACATTAAAGCCAGCAACAGCAATGGCCCAGCAGAAAGAGACCCTCACCTGGTGTGATGGCTGAATCCCTGTGGCTCATCCTCAGGTGTCCCTGCTCCAGGGAGGATGGCCTGGGCTCACACGCTGCCCTGCCAGCAGAACAGAAAGGGTTAATGAAGCTCTTTGGGCGCATTCTGTCCCCAGAGGGGTTGGACACAGGCAGGGAAGCTCTCACACACAGATTATCCTGAGCCAGAGCCCTCCAGGGCATCCTGGAGACGGAGAGCAGCAAAAGACACAGCTGCAGCGCTGATCCTGCTCCTGCTTGCCCAGAGGGGCAGGAACAGCATTTCCTCCCGACCCCGAGAGCCCCAAGGACAATCACTCACTGGGGTGGCACCGAAGCTGCCACTTTGCTGGCACTCTTGCCCGAGAGCCAGCAGGTTTCTGTGGGAGCAGGAGTTGTTTGTGCAGGCCAGAAGCTGCACATGCCTGGAGCATTCCCTTAGGGACACAAAGCTTCCCACGTGCCTTTCGTAGTCCAATTTGTAATTTAAGCGCATTTCAAGCGATTTTAAATGGGAATGAGGGGCCTCGGTGCCAGCACAGCATCAGACATGGGGGATCAGGAGACTCACCAGACGACATTCCCTGCAGACTCTCCCCTCTCGGCTCTCCAGCTGCAATATTCGCATTTCTCACCGAGCTCTCTTTCCAGGATTCCCATCAGGAAACTGGTGGCCGCTTCCAGACGCGAATCCCCAGGGCACCGCTGCTCCGAACCCCCCGGAACCCCCCTCCCTCCTTCCCTTCCTCCTTTATAACCTCGGCTCCACCCAGGATTCAAAGGGAGGCTCCCAGGTGCTTCCGGTGACCCAAATCATCCCCAGGTGCTTCCCGAGACCCAAATCATTCCAGGTGTTTCGGGAAATAAACAGAAATAAGCTCGTCCCTTTTGGGGTAACAAATGATCTTTTTCCTCATTCCCCCTTCTGTCTCCTGTTCCCTAAGGCAAAACACCCGGCCCAGGTGGGGGCCAGGGGGAAAATGTCGAGTCCAAAACCAAACCCGACTTGTTTTTCCATCGGTTTCCAGCAGGACTGTTCAGTTTTCCCCACTGTTCCTCGGCCACAGCAGCAGCTGCTCTCGGGGACCCGTGGGGCGGGCACAGGGACACCCATCCCGCTGCCTCCCGGAAACGGAGCGCATCCCATCGAACATCCCCGCAGCGGGGAGCGCGGCACGGGCTGCACTCCGTGAAACACGGTCCCAGAGAGCCGCGAACTCGTCCCCCACAGCAGCGGGTCCCACGCAGCAGTGCCGAGGTGCGCAGAGCTGAGAAGGAAGGCGCAAAGCCCCGGGGTGTGGAGTGCTCATGGAAGGTGCCAGGAGAAAGGGAGATGGAGCATCCGTGTGTGTGTCCTGGCACATTTCTGTGTGCGAGGAGTGTGCCAGACTCTGAGAATCCAAGTGTTGGTGGGGATGTGTGCAGTTCACAGGTTGGGAAGAAAGGAAAATTGTCATTTGATAGTGGGGTGAACACAGGTTTGCAATTACATATAAGGGTTAGGAGCAAACGTGTTCTCCTCGTTTCTCTCTGCAAGATGTAGCTGGAAACTTTCCAAGTTATCACTTTTAGGGGGAAGTTCAATGACAGCTTTCCATGCTGGCACATTTTCCTTGTCGGGTTTTTAGCTGGAAACGATTTGGTTTAGCGATCCCGGGAATATTTTGGGATGTGCAGCTGTAAGGGAGCTGTAAGGGAAGCGCCCAGCACAGCGGAGCGTTCGGGTTTGTCTTTTAGAAGCTTTTCCATGGGAAGAGCAGCTGGAAGTTGAAGGTTTGAAATTGGAAAAGCCGCAATTCCCGTTCTGCGCGGCGGGGAATGAAGCCGCGGGGGGGTGTGTGCGGGTCCCGAAGCTTCGGGACCGGGATCAGAACCGGGACCGGGATCAGAACCGGGATCGGGAGGAGCCCCGGGACCCGCCAAGCCCCGCGGGCGCCGTCTGGCGGACACAGCGCGGAGGTGCAGAGCAGCGCGCTCCGGTGCGCAGCGGCGGAACGGCGGCGCCATTGGGGCTTCAATAAATAAAATTGATTTTTTTTTATTTATTTTTATATCTTTACTGTTTCTATTATTAGTGCTTTTATTTTTATTGATTTCATTATTATTTTATTTATTTATTTTCACTCGTGGCCACGTTGAGCCTATTGCTGAACCCAAGAGATAAGGAATTTCTTTCCAATTTCTTGCTCCTACTGACCAGTTGAACCCATCCCAAACCCCCTAAATAATTTGGAGGGGTTTTTTTTCTCAGCTTAAGCAGGGGATTCTTTTTGAGAAAAAAAGCATTAAAAGATATGGGGTCTGAGGGGAAGAGAGGGATTCTGCGTTAAATTAAAAAAGGACTGGGATATGTAAATCTCTGGAACATCTCATATTCTCTCCCAGCCTGGTTTTTGTGTGATTTGCCCTTGATTCCAACTGCTCCCAGGGGATTTTCAACTTTTGGGGTTAAAATGAGCTGCTGAGCACAACAGGAAATAATGGGAGAACTCTCTGGATTGGGCAGTGGGAGCCTCTGTGTAGTGCCATAACATGAAACAATGACAGACTGGCAGGGGAATACTGACAGTTTATTTCACAGAGCACTGTAGAGTTTATTTTGATCTAGCTCTAATCTCATCAAAAAAGTATCATCCTCTTTTTTTTTCCAAAAAAAAAGGTAGCAAATATTCAGGACAATAACAGTCAGTGCATTAGGCATGAAATTTGGGTCTTGTTAAAAAAAAAAAAAAAAAAAAAAAAAAAAAAAAAAAAAAAAAGAAAGAAGTAAACTGTGAAAACATCTCTTTGTTGTTTTGCTTTTATCACTTCCAAGCTTTTAAGCACTTAACCTTTCAATAAAGTCATCTCCAAGGATAGAAACAGAACATGCAGCAGATGCTGAAGTTTAACATCATCTCTCACTTGGCAATGACAATCCACCAGGCATGGTTCAGTACAGCACCACTTCAAAGGGAGAAGGACCTTCGTTCTCAAAATACCTTCAAATCCACCAAATTCTTGCAGTTCTGCAGGACAAGACACACTGCATTGCAGGGACTTGAGAGTACCATGGAGAAGGACAGTATTTGGGGAAGGTAAAGGGAGGGGCTTATTCCACTTCCACTCATAAAAACCTGGGGCAGATGCAATTGACTTTGGGTGGTGCTTTTTAGAGCATCAAAATTCACATTGTCATTATCAACATGTTTTATTTCAGCTTAAAAGGACAGAGCAGTTCCAAAACAAGAAGAAACTGCTCAGGGCTGTTTCTCTTGTGGCTTTGGGTGTGGAATGTCATGTATATCAGCATTCCCCAGATTGCATTCTCCTCTATTTTTGTTTTTTCATTTTTACCTTTTTTTTTTTTTCCCCACTTTTAACCTCTGGTCTAATATGTTGGGTTAAAGCCTTTTGCATTGGAAACTTGCTGATGGGAGCCTCTGCCTTCCGAGGCCATCAGCATCTGCTGCAAGAGCATTCCTCCTTTGGAGGACACGAGTGTGCAGCTTTAAAGATCCTGCTTCTGCAGCAAGGAGCAAAGGTCTCCTTGCAGGAATAAATTATATCCCAGGGCTGCTTGGCCTTCCAGACTATTTACAACTTCTTCACCCAGGGGCATCTCCTCGGCCCAGAGAGGGGGAAGCTCCCAGTGCACCAGCACCTCCTTCAGAAGGGAAGCAAGGAGTGACTGCAAATGCCACTTGGAGTGGCAGGCACTTCAGCCAGCTGCCAGCAGAGCCCACCCTGGGGAGGAGAGAGAAAAAAAGGGGGAAAAAATGGAAACCAAGAAGTGCTGCCAGCAGAGACCAATCTGCAGCCAATGCTCAGGATTTGCCTTCAAAACTCTGGCAGGACATTGCAAGAAGGCCATTCCCCATGGAGCAGCCAGGCTTTGGGGAAGGAGGATGGGACAAGGAGCAGGTGCCCAAGTGACTGAGCCACTGCAAGCTTTTCCCTGGCTCTGAACCTCAGCAGGGAAGAGCGGCGAGAATTCCTCTCCTAGGCAAGCTTCTCTTCTCCCAACAGCCTCCTGCTACACCAGAGCTACAACTTCATTGCCCGGGAAAAGGGGAACGGGGGAAAAACAAAAGAAAAGAAACCATAACAAAATCAACACTTCACAAGAACATCACAACATTCAGCTACACAGTCGCTGCACCAGGGCAAGGACTGGATCAGGGAAAGGGGGAGAAATGGGACACAGGTCCAATGTGTTGCTCCCAAACCCCCGCAAGGGGACTCAGGCTCTCACATCAAGATCCAAAAACTTCAGCCATAAGGTTGAGGATTTAATGAACACAGTATTTCCACTCATGCCCTGGAAAAATTACACACAAAAAAAAAAGACAAAAAAAAATTCCGATTTTTTACATATTTACAAAGACAAGCCCCCCAGCCTCACAAGCAGGGAGGTGGAGCAGCAAGTGGTGGGGAGTGGGAGCGGGTTTCTGCCCGAGCAGCAGTTCCTCAGAGGTTCCCATCCCAGGGGAGGGAGGCAGGAGAGCACAGCTCTCACTGCGGGAGCGTGGCAGAGCCTCAGGTGATGGCACAGCCCTCAGTTGGTGGCAGAGCCCTCAGGTGATGGCACAGCCTCAGTTGGTGGCACAGCCTCAGTTGGTGGCACAGCCTCAGTTGGTGGCAGAGCCCTCAGGTGATGGCACAGCCTCAGTTGGTGGCAGAGCCTCAGTTGGTGGCACAGCCTCAGCTGGTGGCACAGCCTCAGTTGGTGGCACAGCCTCAGTTGGTGGCAGAGCCCTCAGATGGTGGCACAGCCTCAGTTGGTGGCACAGCCTCAGCTGGTGGCACAGCCTCAGGTGATGGCACAGCCCTCAGTTGGTGGCACAGCCTCAGTTGGTGGCACAGCCTGAGTTGGTGGCACAGCCTGAGTTGGTGGCACAGCCTCAGTTGGTGGCACAGCCCTCAGCTGGTGGCACAGCCCTCAGTTGGTGGCACAGCCCCAGTTGGTGGCACAGCCCTCAGTTGGTGGCACAGCCTCAGTTGGTGGCACAGCCTGGGTTGGTGGCACAGCCTGAGTTGGTGGCACAGCCCTGAGTTGGTGGCACAGCCTGAGTTGGTGGCACAGCCTCAGTTGGTGGCACAGCCCTCAGTTGGTGGCACAGCCCTCAGCTGGTGGCACAGCCCTCAGCTGGTGGCACAGCCTCAGGTGGTGGCACAGCCTCAGGTGGTGGCACAGCCCTCAGCTGGTGGCACAGCCTGAGTTGGTGGCACAGCCTCAGGTGGTGGCACAGCCCTCAGCTGGTGGCACAGCCTGAGTTGGTGGCACAGCCCTCAGGTGGTGGCACAGCCTCAGGTGGTGGCACAGCCTCAGTTGGTGGCACAGCCTCAGTTGGTGGCACAGCCTGAGTTGGTGGCACAGCCTCAGTTGGTGGCACAGCCTCAGTTGGTGGCACAGCCTCAGTTGGTGGCACAGCCCTCAGTTGGTGGCACAGCCCTCAGTTGGTGGCACAGCCTCAGGTGGTGGCACAGCCTCAGTTGGTGGCACAGCCCTCAGTTGGTGGCACAGCCTCAGTTGATGGCACAGCCTCAGGTGGTGGCACAGCCCTCAGCTGGTGGCACAGCCCTCAGTTGGTGGCACAGCCTCAGGTGGTGGCACAGCCTCAGGTGGTGGCACAGCCTCAGGTGATTCGCAGCTCGGTGTCCGTGGGTGTCACCAGCTCGTTGGCAAAGCCGTTCGCCGAGCACAAGGACAGCTCATCCGTGCTCTCCACGCCCTTGTTGATCTCTGGGAAGGGCACAGAAAGCAGGGAGGTCATCCCAGGAGCTTCCCCCTGGATGGGGAACTGAGGTGCTGAGCAGTCCCAGCACGGGGCATCCCTCTGATCCTACAGGGAATTAGGAACGCTGCTCTCATCTACAGCCAGTTCTGGACATGCTCTGCCTCCAGTCTGGAGCTCAGCTCTACATTTCAGCCTTTCAAAATCAGCCACCACCAAAACAGAGCTGGATCCCCCCTGCCATCCCCTGTCCATCCCCCTACACCTGGTGTCATTGTCACAGGCTGAGCAAGTCCCCTGGGGGAGAGTGGCACAAAGTACCTGAACCTAATCCCTGCCCATCCTGGAAAAGGTCTGGCTCCTCCACTCACTGGTTTCACTGGGGAAAACCTGCACCCACCAATGTTTTAATGGTGAAACATCCACCCTAAGCAGGAATAGTTGTTTCAGAGGCACAAAACTTCATTCTGCACCCCCACCTCTAAGGGATTTTATGTCTAGGACATGTTAGGGAAGCTTAATATTCTGCTGTGCCAAGCTGCTTTCCCTGCCTGGGTTCCCTGGATTTATACCTGATTTTCAGCACCTCTGGCTGGCATTTCACACAGCAAGCAATGTTGCCTTGTTGCTCTGTCTGTGCCCAGAGCACTAAACCCTGATCCCTGCTGGGCATCTCCAGACCCTAAATACAAAAAAAGAAAACCCATAACAAAGCTCAGGGGGTGGGAGGATTATATTCACATTCCTTCAAAGGTGAGCTTTCCAAAAGCTTCATGCACCACATTTAACCTTTTAAAGCTAAACATTTCCATCTTTGCTCACAGTTTTGCTGTCTTTCTTAGAGGTGGACTGTGATGGACACATTGCCAATGTGTTCCAACAGAAATAAACTGTGGGAGGAGCATGAGGATATCAGGAATGCCACTGAATTCCAGGTCTAGCCCAACCAAACACCTCCAGGGCTGCAGGGCATTGTCCATGCCCTCACAAACATCTCCAGGGCTGCAGGGCTCTGTCCTCACAACCAGCCAAACATCCCCAGGGCTCCTGGCAGCTGACCCAGGGTAACTCTAACTGGGGCTGACACTTCTGATCCTAAAGATCAGCTGGGGACAGCAAGGACCTTTCCAGGGGCTCCAGTAACCCCTGACCTTCACCCTCCTCGGCAGTGTACGGGAACAACCGGAGCATTTCTGTGCCAGCTCTGGCATCCCTGTGGCTCTGTGCCCCCCCAGGGGTGCAGGGATGTTTTGGCTCTGTGTGTGTGAATGGCACTGGCCTGCAGTGCCACGGGAAGGCAGCGAGGCACAGAGCTCAGCCAGTTTGCCGTGGGATCCCTGAGTGGTTCCTGCTGGCAGGGGAGGGTTTCCAAGCGTGCAAACAGGTTTTGGGTGTCACACAAGCCCTGCTGGCTGTGGTGAGCCCAGCAGAGGAAATCCCTGAGGCAGGGCTGGGCAGGCAGCGCTTCATGGCCCTGCACACATCCCTTGCCCCACAGACTCCATTTCCTGATGGCTGCAGGATCACCATCCCTGCACAGGCTGTGCTTCATGGCCCTGCACACACTGGTTGTATTTGCTGTCACTGAGGACACAGTGGCTTCAGTCCCTTCTGATTCCTGGAATGGAATAAACTCTGTGGCTGTACAGGGCTTGTGAGCCCTCCTGGCTTGCCACAGCCACTCCTACTCCTCGGTGTTGCTAAAACCAGAACATTTGTGCTTTGGAGTGCGTTTTGTTTGTCCTCACCGACAGCTGGAACATTTTCTGCATGGCAGCCCAATAGAGGAAGCACTGACAGAAATCTCCAGCTGGAAATGCCCTCTCTTCCCAGCCCAGCTCTCGTTTTCTGTTGCTCTTTGCTTCTACAAGTAGCCGGGAATGCCAGGTTAGCCTCAGTCAGAGTCGGGGATGGAACCAGGAGGGCAGAGTGGGTGGGCTTTATGATTGTCCGGCACCCCAGCCCCGCGGCTCAGGGGAAAGAAGGAATGGACAGAACGACAAGAGAGGAGGGATAGCAGGGAGGAAAGCGAAAGGCCAAGGGAAAGGCCGGAAAGGGGGCAGAGGGACAGGGGACAGAGAAGGGAGAGAGAGGGAACAGAAGGGAGTAGAGGGATAGGGACAGGACAGGAAAGAGGAGAGCGGGGGGGTCAGGATTAGGGGAAGAGGAGGAGAGGATCTGGGGGACAAAGAAAAAGAATACGGGGAGGAGAAGGAAGAGTAGAGGAGGGGACAGGAGGGGAGGCCGAAAGAGAAGGAGAAGGAAAGGGGGGAAGAGAGAGAAGGGGAATACAGGGAGGAAAGGGAAGGGTAGAGGGGGAGACAGGAGGGGAGGGCGAAAGAGGAAAGGAGTCGGTTTTGAGGAGGAGAGAAAAGGGGGGAGAGAGAAAAGCAGAGAAAGAAGGGGAATACAAGCAGGAGAAAGGAAATGTAAAGGGGGGATCAAGAGGGGAGAAGAAGCTGCGGAGCGGGGACAGAAGCCGTCCGTCCGCACCGTGCTCCGAGGGAGCAAATGGCGGCCGAAGCGACTTCCGGGACTTAAATAACCTCGGCCACGCCCCGCGCAGGCGCGCTGGGGTCCCGCACACCTGAGCCGGTCCCAGGCCCCGCCCCGCACACCTGAGCTGGTCCTGGGACCCGCCCCTGACGCTCCGCCCGCGGCCCCGCCTCACTTCGATCTGGCCCCGCCTGCGGCCCCGCCCCCGCATCCCGCCTCACGGAGCTCTGGGCCCGCCCCCGGCCCCGCCTCACAGACCCCGCCTCCGCCTTCGGGCCCCGCCTCACCGAGTCCTGGTCCCGCCCCACCCTTCTCGGTATGGGGGCGGGGCCATCGTTTGCGGCCCCGCCCCTGTCCCCAGACTGGCCCCCCCCTTGTCCCCAGACCGGCCCCCCCCCCCGTCCCCAGGCCACCCCGCCCCTGTCCCCAGACCGGCCCCGCCCGTGTTCCCCAGACCGGCCCCGCCCGTCGCGCCGGGCCGAACCGGGTCCGGTCCCGGCGCCGCGCGGAGCCCCGAGCGCTGAGGCGGGGCCGGCCATGGGGCCGGGGCTCTGGCTCGGCTCCTGTCGGTGTCGGCTGTCGGGGGGTCCCGAGCAGCGCCGCCTCTCCCGCGGCGGGCGCGGTGTGGGGCGGGGATCGGCACCGGGACGGCCGCGGGCGGCGGCAGCTCCAGAACGGAAAGGCTCCACACGGACGGAACCGGCCGGGGCGGGGGGACCCCCAGTGCCGGCCCCAGGACCCGCCAGAGCCCGCCGCTCCCCCGGTGCCACGGAATCATTTCCCCGTGTAGGCCGAGGATTGTTGATGAGAAAACTCAAGGATACGGGATCCGAGGGGAGGGCATGGTGGGCGGGGCTAACATCAAATAAAGGCATGGGGCCGAGCCAATGCAAAATAAGTAGACGGTGGGCGAGGCGAAACCCAATAAAGGTTATGGTGGGCGGGGCAAACCCCAAAGAAGGGTATGGTGGGCGGGGCCATCCCCGAATAAGTGCATGGGGCGAGGCCAAACCCACATCAGGGCACGGTGGGCAGGGCTAACCTCAAATACAAGCGTGGGGCGGGGCCAAACCCAAATGAGGGCATGGTGGGCGCAGCAAACCCGAAAAAGTACATGGGGCGGGGCCAAACGCTAATTAACGGCATGGGGGCGGGGCCAAATCAAAATCAGGACATGGTGGGCGGGGCTTTACCTCAACTGAAAGTGTGAGATGGAGCCAAACCCAAGTAAGGGTGTGGGGCGGGGCCAATCCCCAAAACCGGCACAGTGGGCGGGGCCAACTCAAATAACTGCAAGGGGCGGGGCCAACCCCAAATACAATCATGGTGGGCGCGGCTAACCTCAACTAAAGGCGTGGGGCGGAGCCAGACCCAAGTAAGGGTGTTGGGTGGAGCCAACCCCAAACAAGGGCATTGTGGGCGGAGCTAACCTCAAATAAAGATGTGGGGTGGAGCCAAACCCAAGTAAGGGTGTGGGGCGGGGCCAAACCCAGAAGAAGGGTATGGTGGGTGGGGCTAACCTCAAGTAAAGGCGTGGGTCGGAGCCAAACCCAAGTAAGGGTGTAGGGCAGGGCCATACACAAATCAGGGCATGGTGGGCGGGGCCAAACCCAAATACGGGCATGGTGGGCGGATCAAACCCCAAATAAGTTCACAGGGCCAGGCCAACCCAAATAAGGGTATGGTGGGCGGGGCAAACCCCAAAAAGGTTAATGGGGCAGGGCCAACCCCAAATAAGGGTATGGTGGGCGGGGCCAAACCCAAAATAAGTTCATGGGCGGGGCCAACCCAAATAAGGGCACGGTGGGTGGGTCCAACCCCAAATAAGGGTATGGGGCGGGGCCAACCCCAAATAAGAGTATGGTGGGCGGGGCTAAACTCAAAATAAGTTCATGGACAGGGCAAACCTAAAATAAGGGTATGGTGGGCGGGGCAAAACACAAAGAAGTTCCTGGGGCGGGGCCAAACCCAACTAAGGGTGTGGGGCGGGGCCAACCCCAAATAAAAGCATGCTGGGCAGGGCTAACCTCAAATAAAGGTGTGGGGCGCAGCCAAATCCAAGTAAAGGTGTAGGGCGGGGCCAAACCCCAAACAAGGGCATTGTGGACGGGGCTAACCTCAAATGAAGCTGTTAGAGGGGCCAAACCCAAATAAGAGCATGGTGGGCGGGGCCAACCCCAAATAAGGGCATGGTGGGCGGGGCCAACCCCAAATTTGGGTATGGTGGGCAGAACCAACTGCAAATAAGTCAATGGGGTGAGGCGAACCCCAGATAAGGGCATGGTGGGCGGGGTCAACCCTCTACAAAGTTCATGGGGCGTAGCCAACCCCAAATATCTGTATGGTGGGCGGGGCAAACCCCAAATAAGTTCCTGGGGTGGGGCCAAACCCATATACAGGTACGGTGGGCGAGGCTAACCTCAAAAAAAGATGTGGGGCGGAGCTAAACAAAAATAAGAATGTGGGGTGGGGCCAACACCAAAAAAGGGTAGGGTGGGTGGGGCTAACCTCAAACATAGACATGGGGCGGAGTCAAACCCTAGTAAGGGTGTGAGGCGGGGCCAAACCTTAAGTGTATTGTGGGCGGGGCCTAATTCCAAAGAAGGGTATGGTGGGCAGTGCAAATCCAAAATAAATTAATGGGGCGTGACCAAACCCAAGTAAGGGTGTGGGGCAGGGCCAAACCCAAATAAGGCATGGTGGGCGGGGCAAACCAAAATAAGTTAATGGGGCAGGGCCAACCCCAAATAAGGGTATAGTGGGCGGGGCCAAACCCTAAATAAGTACATTAGGTGGGGCCAACCCCAAATTAGGGTATGGTGGGCGTGGCAAACCCCCAAAAAGTTCCTGGGGTGGGGCCAACTGCAAATAAGGGCATGGTGGGCGGGGCTAACACCAAATAAAGGCATGGGGCGGAGCCAACGCCAATTAAGTCTATGCTGGACCAGGCAAAACCCAAATAAGGGTATGGTGGGTGGGGTGGACCCAAATAAGTACAGAGGGTGAGGCAAAACCCAAATAAAGGTATGGCGGGCGGGGCCAAACCCCAAATAAGTTCATGGGGCAGGTAAACCCAAATAAGGACATGGTGGGCGGGGCTAACCTCAAAAAAGAAAAAAGGCTTGGGGCAGGGCCAAACCCAAATAAGCACATGGTGGGCAGGGCTAACCTCAAAAATGTGGGGCGGAGCCAAACCCAAAAAATGGGTTTGGGACGGGGCTAACCTCAAATGAAGGTGTGGGGCAGAACCAAACGCAAGTAATGGTTTGGGTGGGGCCAAAGTCAAATAATGGCATGGGGGCAGGGCTAAATCCAAATCAGGGCATGTGGGTGGGGAAAACTACAAACAAGGAAATTGCCGGCAGGGTAAAGCCCAATTAAAGAAACTGTGGGCGGGGCAAAACCCAAAAGGAAAAATGTGGGTTGGGCTAACAGCACTTTACAACTCTGTCTCTTCATGGCAGTTTCACTACACTCACGCTTTATGGCGCTTTATGAGAGCTGCATGTTACTGCAGTTTTACAACAGCCACACATTATGGCTGCTCTGTTTATGGAAGTTTTACGACACTTCATCTTACAGCACATTGCGGTTTTAACTTTTTTTTTTTTTTTGTGACATTTTAAAGCTTTTTATTCGGTGCTGCCCAGACCAGCTCCAGCAAGTGGTGGTGGTGGGGTTTCAGGATCCCCAGGACGAGGGAGATGAGAATCTTGACTCCACCTTTCAGAAGGCGGATTTATTATTTTACGAGCTCTGGTCAACTAAAAGAAAATGAGACATGAGAACTATACTGAAAGAGCAAGGAGACATCAGAAAGCTGGAAAGGAATTAATAATAAAATCCTGGGACTGCTCCCAGTCCTGACAAAGCTGGACTGGGATTGGTCATCAAGTAGAAACAATGCACAAGAGACCCATCCAAGATGCCCCTGTTGCTAAACCATCTCCAGCCCACACTCCACAGCCAGCAGACCGTTACTGGTTCCATTTCTGTTCTGAGGCTTCTCAGGAGAAAAATCCCAGCGAAAGGATATTCATCAAACACATCGGTGCCAGGTGATGGCACAGGCAGCAGCGGCTGGCCAAGGTCACCATGGCATCCCTGCCAGCCCAGCTGTCACAGCAAGGAGGAGAGAGCTCACCCTCTGCGCACGCAAAAGAAGAAGAGGGAGAAGAGGAGACCAAGAAAAAGAGCAAGAAGGAGAGAGGGAAGAAGAGAGAAAACAAGAGGGTGAGAGAAAGAGAGAAGAAGGATAGACAGAGAAAAGAGGGAGAGAGACAGAGAAAAAACAAGGAGTCAGAGGAAAGAAGGAAAGAGAAACAGAAAAGAAGAAGGTGAGAGCAACAGAAAACAGGAACAAGGAAAGAAAATGAAAAGGGGGTGGGAAACTGAGGAAGAACAGGAGTTAGAGAGAAAGGAACTTGTTAGGGTTAAAGGAAAACTTAGGGTTAGAGTAAAAAAGACAAACCGAGGAAATAGTGAACACAGACAGGAAAAGAAGAAAGAAAAGTGAGGGATTAAGTTAGAGAGAAAAGGAAGCAAGGTGCAAAGTACAGACAGAAGAGAAAGAAATAAATACAGACTGACAGAAATAGTGAAATGGACAGACAAAAAAAGGAAGCAAATGGAAACAGTTACAGAAGCAGAGACACTGTGTCAGAACGAGTGAGAAACAGGAACAAAGGGTTACAGACAGATGAAAGTTAAGTTAGAAAAAGTAAAGTGAGGAACTAAAGGAAGAAATACAGTGGAATCAAATGACAAAACCACACTAAAAAAAGACAGGAGCCACGGTGGGGGTAGGGCAGGGCAAGGGGGATCTTCTTTAGGGGTGATTTAACTTTATTAAATGAATGTTTTTATTTACACATCAGCAAAATACATGGAAACAGTGTATACAAATGCAAGCGCAGATACAATCCATAGACGCACCAGTAAAAACCTAATTTACACAGAGAGCAATACAAGGAAATGCAGCAATTAATGCAAATGCAATACAGAGCAATACAACACAAAACACATACTAACACAAGGTGATGAACTTTTTCTATTTTCATTACATGTTGATCTACTGCTACAGGAAACCCAAAACAACAAGAGCACACAGAAAACAACACTCATCTACCACTAACATCCCCTTCACATTACACACAAACTCACCATCACTCTCATCACAACTGCTAAACTACACCCCAGCAATCATTGGTCCTCGGGAACATGGTTCCCAGGAGCCTCCAAAAACTCCTCCTCCCTGACAAAAGCCTCCCAAATCTGACAAGTATGCCCCACCGACACCTTAAGCTTACACCCACCTGGCATGGGCGTGCACAGCTAAGATAGATTGCAAGTGGACCACCTGAAACAAAAAAAACAAGAGGAGATGCTTAGAGCTGCACCAGAAACTGAGACCTCAGCAATAACAACTGCTTCTGTACCCTAATAAATGCTCACCTTGCCCACCCGGCCGTGACTGCTGCTCACGGCCTTGAATTCCTAAAAAGAGAGACAAAGAACAGAGCTGTAACAGCCACTATTTATGCTTCCTCCGCAGAGACAAATGGTGACTGAACTGCTCAGTGGAATCACCTCACCCTGGATGGAGGGCTCTGCCCTGGATTTTATCCTTCTGCATCTGAAAGCAAATTAGGAGGAAAGTCAAATGGCTGCAGGATAACTTAAGGGATCCAGATATCCTGTGTCCATCTACAAATCCCATCTAGAGTCCAGCTACACCCCACATTACAAATTTCAAGTCCCTGGGACTTGTCCTACTGCACCAGGCTGTGCAGCAGGGCAGAGCAGCTCTGGCACAAATGTGTGCAGACACCCGTGACACAGGACAGGACGTGACACACAATGGGGACACAACACAGACAGAGAAATATCCTGGCAAGGAAAATGGCTGCAAAAACTGCGAGAATCCAAACGGAGATGAGCGAGGAGAGGCCGATGATTTCTGACAGGCCTCTCAAAGGGCTAAAATAAAAGACATGATGTATCAAAACACACAGAATGCACGACAGACAAGTGACACGAGACACACCGGGACTGCTCTGCCCTGCACACCTCAGCACTGTGATCAAAAGTGAGACTTGGCTTTCATGGGGCCTAAAGGGCCATTTCATGGATCCCCCCCCACCCCCAAAGCAGACTCAAAAACCCCTCCCAGTAATTCCCAAACCAGCACCCTGCTTTCACCCCCTCTGTAGGTCATAGCCCTCTACTTATCTCTCAGACATCTGGGGAGGCTGCTCTCAGGGGCAACAAAAGGCTGCCTCTCCAGCTGGGAAGTTCCTGCTGTCATCAGGCTGTTGTCACTCAGACAGCTACAGGAAAGAAAACCAAACATCAGAGCCTGATCTTGCCACCACAGCAGCCAAAACCCCACAACTCTGCTACTCACCGTGCTCCTAAGAATGCCCAGCTGCCCGGGCCGCACGCTTCGGGCACGCTCGCAGACCGAGGCCGTCGTCACAGGGGGTGCCTGGGTTAAGAGGAGAGGAGGTGATTTGGCAGGGCTGAAACCTCAGTGCACCCTCGCTCCTCCTCCCTATTTCCCTGACTCACCCCAACTCCTCGGCAGCTGCCCAAGGCCACCCGGATGGCACCTTCAAATAGCAAAGTTCAGGGCTTCATCACCAGGTCCTCTAATGCATCCACAGGGCTCACGTGTGCAGGAAACCCAGTGCATCGGCCCCTTGGGGGCTTGGCACGCTCCGAGTGGATTGCCTAAAGAACAAAAACAAGAATAGAAACACAGAGCTGCAGCAGAAATTGAGAGCTGAGCAATAACAACTACTTCTCTCCACTGCTCACCTCGACTGCTGGTATCCAGATTTACACCCTAAAAAAGAAAGACAAAGAACAGAGCTGTGACATGGTCACCATTGACACTTCTGCTGCAGAGAAAAATGGTGCCTCACCTGCTCGGGGGAAACCTCTCACCTGGGATGGAGCCCTCTGGCACAGATTTCATCTATCTGAATCTGAAAAAAAAATGTTAGAACAAGAGTCAAACTGTTGCAGAATAACTGAAGAACTGCAGATATCCTGTGTCCATCTACAAATCCCATCCAGAGTCCAGCTACACCGCACATCACAAATTCCAACTCCCTGGGACTTCTCCTACTGCACCAGGCTGTGCAGCAGGGCAGAGCAGCTCCGGCACAAATGTGTGCAGACACCCGTGACACAGGACAGGACGTGACACACAATGGGGACACAACACAGACAGAAATATCCTGGCAAGAAAAATGGCTGCAACGACGGAGAGAATCCAAACGGAGATGACCGAGGCGAGGCCGATGGTTTCTGACAGGCCTGTCAAAGGGCTAAGGTAAAAGACATGACATATCCAAACGCTCAGAATGCACGACAGACAAGTGACACGAGACACACCAGGACTGCTCTGCCCTGCACACCTCAGCTCTGTGATCAAAAGTGAGACTTTGCTTTCATGGGGCCTAAAGGGCCACTTCATGGACACTCCCCACATCCAAAGCAGACTCAAAAAACCCTCCCAGTAGTTCCTAAACCAGCACCCTGCTTTCACCCCCTCTGTAGGTCAGAGCCCTCTACTTATCTCTCAGACATCTGGGGATGCTGCTCTCAGGGGCAACAAAAGGCTGCCTCTCCAGCTGGGAAGTTGCTGCTGTCACCAGGCTGTTGTCTCTCAAACACCTACAGTAAAGAAAACCAAACATCACAGCCTGATCTTGGCACCACATCAGCCAAAACCCCACAAGTCTGCTACTCACCGTGCTCCTAAGAATGCCCAGCTGCTCGGGCCGCACGCTTCGGGCACGCTCGCAGACCGAGGCCGTGGTCACAGGGGGTGCCTGGGCTAAGAGGAGAGGAGGTGATTTGGCATGGCTGAAACCTCAGTGCACCCTCGCTCCTGCTCCCTATTTCCCCAACTCACCTCAACTCCTCGGCGGTTCCTGACAGCTGCCCTGAAGACAGGGCTCCCGAGGGCGGCAAATCCAGACCGGAGCTTGACGTGCTCCGGGTGGATTGCTTAAAGCAGGAAAACAAGAATGGAGTTTTAGACTTGCCCCACGAATTGAGACCTCAGCAACAAAAGAAGCTACTGGTCACTGCTCACCTTGCCCTCTTGAACCTGACTGCTGAGATCCAGCTATGCTTCCTAAAAATAAAGACAAAGACCAGTGCTGTAACAGGGTAACACTTGACACTCCCCCTGCACAGACAAATGGTGACCGACCTGCTTGTGGGAGCCCCCTCACCCAGGATAGGGTGCTCTGCCATGGATGCAACGCATCTCCACCTGAAAGAAAGTTAGAACACATGTCAAACATCTGCAGGATAACTCAAAAGCTGCAAAAACCTTAAGTTAATCTAGGAATAGCATCGAGAGTCCAAGTACACCCCACACTAAAAATTTCAACTCCCCGAGACTTCTCCTATTGCACCAGGCTGTGCAGCAGGGCAGAGCAGCTCCGGCACAAATGTGTGCAGACACCCGTGACACAGGACAGGACGTGACACACAATGGGGACACAACACAGACAGAAATATCCTGCCAAGGAAAATGGCTGCAACGACGGAGAGAAACCAAAAGGAGATGACCGAGGTGAGGCCGATGGTTTCTGACAGGCCTGTCAAAGGGCTAAGGTAAAAGACATGACATATCCAAACACTCAGAAGGCACGACAGACAAGTGACAGGAGACACACCGGGACTGCTCTGCCCTGCACACCTCAGCTCTGTGATCAAAAGTGAGACTTGGCTTTCATGGGGCCTAAGGGGCCACTTCATGGATCCCCCCCACCCCCAAAGCAGACTCAAAAACCCCTCCCAGTAATTCCTAAACCAGCACCCTGCTTTCACCCCCTCTGTAGGTCATAGCCCTCTACTTATCTCTCAGACATCTGGGGATGCTGCTCTCAGGGGCAACAAAAGGCTGCCTCTCCAGCTGGGAAGTTCCTGCTGTCATCAGGCTGTTGTCTCTCAGACAGCTACAGGAAAGAAAACCAAACATCAGAGCCTGATCTTGCCACCACAGCAGCCAAAACCCCACAACTCTGCTACTCACCGTGCTCCTAAGAATGCCCAGCTGCTCGGGCCGCACGCTTCGGGCACGCTCGCAGACCGAGGCCGTGGTCACAGGGGGTGCCTGGGCTAAGAGGAGAGGAGGTGATTTGGCATGGCTGAAACCTCAGTGCACCCTCGCTCCTCCTCCCTACTTCCCTGACTCACCTCAACTCCTCGGCAGCTGCCCAAGGCCACCCAGATGGCACCTTCAAATAGAAAAGTTCAGGGCTTCATCACCAGGTCCTCTAATGCATCCACAGGGCTCACGTGTGCAGGAAACCCAGTGCATCGGCCACTTGGGGGCTTGGCACGCTCCGAGTGGATTGCCTAAAGCAGAAAAAGAAGAATGGAAACACAGAGCTGCAGCAGAAATTGAGAGCTGAGCAATAACAACTACTTCTCTCTACTGCTCACCTCGACTGCTGGTATCCAGATTTACACCCTAAAAAGAAAGACAAAGAAGAGAGCTGTAACACAGTCACCATCTACACTTCTGCTGCAGAGACAAATGGTGCCTCACCTGCTCGGGGGAAACCTCTCACCTGGGATGGAGCCCTCTGGCACAGATTTCATCTATCTGAATCTGAAAAAAAAATGTTAGAACAAGAGTCAAACTGTTGCAGAATAACTGAAGAACTGCAGATATCCTGTGTCCATCTACAAATCCCATCTAGAGTCCAGCTACACCGCACACCACAAATTCCAACTCCCCGGGACTTCTCCTATTGCACCAGGCTGTGCAGCAGGGCAGAGCAGCTCCGGCACAAATGTGTGCAGACACCCGTGACACAGGACAGGACGTGACACACAATGGGGACACAACACAGACAGAAATATCCTGGCAAGAAAAATGGCTGCAACGACGGAGAGAATCCAAAATGAGATGACCGAGGTGAGGCCGATGGTTTCTGACAGGCCTGTCAAAGGGCTAAGGTAAAAGACATGACATATCCAAACGCTCAGAATGCACGACAGACAAGTGACACGAGACACACCAGGACTGCTCTGCCCTGCTCACCTCAGCACTGTGATCCAAAGTGAGACTTGGCTTTCATGGGGCCTAAAGGGCCACTTCATGGACACTCCCAACCTCCAAAGCAGACTCAAAAACCCCTCACAGTAATTCCCAAACCAGCACCCTGCTTTCACCCTCTCTGTGTGTCAGAGCCCTCTACTTATCTCTCAGACATCTGGGGATGCTGCTCTCAGGTGCAAAAAAAGGCCGCCCCGTCAGCTGGGAAGTTCCTGCTGTCACCGGGCTGTTGTCTCTCAGACAGCTACAGGAAAGAAAACCAAACATCACAGCCTGATCTTGGCACCACAGCGGCCAAAACCCCACAAGTCTGCTACTCACCGTGCTCCTAAGAATGCCCAGCTGCTCGGGCCGCACGCTTCGGGCACGCTCGCAGACCGAGGCCGTCGTCACAGGGGGTGCCTGGGTTAAGAGGAGAGGAGGTGATTTGGCAGGGCTGAAACCTCAGTGCACCCTCGCTCCTCCTCCCTATTTCCCTGACTCACCCCAACTCCTCGGCAGCTGCCCAAGGCCACCCGGATGGCACCTTCAAATAGAAAAGTTCAGGGCTTCATCACCGAGTCCTGGGATACTTCTGCAGGGCTCATGAGAGCGGCAAACCCGGCCCATCAGCCGCTTGCTGACTGGGGCTTGCTGTACTGCGAGTGGACTGCCTAAAGGGCAGAAACAGATGCTTAGAGTTGCACCAGAAAGTGAGACTTGAGCAAAAAAACCAGTTTCAGAATGCTACTCAATGCTCACCTCACCCACCCTCACCATGACTGCTGAAATCCAGCTTTACTTCCTAAAAAGAAAAAGAACACTGCTGTAACAGAGTCACACTTTACACCCCCCCTGCACAGACAAAGAGTGACTGACCTGCTCGGGGGCACCTCTTCACCCGGGATGGCTGCATGGATTTTGCCCTGGATTGTATCTTCCTGCATCTGAATGAAAGTGAGGAGAAAATTCAAAGGGCTGCAGGATAACCACGCACCTCTCAACATCTTGTCTCTATCTAGGAATATCATCTAGATCTGGCGACACCCCACAAACTGCAAGTCCCCGGGACTCGTCCTATTGCAGCAGGCCGTGCGGCAGGGCAGAACAGCTCCGGCACAAATGTGTGCAGACACCCGTGACACACAACGTGACAAACAGGGGGACATTAGACAGGACACATGATGCTCGTGCTGAGGCCATTGAGGGGAAAAGGCAAAAGGGACCCCAAAGACACACTAGGTAACACAGAACACTGGACAACACCACATGGACCGGAACTGTTCTGCGCTGCCCGCCTGAAAGCTGCCATCAAAAGTAGAGCCTCTCCCTTTAGCTGTCCTAAGAGGCCCCTGGGAGAAGATTGCTTTTCCTTTTGCTCATTTTTCTATCTGTCCCAACAACTCCCAACCCGCTACTCTCCCATCATCCCAGCTCCAGGCCATGGCCCCTGACTTATCTTTTGCATGATCGCTGATGGGAATCCACGTTGCACCTGAAATGAGCCTGCCTCGGAGGGCCCCGTGATGGCCTGTTAGCCTCTCCGTCAGCTGCAATAAAGAAAACCAAAAACAAAGTACGAGTACAGAGTTATGTGGGCCAAACCCCAGCAAGCCAGCTACTTGCCCTCTCCTGAGTGTGCCTGGCTCCTTCAGGCTCCAGCCTCATCCCGATTCCAAGGGTGCAGCCTTTATTCAGAGTGGCACCTGGCTTAGAGAAAAGCAAAGCTAAATGGCATTCCTGTGAGTGCAGTGGATGACCTTGTGTGCTCTAAGACATGGGAATGCCTCTGCTATGCTTCTGAAAAGCCCTGTGTTGGGGAGCCCTCAAATAAACACCCTTCCTCACCCTGCTGCCTTCAAACTCCCCCCCAGCAATAACTTCTAACTGGATACTTGCTCACCCTCCTAATCGCAATCCTCAACTCACCTGAAGCCCCAATCTCAAACATCATCTTTGACACTGGGCAGACCCCTCTTGGGACATGATCCATCTGCTGAAAAAAGTGTTGCCCTTGACACAACCACAAGTCTCTGCAAGCTGCACTCCTCCTGAAAAAAAAAAAAACCACACCAAAACAAGACGACCACCAAAAATTCCAAATGCTGGGCTTTACCACCCCTAAACACAAATGCCAAAATTGTCAACTTAAATACTGTGTTCCATGCTGTTTTCTTCACAGTCTCTTCCAAGCCTCTGTTGCTTTAGATGCCCAGAAACACCTGCTGAAAACAAGCTGACATAAGCTGAAAGAGCCCCTTCACTGAAATGAGAGGAGAGCACTTACCCCAGCACATCCCAGAGAGGGAATGAAGGCCCTCAGCAAAGGCTGGGGTTAATATACCCCTGATTGTGCCCGCCTCTCGTTCCCGGGATGCCCGGGAGAAGGGAGGGGGCAAATCCCACCGGGTCTAAAAGCCCTCAGAGCAGCTGCAGCTGCTTGGCTCCTCTGACTCAAATTCAAAGGGGACTAAAGGGCTTGTTAGAGAAGAAAACTCTTCAGAAAAAAATTCAGCGCTTTCTTTTTTGCAACAACTACTCGGAGCAGAAGAACAGAAAACCGGTAAGATAGAAAACTTTGTGTAGAGGTAGCGTAGCTAGATAAATTGGGTAATTTGCTGTTAACTTACAGAATCTGTATTTAACAAAAGCCATCTAATAAATTAACACCCAAAACTCCAGCAGCTGAGCCGGCCCTACCAAATCTCTATGTTTACACATAGAGTAAACAAAACCAAAGTCCCAGTCATACCTATCACAAGTCTCTGAAAGAAACCTATTGAAATTCATCCTACCTCAAACACAAACCAACCCATCCAGAAAGTTAGGTTCACTCAAAAAATTATCTACACAGAGTTAATAATACAAAGAAATAAAACAACACACCATATTTTATAATGGTGGGAAACTATAGCTAAAGGTCCTCAATAACTAAATTTTCTTTCGTGAAGAGAACACGAGGATGAATCTGCAAATTGTTACAACAGGTTTAAAATCTTGTACTTTTTGTAAATATTTTTTAACCTTTTGCTTCTTATTGATGGCTGAGGACCAAGCACAGATTACTGTACAAGCTGGCTCTTCCTCCATCTCTGGGTATATTCATAAACGTTCATGTGTAGTGGCAATTGAAGACATATCAGACAACGTAACTGAAAAAAGGCTAACCCAGAATGACTAAAATCGGAAGCCACAAGATCTGCCAATGAATTTGAACCTTTCCACAGCACACAAAGCAGTACTTTGTTTCGTGTACCTGCTGGCTGTGCACTTTCTGTGCCCACAATGAATTGTCTCCCCTTGCCCAGCCCTGGCACAAGACCTGCTTCCGCTGCACCATTTGTGGGAAGAGTTTGGAATCCACCAACATCACAGACAAGGATGGAGAGCTCTACTGCAAAGGTGAGAGCTGCAGGGAGCTCAACTGGCCTACAGAGTCCATCTCTAGTTCGTCTCCTTAGCCCCGCAATTGCCATTGTGATTTACCTTGCTGTATGCTGAACACCCCCAGAAAATTTCATTTTTGCCCTTTTTTAACAAAGGGCTGTGGTAACATTGCAGTTTCAGCTTCTATTATTAACATGTAAATTTTAAAGCTGTCATTTTTCTGCAGATGGGACAACCTCTCAAATCTGTCAGACCTTCTAACAGAGCACTGGCCATACCTGCTGGGCAGGCTCTTGTACCTACACAGTCTTACTCACTAAAATAAAAAACCCACAAAGACACAAACCTTTCGTCCCCCAAATCAGAATTCTTACCAGTAAAGTTTTGAAGATACTTCCACTGCACTGGTAGCACAGAAGATGATGCAAAAATAGTAAATTACACATCCAGATGTTCTTCTCAGATTCACAGAATTCACTTGACTCCTGGAAATAGCTTTAGGGGAAAAAACGTAGGTGAAGTTTTTATATACAAAGCTAAACTTTACAGAGACCCCTAAAGAACAACATTAGAGTTCTGTGACTTTGGGTACAGGCTGCCAACCACAAGTGGATCAAATTGGCATTTTTGGAGAAATACACTCACCATCACCACCTAGCAGAGTTGTGATAAACTACTGTGCACACATGAACCAATAAAGAGTTCAAATGGAATTACTTAAATGGCCAGCAATAGTTTCTACATTATGCTCTAGTTCTTCTTAAAAATCTCTGGCTTACTTTGTATTACTCATCAGACCAAGTTCTACTGAGCATTTTCAGATAGCAAAGTAGCATTAATGAAACTATTACTTAGATCTGAAAAGAACAGATAATTTCTTAACTTTCTTTGAGATCAGCAGATACAACTTCTGTGTAATTCAAATATGTAATACCAGCTTAACTATTAAGACCTGGATAAACTTATGGGAAATACACTATTTCAGATTTCCTCCCTTTTTATCAACTAAAATTTGATAGCAATTTAAAAATGAAAACCAAAAAGACATTTACCTCTGAGAGCCTTCAGAGTACCATTTACCTCCCACTCCTTCTTTTGCAGATTGCTATGCAAAAAACTTCAGTCCCAAAGGAATTGGGTTTGGTGGCCTCACTCAAGTGGAAAAGAAAGAATGTGAATGAGAAGAAATGGATGCAACAGACTCCAACTGCTACTGACACCAAGTGACAGATGCCAAGTAAAACATCAAACAACACATATTGCTAAGTACCTGGGGCATTTTCCTTGCAGGAAAAAATCATGAGTTGTATCTTAAGACATGCTTAGACTAGATTAAAGAGGTACAATGCTAACATGAGACTCGTGTTTGTGTTTAGTATAAAAAGACAAGGAACCTCATGGAACATTATTGCTTCTTAAGCTAGCACTTGTTACACTTTAGACTGGAATTTTAGACTCATAGTGCCCCATGATGACAGGGATCCCTACTGGAGCAAGAGCCCAGGTGTTCCCAGTTAGATTGGATTTTCTTTTTTTCACAATGTTAACCTGTTTGTATTTCCACCAGTCTCCTAGCTCAGTTTTGACTAGGCTGGCAACTGTGTTAGAATAAGTAGATGTTATTTGCTTTGAGACTATTAAAAAGGATTTGAAACTATCTTTCTCTGAGGGACGTATTTCTAAAAGAACCCCAACATTTTCTCAAGATACAGTGTTGTAAGTTTTCTCTGTTTTCAAGCTACAATAAAGTACTTACTGCTTCACATTATTTTTATTTGCATTTGCTTGTGCTTACACATTCTACAATGTTTCAGATAAATGGATTTCACCAAGATGATTGAAACCCCTCACAAGAATTGCATTTCACTACAGTACTTACAGTCTACTCTAGATGGTACCTGCCTTTAATCTCCTGATCTTGAACTCTTTTCCTGCTGGTTTTCATTGTTACCTACTTGGACTTCCATTCATATCCCACTGTAGAGCTGGCCCCTCCTTTTCTTGGCAATGTGGCTGACATCAGCTATTACAGATGCAGCAGGGAACAACTCCCTCTTGTGATGGGCATTGCTCTCTTCCATCATCACCTTGCCCATTTTCATACCCTAACAGGGCACATACATGTGAAAAACATAAGGCAAAGAGTCAGGCTCCTTCTTAGGGTTTTGTGCCCACCCACTCTCAAATACCTCACTGGTCACATGTCCCTTGACTCTATTTCAATCTCCAAAAATATACTTAGAAGTATCAAAGCTCTATTTTATTAGATGTAAACTCTTCAGATACAAAGACCTAATAGAGATTTACACAGCATAAGCAATATAATTACAAAATAATTGTAATATTAAGTTTTTAAACAGGAACGCTCACCTCAATTTCTAAATGTAATTGTCTTTTGTTACCAGAAAAGTAAAGCAAATGTTACCAACATAATTTTGAAATTCTGCCCCAAAAACTTACCTTTAAAAATATATATTTGTGTCAAACATGTACAAGCCTCCTCAGTGAAACATCCCTTTCTATTATACTTAAAAATATAATAACACCGGGCGATGTTACTATGTTTCTAAAGTCCCACACCTCTTCGGCGTTTTCTTACAAGTGCAGATCTTCACAGCACGGACTCACTCTTCGGCATGTTGCTCCTGGTCAGTCAGGGAACTGAAAAGAATCAAACAGGCCCTCCCAGCCTGCCCCACCCCTTTTATCCCAGCGACCCTCATGAGCTACAGCTGCCGCCCAATTAATCACAGCTGCAGCCCATTTACAGTAACGAGCATCGGGGCAGGGTCCCCAGGTGTGAGCGGTCAGGATGATGAGGGCTCAGAGCAGCCCCAGGTGTGAGCGGTCAGGATGATGAGGGGCCGGGTCTTGCCGGGGGCTTTTTTAGGGGGAGAGTTTGGCTCGTCTGCCTTTTGTATGGAGCTGGCGGAGCAGATGGATTTCTGGGGAGTTCCTGGCGCATCTCATGGAAAGATGGTGAGAGCTTCTCACAGGGTCGGGGGGAACACCTGGAAATGCGCTTGGATATGTGGAGCTTTCTTAAAGTAGGTGCCAAGGGACGAATCTTTGTGCCGGGAAGGAGCAGCCGAACAGGTGAGCCCGTGTGGCTTTGCACTGGGGACCTTTCTCCTTTCCCTTTTCAACTTCATCTTGCCAATCCCTCCCTGGTTCCCCCAGGAAAAAAAACGGGGTTATGAGGACAAAATGAACTCAATTTGAGGGAAGCAAGTTCTCTTCCTTTGCGGTCTGTGTTTGAACTGGTGGGAGGGAGTCGCCCTTCACCTGTGGTTTTAACGTTTTTGCTTGAAGGAAATCCTGCCTTTTCCAGGGTGTCAGGGAATCCTGTGTCCTATTTTGAGGGGAAAAATGTTGTTGTCGTATTATGGGACTGATTTGAGAGTACCCTCCCAGTTTTTCGTCATCCTAAGATTTAAATTGAGGGGGCAGCCCCAGTGTCCCTCCTTTTAAAGGGTTTGAATTGAAGTAAAAAAATTCCCCTTTTACCATAATTTGAAGACAACCCCTTCTTTTCTGCTATTCTAGGGGTTGAAATTGAAGGGGAGAACACATTTCTTTGCCCTTGTTGAAGTGAGGCGAGCCCCGCCTGCGGCGTCAGTTTCGGGGTTCAGTTGCGGGAAGCTGCAGCTCTGGCAGCGTTTGCAGGGCCGCACTGGGGCTGTGCCGCTGCATTTGAGGGCGCTCCCTGTGCCCGCGGCCCGGGCCGGAACGCTGCCGCTCGGGAGCCCGCCCGGCACGGCCCGGGCAGTTGGCGAGGCGGACGGGGAATCTGGCGCGGCAGCGGCGGAGCCGCGCCGGTGCGAGCCGTGCGGAGCCGAGCGGAGCCGTGGCGGGCCGGCCGAGGGCGGCGGAGGCGGCGCGGGCGCTGCTGCGCCGGCCCGGGCGGTGCCGGCCGCTCCGGGCGCGGGGCTCGGGCGCCGCCGGGGCCCCCCGGGCCCGGTGCCGGCCCCGCCGGGCAGGGGGAGCGGGCGGGGGGCTCCGGGGCGGCGCCGCCCCCGCGTGCCGGAGGAGCCGCCGCAGGAGCCGCTGTCCTGCCGGGAGCCGCGCTCCGGCCGGGGCCGGCAGCGAGCGCGGGCTGCAGCTGCTGAAAGCTCTCGGCTGTCGTGGTTCGGAGGCGCTTTGTAGGGGTTTATTGCATCGTTTTGTTCGCTCTGCAGCGGGTGTACGCTGAGGGATATGGTGTCCGTCCTGACTGCGATGGTTCTCGGTTCAGGCGGTGATGATAAAGGTTTGTTTGGGATGGAGTTTTGTAGTCGGATGGTTTTTTTGCTGGGGTATTATGTTTTGAAAGGCGTGCAATGGTTTTTATGTGTCTTGGCGTGAAGTAGCGGTTCGGATTTGAATTCTGTTGTGGTGGCTTTTATTAGAGTGAGTGTGTAGTGCTTGTTTTGGTGGGCTTGAGGTAGCGGCATGCCGTTCATAGCAGCGGGTTTTTTAAAATCTTGATCATTGCGTTTGTGTTTATCGTTTTCCAGGGCTTTTCTTTACTTGGTTTGTTTGGTCGTAGTGTGTGTTTTATTGTTCCGGATCATTTGGGAGATGTTGTTTCTGGTTACGTTTGTCTTTAGGCTTTGTGTTTATTTCTACGTGGTGTTTTTATTTTGGTAGATTGAGGCACTATGGGTTTATTCCGTTAGGAATAATTTTTTTTGTTGTAAATGTAAGTTTAGTTGGTTTTAGGGGTTTTTTTTCGGTCTTTTGATGTGTTTCGTTGTTGTTTACCAGTTTTATTTTTGGGAACATGGGTGTTTATATGATGGGTCTTTTTAAGTAGTTTTTGTATTTTGGGCAGTTATTTTTTTAGTTTTTAGTGGTTGAGATTTTATTCGATTTCGTTAGTTTGGTTTTTAAAGTTTATTTACAGAGTATTGGTTATTCTTCGAGTTAGTGTGGAGGTAGTGTTTAGTGTTTTTTTTCTAATACCGTTCAGGGTCAGTGGCACAGTTTGGAGTTTAGTAAGTTGGTTCGATTGTTTTTTAGTAGTTTTCGTGATTTGCTGTGTGTGTTTCTATAGGGTTTTCTTTTCTTTTGGTTCCATTTTCCTGATGCGATGAGAATTGTTATTGAGGAGTGCTGTGTGGTTTTTTCGCTGGCAGTTGTTTGGCTGGTGGAGGTATCTCGATGGTTTTGGAAGATACTGGTGGGAATTTGATGCTGTTTGTTTTGTCATTGTCTTTAGGAAATGGATTTTCAATGTACAATTATAACTCTAACTATATTTAAACAAAACAGAGGCGTAGAAATGGGAACAAATCACTTCTATTTTTATGTATTCGGTCTATTTTTAAAATGTAACGTGTAACAGAAGTTATGGTCTACTACCATATGATATTATATTTTTTCATACAGTATTGTGTATCTTTATAGAGATATAAACTGAGAATGTAAATATAAACACAACCCGAACCGAAATATAAATATAGAAATGGTTTGAAAATATGTGCAGATATAGATAAAATTATTAAAGAGTTGTAAATAGAAAAAAACATAAATCGAATTAATGTATAAGTAATACTGTATGTATTTTATTATAATATATTCTAGGAAGTAGATATAAAATAGATAGTAATATAGTACATCAATATGGTATCCTATAGAACAAATTATAGAAATAATAAATATAAAAATATTTTTTCAGGTAGTTTAAAAAAGGGATGGTTTTGATTTTTATTTGGTAAAAGCAGGGGTTTTAGTGCAAAAATTATAAATAAAAGTAATATGAAGGTAAACATTTAAGTGTAGCAATATATAATAAATACATGAAGATTTATATAAAATCTAAAAATAGAAAAAAAAAGCTGTAGCGCTCGATATGGTACGTAATTTAAAAAATAATTTTCTCAATTATTTGAATATGATACTTAGTGTATAAAAATATTAATAGAATGCATCAATCTAAACTATACATATAAATGCGAATACAGTCATGCAAGCTATAAATATAAAAATATTTCAATGTAGTTTAAGAGAACGGGGGGTTTTGTACTTATTTAGTTAGGGATGGGATTTGTATTTTAAATAATAAAAGTATGAAAGAAATGTCATTTTAAAAGTCGAAGTATACAATCAATATATAAAGATATTTATAAAAACACAAAAGAGTGCAAAGGGACACGATGGCTGAGAACAGTTCCTTTCTTAACATGTGCCAATTCTTCTGTCAAACTCATCACGGCAGGACAGTGTGAAGACTGAAAGTGTAAGAAGATGTGGAGGGAAACAAAGAATCTGACAGGAGCATCGAACACACAGGTGCTCAAATTTTGCTTTTTGCTTGGATTTAAACTCAGAAGTTGTAAGGAATTTGGGAATGAGAAGGGACATTTCAGAAGGAGAAGAAGAAAATGAAGCAGTTGTTACAGTCCTGGCGAAGTCTTTTGTTCTAGCTAATAAAACAAACGAGTTAAAATAAAAAAATAAAAAAATGTGGTGTTTTTTTTTTCCTTCACTATTACATTCACCGATGGTATATGGTGTGTTTTTTTTATTTCTCGGTATTATTAACTCTGTGTAGATAATTTTTTGAGTGAACCTAACTTTCTGGATGGGTTGGTTTGTATTTGAGGTAGGATGAATTTCAATAGGTTTCTTTCAGAGACTTGTGATAGGTATGACTGGGACTTTGGTTTTGTTTACTCTATGTGTAAACATAGAGATTTGGTAGGGCCGGCTCAGCTGCTGGAGTTTTGGGTGTTAATTTATTAGATGGCTTTTGTTAAATACAGATTCTGTAAGTTAACAGCAAATTACCCAATTTATCTAGCTACGCTACCTCTACACAAAGTTTTCTATCTTACCGGTTTTCTGTTCTTCTGCTCCGAGTAGTTGTTGCAAAAAAGAAAGCGCTGAATTTTTTTCTGAAGAGTTTTTTTCTCTAACAAGCCCTTTAGTCCCCTTTGAATTTGAGTCAGAGGAGCCAAGCAGCTGCAGCTGCTCTGAGGGCTTTTAGACCCGGTGGGATTTGCCCCCTCCCTTCTCCCGGGCATCCCGGGAACGAGAGGCGGGCACAATCAGGGGTATATTAACCCCAGCCTTTGCTGAGGGCCTTCATTCCCTCTCTGGGATGTGCTGGGGTAAGTGCTCTCCTCTCATTTCAGTGAAGGGGCTCTTTCAGCTTATGTCAGCTTGTTTTCAGCAGGTGTTTCTGGGCATCTAAAGCAACAGAGGCTTGGAAGAGACTGTGAAGAAGACAGCATGGAACACAGTATTTAAGTTGACAATTTTGGCATTTGTGTTTAGGGGTGGTAAAGCCCAGCATTTGGAATTTTTGGTGGTCGTCTTGTTTTGGTTTTTTTTTTTTTTTTCAGGAGGAGTGCAGCTTGCAGAGACTTGTGGTTGTGTCAAGGGCAACACTTTTTTCAGCAGATGGATCATGTCCCAAGAGGGGTCTGCCCAGTGTCAAAGATGATGTTTGAGATTGGGGCTTCAGGTGAGTTGAGGATTGCGATTAGGAGGGTGAGCAAGTATCCAGTTAGAAGTTATTGCTGGGGGGGAGTTTGAAGGCAGCAGGGTGAGGAAGGGTGTTTATTTGAGGGCTCCCCAACACAGGGCTTTTCAGAAGCATAGCAGAGGCATTCCCATGTCTTAGAGCACACAAGGTCATCCACTGCACTCACAGGAATGCCATTTAGCTTTGCTTTTCTCTAAGCCAGATGCCACTCTGAATAAAGGCTGCACCCTTGGAATCGGGATGAGGCTGGAGCCTGAAGGAGCCAGGCACACTCAGGAGAGGGCAAGTAGCTGGCTTGCTGGGGTTTGGCCCACATAACTCTGTACTCGTACTTTGTTTTTGGTTTTCTTTATTGCAGCTGACGGAGAGGCTAACAGGCCATCACGGGGCCCTCCGAGGCAGGCTCATTTCAGGTGCAACGTGGATTCCCATCAGCGATCATGCAAAAGATAAGTCAGGGGCCATGGCCTGGAGCTGGGATGATGGGAGAGTAGCGGGTTGGGAGTTGTTGGGACAGATAGAAAAATGAGCAAAAGGAAAAGCAATCTTCTCCCAGGGGCCTCTTAGGACAGCTAAAGGGAGAGGCTCTACTTTTGATGGCAGCTTTCAGGCGGGCAGCGCAGAACAGTTCCGGTCCATGTGGTGTTGTCCAGTGTTCTGTGTTACCTAGTGTGTCTTTGGGGTCCCTTTTGCCTTTTCCCCTCAATGGCCTCAGCACAAGCATCATGTGTCCTGTCTAATGTCCCCCTGTTTGTCACGTTGTGTGTCACGGGTGTCTGCACACATTTGTGCCGGAGCTGTTCTGCCCTGCCGCACGGCCTGCTGCAATAGGACGAGTCCCGGGGACTTGCAGTTTGTGGGGTGTCGCCAGATCTAGATGATATTCCTAGATAGAGACAAGATGTTGAGAGGTGCGTGGTTATCCTGCAGCCCTTTGAATTTTCTCCTCACTTTCATTCAGATGCAGGAAGATACAATCCAGGGCAAAATCCATGCAGCCATCCCGGGTGAAGAGGTGCCCCCGAGCAGGTCAGTCACTCTTTGTCTGTGCAGGGGGGGTGTAAAGTGTGACTCTGTTACAGCAGTGTTCTTTTTCTTTTTAGGAAGTAAAGCTGGATTTCAGCAGTCATGGTGAGGGTGGGTGAGGTGAGCATTGAGTAGCATTCTGAAACTGGTTTTTTTGCTCAAGTCTCACTTTCTGGTGCAACTCTAAGCATCTGTTTCTGCCCTTTAGGCAGTCCACTCGCAGTACAGCAAGCCCCAGTCAGCAAGCGGCTGATGGGCCGGGTTTGCCGCTCTCATGAGCCCTGCAGAAGTATCCCAGGACTCGGTGATGAAGCCCTGAACTTTTCTATTTGAAGGTGCCATCCGGGTGGCCTTGGGCAGCTGCCGAGGAGTTGGGGTGAGTCAGGGAAATAGGGAGGAGGAGCGAGGGTGCACTGAGGTTTCAGCCCTGCCAAATCACCTCCTCTCCTCTTAACCCAGGCACCCCCTGTGACGACGGCCTCGGTCTGCGAGCGTGCCCGAAGCGTGCGGCCCGAGCAGCTGGGCATTCTTAGGAGCACGGTGAGTAGCAGACTTGTGGGGTTTTGGCCGCTGTGGTGCCAAGATCAGGCTGTGATGTTTGGTTTTCTTTCCTGTAGCTGTCTGAGAGACAACAGCCCGGTGACAGCAGGAACTTCCCAGCTGACGGGGCGGCCTTTTTTTGCACCTGAGAGCAGCATCCCCAGATGTCTGAGAGATAAGTAGAGGGCTCTGACACACAGAGAGGGTGAAAGCAGGGTGCTGGTTTGGGAATTACTGTGAGGGGTTTTTGAGTCTGCTTTGGAGGTTGGGAGTGTCCATGAAGTGGCCCTTTAGGCCCCATGAAAGCCAAGTCTCACTTTGGATCACAGTGCTGAGGTGAGCAGGGCAGAGCAGTCCTGGTGTGTCTCGTGTCACTTGTCTGTCGTGCATTCTGAGCGTTTGGATATGTCATGTCTTTTACCTTAGCCCTTTGACAGGCCTGTCAGAAACCATCGGCCTCACCTCGGTCATCTCCGTTTGGATTCTCTCCGTCGTTGCAGCCATTTTTCTTGCCAGGATATTTCTGTCTGTGTTGTGTCCCCATTGTGTGTCACGTCCTGTCCTGTGTCACGGGTGTCTGCACACATTTGTGCCGGAGCTGCTCTGCCCTGCTGCACAGCCTGGTGCAATAGGAGAAGTCCCGGGGAGTTGGAATTTGTGATGTGCGGTGTAGCTGGACTCTGGATGGGATTTGTAGATGGACACAGGATATCTGCAGTTCTTCAGTTATTCTGCAACAGTTTGACTCTTGTTCTAACGTTTCTTTTCAGATTCAGATAGATGAAATCTGTGCCAGAGGGCCCAATCCCAGGTGAGAGGTTTCCCCAGAGCAGGTGAGGCACCATTTGTCTCTGCAGCAGAAGTGTAGATGGTGACTGTGTTACAGCTCTGTTCTTTGTCTTTCTTTTTAGGGTGTAAATCTGGATACCAGCAGTCGAGGTGAGCAGTAGAGAGAAGTAGTTGTTATTGCTCAGCTCTCAATTTCTGCTGCAGCTCTGTGTTTCCATTCTTCTTTTTCTGCTTTAGGCAATCCACTCGGAGCGTGCCAAGCCCCCAAGTGGCCGATGCACTGGGTTTCCTGCACACGTGAGCCCTGTGGATGCATTAGAGGACCTGGTGATGAAGCCCTGAACTTTTCTATTTGAAGGTGCCATCTGGGTGGCCTTGGGCAGCTGCCGAGGAGTTGAGGTGAGTCAGGGAAGTAGGGAGGAGGAGCGAGGGTGCACTGAGGTTTCAGCCATGCCAAATCACCTCCTCTCCTCTTAGCCCAGGCACCCCCTGTGACGACGGCCTCGGTCTGCGAGCGTGCCCGAAGCGTGCGGCCCGAGCAGCTGGGCATTCTTAGGAGCACGGTGAGTAGCAGAGTTGTGGGGTTTTGGCTGCTGTGGTGGCAAGATCAGGCTCTGATGTTTGGTTTTCTTTCCTGTAGCTGTCTGAGAGACAACAGCCTGATGACAGCAGGAACTTCCCAGCTGGAGAGGCAGCCTTTTGTTGCCCCTGAGAGCAGCATCCCCAGATGTCTGAGAGATAAGTAGAGGGCTATGACCTACAGAGGGGGTGAAAGCAGGGTGCTGGTTTAGGAATTACTGGGAGGGGTTTTTGAGTCTGCTTTGGGGGTGGGGGGGATCCATGAAGTGGCCCCTTAGGCCCCATGAAAGCAAAGTCTCACTTTTGATCACAGTGCTGAGGTGAGCAGGGCAGAGCAGTCCCGGTGTGTCTCCTGTCACTTGTCTGTCGTGCCTTCTGAGTGTTTGGATATGTCATGTCTTTTACCTTAGCCCTTTGACAGGCCTGTCAGAAACCATCGGCCTCACCTCGGTCATCTCCGTTTGGATTCTCTCCGTCGTTGCAGCCATTTTCCTTGGCAGGATATTTCTGTCTGTGTTGTGTCCCCATTGTGTGTCACGTCCTGTCCTGTGTCACGGGTGTCTGCACACATTTGTGCCGGAGCTGCTCTGCCCTGCTGCACAGCCTGGTGCAATAGGAGAAGTCTCGGGGAGTTGAAATTTTTAGTGTGGGGTGTACTTGGACTCTCGATGCTATTCCTAGATTAACTTAAGGTTTTTGCAGCTTTTGAGTTATCCTGCAGATGTTTGACATGTGTTCTAACTTTCTTTCAGGTGGAGATGCGTTGCATCCATGGCAGAGCACCCTATCCTGGGTGAGGGGGCTCCCACAAGCAGGTCGGTCACCATTTGTCTGTGCAGGGGGAGTGTCAAGTGTTACCCTGTTACAGCACTGGTCTTTGTCTTTATTTTTAGGAAGCATAGCTGGATCTCAGCAGTCAGGTTCAAGAGGGCAAGGTGAGCAGTGACCAGTAGCTTCTTTTGTTGCTGAGGTCTCAATTCGTGGGGCAAGTCTAAAACTCCATTCTTGTTTTCCTGCTTTAAGCAATCCACCCGGAGCACGTCAAGCTCCGGTCTGGATTTGCCGCCCTCGGGAGCCCTGTCTTCAGGGCAGCTGTCAGGAACCGCCGAGGAGTTGAGGTGAGTTGGGGAAATAGGGAGCAGGAGCGAGGGTGCACTGAGGTTTCAGCCATGCCAAATCACCTCCTCTCCTCTTAGCCCAGGCACCCCCTGTGACCACGGCCTCGGTCTGCGAGCGTGCCCGAAGCGTGCGGCCCGAGCAGCTGGGCATTCTTAGGAGCACGGTGAGTAGCAGACTTGTGGGGTTTTGGCTGATGTGGTGCCAAGATGAGGCTGTGATGTTTGGTTTTCTTTACTGTAGGTGTTTGAGAGACAACAGCCTGGTGACAGCAGCAACTTCCCAGCTGGAGAGGCAGCCTTTTGTTGCCCCTGAGAGCAGCATCCCCAGATGTCTGAGAGATAAGTAGAGGGCTCTGACCTACAGAGGGGGTGAAAGCAGGGTGCTGGTTTAGGAACTACTGGGAGGGTTTTTTGAGTCTGCTTTGGACATGGGGAGTGTCCATGAAGTGGCCCTTTAGGCCCCATGAAAGCCAAGTCTCACTTTTGATCACAGAGCTGAGGTGTGCAGGGCAGAGCAGTCCCGGTGTGTCTCGTGTCACTTGTCTGTCGTGCCTTCTGAGTGTTTGGATATGTCATGTCTTTTACCTTAGCCCTTTGACAGGCCTGTCAGAAACCATCGGCCTCGCCTCGGTCATCTCCGTTTGGATTCTCTCCGTCGTTGCAGCCATTTTTCTTGCCAGGATATTTCTGTCTGTGTTGTGTCCCCATTGTGTGTCACGTCCTGTCCTGTGTCACGGGTGTCTGCACACATTTGTGCCGGAGCTGCTCTGCCCTGCTGCACAGCCTGGTGCAGTAGGAGAAGTCCCTGGGAGTTGGAATTTGTGATGTGCGGTGTAGCTGGACTCTGGATGGGATTTGTAGATGGACACAGGATATCTGCAGTTCTTCAGTTATTCTGCAACAGTTTGACTCTTGTTCTAACATTTTTTTTTCAGATTCAGATAGATGAAATCTGTGCCAGAGGGCTCCATCCCAGGTGAGAGGTTTCCCCCGAGCAGGTGAGGCACCATTTTTCTCTGCAGCAGAAGTGTCAATGGTGACCATGTCACAGCTCTGTTCTTTGTCTTTCTTTTTTAGGGTGTAAATCTGGATACCAGCATTCGAGGTGAGCAGTGGAGAGAAGTAGTTGTTATTGCTCAGCTCTCAATTTCTGCTGCAGCTCTGTGTTTCTATTCTTGTTTTTGTTCTTTAGGCAATCCACTCGGAGCGTGCCAAGCCCCCAAGGGGCCGATGCACTGGGTTTCCTGCACACGTGAGCCCTGTGGATGCATTAGAGGACCTGGTGATGAAGCCCTGAACTTTGCTATTTGAAGGTGCCATCCGGGTGGCCTTGGGCAGCTGCCGAGGAGTTGGGGTGAGTCAGGGAAGTAGGGAGGAGGAGCGAGGGTGCACTGAGGTTTCAGCCATGCCAAATCACCTCCTCTCCTCTTAACCCAGGCACCCCCTGTGACGACGGCCTCGGTCTGCGAGCGTGCCGGAAGCGTGCGGCCCGAGCAGCTGGGCATTCTTAGGAGCACGGTGAGTAGCAGACTTGTGGGGTTTTGGCTGCTGTGGTGGCAAGATCAGGCTCTGATGTTTGGTTTTCTTTCCTGTAGCTGTCTGAGAGACAACAGCCTGATGACAGCAGGAACTTCCCAGCTGGAGAGGCAGCCTTTTGTTGCCCCTGAGAGCAGCATCCCCAGATGTCTGAGAGATAAGTAGAGGGCTATGACCTACAGAGGGGGTGAAAGCAGGGTGCTGGTTTGGGAATTACTGGGAGGGGTTTTTGAGTCTGCTTTGGGGGTGGGGGGGGATCCATGAAATGGCCCTTTAGGCCCCATGAAAGCCAAGTCTCACTTTTGATCACAGTGCTGAGGTGTGCAGGGCAGAGCAGTCCCGGTGTGTCTCGTGTCACTTGTCTGTCGTGCATTCTGTGTGTTTTGATACATCATGTCTTTTATTTTAGCCCTTTGAGAGGCCTGTCAGAAATCATCGGCCTCTCCTCGCTCATCTCCGTTTGGATTCTCGCAGTTTTTGCAGCCATTTTCCTTGCCAGGATATTTCTCTGTCTGTGTTGTGTCCCCATTGTGTGTCACGTCCTGTCCTGTGTCACGGGTGTCTGCACACATTTGTGCCAGAGCTGCTCTGCCCTGCTGCACAGCCTGGTGCAGTAGGACAAGTCCCAGGGACTTGAAATTTGTAATGTGGGGTGTAGCTGGACTCTAGATGGGATTTGTAGATGGACACAGGATATCTGGATCCCTTAAGTTATCCTGCAGCCATTTGACTTTCCTCCTAATTTGCTTTCAGATGCAGAAGGATAAAATCCAGGGCAGAGCCCTCCATCCAGGGTGAGGTGATTCCACTGAGCAGTTCAGTCACCATTTGTCTCTGCGGAGGAAGCATAAATAGTGGCTGTTACAGCTCTGTTCTTTGTCTCTCTTTTTAGGAATTCAAGGCCGTGAGCAGCAGTCACGGCCGGGTGGGCAAGGTGAGCATTTATTAGGGTACAGAAGCAGTTGTTATTGCTGAGGTCTCAGTTTCTGGTGCAGCTCTAAGCATCTCCTCTTGTTTTTTTTGTTTCAGGTGGTCCACTTGCAATCTATCTTAGCTGTGCACGCCCATGCCAGGTGGGTGTAAGCTTAAGGTGTCGGTGGGGCATACTTGTCAGATTTGGGAGGCTTTTGTCAGGGAGGAGGAGTTTTTGGAGGCTCCTGGGAACCATGTTCCCGAGGACCAATGATTGCTGGGGTGTAGTTTAGCAGTTGTGATGAGAGTGATGGTGAGTTTGTGTGTAATGTGAAGGGGATGTTAGTGGTAGATGAGTGTTGTTTTCTGTGTGCTCTTGTTGTTTTGGGTTTCCTGTAGCAGTAGATCAACATGTAATGAAAATAGAAAAAGTTCATCACCTTGTGTTAGTATGTGTTTTGTGTTGTATTGCTCTGTATTGCATTTGCATTAATTGCTGCATTTCCTTGTATTGCTCTCTGTGTAAATTAGGTTTTTACTGGTGCGTCTATGGATTGTATCTGCGCTTGCATTTGTATACACTGTTTCCATGTATTTTGCTGATGTGTAAATAAAAACATTCATTTAATAAAGTTAAATCACCCCTAAAGAAGATCCCCCTTGCCCTGCCCTACCCCCACCGTGGCTCCTGTCTTTTTTTAGTGTGGTTTTGTCATTTGATTCCACTGTATTTCTTCCTTTAGTTCCTCACTTTACTTTTTCTAACTTAACTTTCATCTGTCTGTAACCCTTTGTTCCTGTTTCTCACTCGTTCTGACACAGTGTCTCTGCTTCTGTAACTGTTTCCATTTGCTTCCTTTTTTTGTCTGTCCATTTCACTATTTCTGTCAGTCTGTATTTATTTCTTTCTCTTCTGTCTGTACTTTGCACCTTGCTTCCTTTTCTCTCTAACTTAATCCCTCACTTTTCTTTCTTCTTTTCCTGTCTGTGTTCACTATTTCCTCGGTTTGTCTTTTTTACTCTAACCCTAAGTTTTCCTTTAACCCTAACAAGTTCCTTTCTCTCTAACTCCTGTTCTTCCTCAGTTTCCCACCCCCTTTTCATTTTCTTTCCTTGTTCCTGTTTTCTGTTGCTCTCACCTTCTTCTTTTCTGTTTCTCTTTCCTTCTTTCCTCTGACTCCTTGTTTTTTCTCTGTCTCTCTCCCTCTTTTCTCTGTCTATCCTTCTTCTCTCTTTCTCTCACCCTCTTGTTTTCTCTCTTCTTCCCTCTCTCCTTCTTGCTCTTTTTCTTGGTCTCCTCTTCTCCCTCTTCTTCTTTTGCGTGCGCAGAGGGTGAGCTCTCTCCTCCTTGCTGTGACAGCTGGGCTGGCAGGGATGCCATGGTGACCTTGGCCAGCCGCTGCTGCCTGTGCCATCACCTGGCACCGATGTGTTTGATGAATATCCTTTCGCTGGGATTTTTCTCCTGAGAAGCCTCAGAACAGAAATGGAACCAGTAACGGTCTGCTGGCTGTGGAGTGTGGGCTGGAGATGGTTTAGCAACAGGGGCATCTTGGATGGGTCTCTTGTGCATTGTTTCTACTTGATGACCAATCCCAGTCCAGCTTTGTCAGGACTGGGAGCAGTCCCAGGATTTTATTATTAATTCCTTTCCAGCTTTCTGATGTCTCCTTGCTCTTTCAGTATAGTTCTCATGTCTCATTTTCTTTTAGTTGACCAGAGCTCGTAAAATAATAAATCCGCCTTCTGAAAGGTGGAGTCAAGATTCTCATCTCCCTCGTCCTGGGGATCCTGAAACCCCACCACCACCACTTGCTGGAGCTGGTCTGGGCAGCACCGAATAAAAAGCTTTAAAATGTCACAAAAAAAAAAAAAAAGTTAAAACCGCAATGTGCTGTAAGATGAAGTGTCGTAAAACTTCCATAAACAGAGCAGCCATAATGTGTGGCTGTTGTAAAACTGCAGTAACATGCAGCTCTCATAAAGCGCCATAAAGCGTGAGTGTAGTGAAACTGCCATGAAGAGACAGAGTTGTAAAGTGCTGTTAGCCCAACCCACATTTTTCCTTTTGGGTTTTGCCCCGCCCACAGTTTCTTTAATTGGGCTTTACCCTGCCGGCAATTTCCTTGTTTGTAGTTTTCCCCACCCACATGCCCTGATTTGGATTTAGCCCTGCCCCCATGCCATTATTTGACTTTGGCCCCACCCAAACCATTACTTGCGTTTGGTTCTGCCCCACACCTTCATTTGAGGTTAGCCCCGTCCCAAACCCATTTTTTGGGTTTGGCTCCGCCCCACATTTTTGAGGTTAGCCCTGCCCACCATGTGCTTATTTGGGTTTGGCCCTGCCCCAAGCCTTTTTTCTTTTTTGAGGTTAGCCCCGCCCACCATGTCCTTATTTGGGTTTACCTGCCCCATGAACTTATTTGGGGTTTGGCCCCGCCCGCCATACCTTTATTTGGGTTTTGCCTCACCCTCTGTACTTATTTGGGTCCACCCCACCCACCATACCCTTATTTGGGTTTTGCCTGGTCCAGCATAGACTTAATTGGCGTTGGCTCCGCCCCATGCCTTTATTTGGTGTTAGCCCCGCCCACCATGCCCTTATTTGCAGTTGGCCCCACCCCAGGAACTTTTTGGGGGTTTGCCACGCCCACCATACCCTAATTTGGGGTTGGCCCCACCTAATGTACTTATTTAGGGTTTGGCCCCGCCCACTATACCCTTATTTGGGGTTGGCCCTGCCCCATTAACTTATTTTGGTTTGCCCCGCCCACCATGCCTTATTTGGGTTTGGCCCTGCCCCACACCCTTACTTGGGTTTGGTCACGCCCCATTAATTTATTTTGGATTTGCACTGCCCACCATACCCTTCTTTGGAATTAGGCCCCGCCCACAATACACTTAAGGTTTGGCCCCGCCTCACACCCTTACTAGGGTTTGACTCCGCCCCATGTCTATGTCTGCTCTGCACCTCCGCGCTGTGTCCGCCAGACGGCGCCCGCGGGGCTTGACGGGTCCCGGGGCTCCTCCCGATCCCGGTTCTGATCCCGGTCCCGGTTCTGATCCCGGTCCCGAAGCTTCGGGACCCGCACACACCCCCCCGCGGCTTCATTCCCCGCCGCGCAGAACGGGAATTGCGGCTTTTCCAATTTCAAACCTTCAACTTCCAGCTGCTCTTCCCATGGAAAAGCTTCTAAAAGACAAACCCGAACGCTCCGCTGTGCTGGGCGCTTCCCTTACAGCTCCCTTACAGCTGCACATCCCAAAATATTCCCGGGATTGCTAAACCAAATCGTTTCCAGCTAAAAACCCGACAAGGAAAATGTGCCAGCATGGAAAGCTGTCATTGAACTTCCCCCTAAAAGTGATAACTTGGAAAGTTTCCAGCTACATCTTGCAGAGAGAAACGAGGAGAACACGTTTGCTCCTAACCCTTATATGTAATTGCAAACCTGTGTTCACCCCACTATCAAATGACAATTTTCCTTTCTTCCCAACCTGTGAACTGCACACATCCCCACCAACACTTGGATTCTCAGAGTCTGGCACACTCCTCGCACACAGAGATGTGCCAGGACACACACACGGATGCTCCATCTCCCTTTCTCCTGGCACCTTCCATGAGCACTCCACACCCCGGGGCTTTGCACCTTCCTTCTCAGCTCTGCGCACCTCGGCACTGCTGCGTGGGACCCGCTGCTGTGGGGGAGGAGTTCGCGGCTCTCTGGGACCGTGTTTCACGGAGTGCAGCCCGTGCACGGGGTGAACACTGTGTACAGAGTGTGCAGGGTGTACAGAATGTACAGGGTGTACACTGTGTGCAGGGTGTACAGAATGTACAGGGTGTACAGTGTGTACAGTGTGTACAGTGTGTACAGAATGTACAGGGTGTACACTGTGTACACTGTGTACAGAGTGTGCAGGGTGTACAGAATGTACAGGGTGTACACTGTGTGCAGGGTGTACAGAATGTACAGTGTGTACACTGTGTACAGAGTGTGCAGGGTGTACAGAATGTACAGGGTGTACGCTGTGTACAGTGTGTGCAGGTGTACAGAATGTACAGGGTGTACACTGTACAGGGTGTACAGAATGTACAGGGTGTACACTGTGTACAGTGTGTGCAGGTGTACAGAATGTACAGGGTGTACACTGTGTACAGAGTGTGCAGGGTGTGCAGGGTGTACAGAATGTACAGGGTGTACACTGTGTACAGTGTGTGCAGGTGTACAGAATGTACAGGGTGTACACTGTACAGGGTGTACAGAATGTACAGGGTGTACACTCTGTACAGTGTGTGCAGGTGTACAGAATGTAGAGGGTGTACACTGTACAGTGTGTGCAGGGTGTACAGAATGTTCAGGGTGTACAGTGTGTGCAGGGTGTACAGAATGTTCAGGGTGTACACTGTGTACACTGTGTATAGAATGTACAGTGTGCAGGGTGTACAAAATGTACAGGGTGTACACTGTGTACAGTGTGTGCAGGGTGTACAGGTGTACAGAATGTACAGTGTGTACACTGTGTACAGTGTGTGCAGGTGTACAGAATGTACAGGGTGTACACTGTGTACAGAGTTTGCAGGGTGTACAGAATGTACAGGGTGTACACTGTGTACAGTTTGTACAGTGTGTACAGAATGTACAGGGTGTACACTGTGTACAGAGTGTGCAGGGTGTACAGAATGTACAGGGTGTACACTGTGTACAGTGTGTGCAGGTGTACAGAATGTGCAGGGTGTACACTGTGTACAGAGTGTGCAGGGTGTACAGAATGTACAGGGTGTACACTGTGTACAGAGTGTGCAGGGTGTGCAGGGTGTACAGAATGTACAGGGTGTACACTGTGTACAGTGTGTGCAGGTGTACAGAATGTACAGGGTGTACATTGTGTACAGTGCGTACAGGGTGTACAGAATGTACAGTGTGTACACTGTGTACAGTGTGTGCAGGTATACAGAATGTAGAGGGTGTACACTGTACAGTGTGTGCAGGGTGTACAGAATGTTCAGGGTGTACAGTGTGTGCAGGTGTACAGAATGTACAGGGTGTAAACTGTGTACAGTGTGTACAGTGTGTAGAGAATGTACAGGGTGTACACTGTTCAGGGTGTACAGAATGTACAGGGTGTACACTGTGTACAGTGTGTGCAGGTGTACAGAATGTACAGGGTGTACACTGTGTACAGTGTGTGCAGGGTGTACAGGTGTACAGGGTGTACACTGTGTACAGTGTGTGCAGGTGTACAGAATGTACAGGGTGTACACTGTGTACAGTGTGTGCAGGGTGTACAGAATGTACAGGGTGTACACTGTGTACAGTGTGTGCAGGTGTAGAGAATGTACAGGGTGTACACTGTACAAGGTGTACAGAATGTACAGGGTGTACACTGTGTACAGTGTGTGCAGGTGTACAGAATGTAGAGGGTGTACACTGTACAGTGTGTGCAGGGTGTACAGAATGTACAGGGTGTACACTGTGTACAGTGTGTGCACGGTGTACAAAATGTACAGGGTGTACACTGTGTACAGTGTGTGCAGGGTGTACAGGTGTACAGAATGTACAGGGTGTACACTGTGTACAGTGTGTGCAGGTGTACGGAATGTACAGGGTGTACACTGTGTACAGTGTGTGCAGGGTGTGCAGGGTGTACAGAATGTACAGGTTGTACACTGTGTACAGTGTGTACAGTGTGTACAGAATGTACAGGGTGTACACTGTGTACAGAGTGTGCAGGGTGTACAGAATGTACAGGGTGTACACTGTGTACAGTGTGTGCAGGTGTACAGAATGTACAGGGTGTACACTGTACAGGGTGTACAGAATGTACAGGGTGTACACTGTGTACAGTGTGTGCAGGTGTACAGAATGTAGAGGGTGTACGCTGTACAGTGTGTGCAGGGTGTACAGAATGTTCAGGGTGTACACTGTGTACAGTCTGTGCAGGGTGTACAGAATGTTCAGGGTGTACACTGTGTACACTGTGTACAGAATGTACAGTGTGCAGGGTGTACAAAATGTACAGGGTGTACACTGTGTACAGTGTGTGCAGGGTGTACAGGTGTACAGAATGTACAGTGTGTACACTGTGTACAGTGTGTGCAGGTGTACAGAATGTACAGGGTGTACACTGTGTACAGAGTTTGCAGGGTGTACAGAATGTACAGGGTGTACACTGTGTACAGTGTGTACAGTGTATACAGAATGTACAGGGTGTACACTGTGTACAGAGTGTGCAGGGTGTACAGAATGTACAGGGTGTACACTGTGTACAGTGTGTGCAGGTGTACAGAATGTGCAGGGTGTACACTGTGTACAGAGTGTGCAGGGTGTACAGAATGTACAGGGTGTACACTGTGTACAGAGTGTGCAGGGTGTGCAGGGTGTACAGAATGTACAGGGTGTACACTGTGTACAGTGTGTGCAGGTGTACAGAATGTACAGGGTGTACATTGTGTACAGTGTGTACAGTGTGTACAGAATGTACAGGGTGTACACTGTGTACAGTGTGTGCAGGTGTACAGAATGTACAGGGTGTACACTGTGTACAGTGTGTACAGTGTGTACAGAATGTACAGGGTGTACACTGTACAGGGTGTACAGAATGTACAGTGTGCAGGGTGTACAAAATGTACAGGGTGTACACTGTGTACAGTGTGTGCAGGTGTACAGAATGTACAGGGTGTACACTGTACAGTGTGTGCAGGGTGTACAGAATGTTCAGGGTGTACACTGTGTACAGTGTGTGCTGGTGTACATAATGTACAGGGTGTACACTGTGTACAGTGTGTGCAGGTGTACAGAATGTACAGGGTGTACACTGTACAGGGTGTACAGAACGTACAGGGTGTACACTGTGTACAGAATGTACAGTGTGCAGTGTGTACAGGGTGTGCAGGGTGTACAGAATGTACAGGGTGTACACTGTGTACAGTGTGTGCAGGGTGTACAGAATGTACAGGGTGTACACTGTGTACAGTGTGTGCAGGGTGTGCAGGGTGTACAGAATGTAGAGGGTGTACACTGTGTACAGTGTGTGCAGAATGTACAGAATGTACAGGGTGTATAGTGTGTACAGTGTGTGCAGGGTGTACAGAGTGTACAGGGTGTACACTGTGTGCAGGGTGTACAGAATGTACAGGGTGTGTGTACAGTGTGTACAGGGTGGACAGAATGTACAGGGTGTACACTGTGTACAGTGTGTGCAGGGTGTACAGTGTGTGCAGGGTGTACAGAATGTACAGGGTGTACACTGTGTGCAGGGTGTGCAGAATGTACAGGGTGTACACTGTGTACAGTGTGCGCAGAATGTACAGTGTGTGCAGGGTGTGCAAGGTGTGCAATATGTACAATGTACAGATATGTACAGTGTGTAAAGCTATGTACAGGGTGTACAGATATGTACAGTGTGTACAGTCATTACAGTGTGTACAGCTATGTACACTGCGTACAGTCATGTTCAGTGTGTACAGCTGTGTACAGCGTGTGCAATATGTACAGTATGTACAGCTATGTACAGTGTGTACATGTGCACAGTGTTGTGTGTGTACAGAACATACACTGTGTGTAATATGCACACTATGTACTGTGTGTACAGTGTGCACCCTGTGTACACTGTGTACCTGTGTACGTACGGTACATGCCTGTACAGAACTGTACATGGCTGTACACAATGTACATGTGTGTACATAACTGTACACACTCTACATTACTGTACATACCTGTGCACACTGTACAGCACTGTACTCACTGTACATAACTGTACATACCTGTGCACACTGTACATAACTGCACATACCTGTACACACTGTACATAACTGTACACACTGTACATGACTATACATAACTGTACACACTGTACATAACTGTACATATCTGTGCACACTGTACATCACTGTACCTAACTGTACATACCTGTACACACTGTACATGTCTATACAGACTGCTCATACCTGTACACACTGTACATGACTGCACATACCTGTACATAATCCTACACACTGTACGGTTCTGTACAGTGTGCACAGGTACGTACAGTGAGGTACAGTCCTGTACAGTGTGCACAGGTACGTTCAGTCCTGTACAGTCCTGTACAGTGTGCACAGGTACGTACAGTCCTGTACAGTGTGCACAGGTACGTACAGTGCTGTACAGCGCTGTACAGTGTGCACAGGTACGTACAGTCCTGTACAGTGTGCACAGGTACGTATAGTGCTGTACAGTGCTGTACAGTGTGCACTTGTATGTACAGTGCTGTACAGTTCTGTACAATGTGCACAGGTACGTACAGTCCTGTACAGTGTGCACAGGTACGTACAGTGCTGTACAGTGTGCACTTGTACGTACAGTGCTGTACAGTGTGCACAGGTACGTACAGTCCTGTACAGTGCTGTACAGTGTGCACAGGTACGTACAGTCCTGTACAGTGTGCACAGGTACGTACAGTGCTGTACAGTGTGCACTTGTATGTACAGTGCTGTACAGTCCTGTACAGTGTGCACAGGTACGTACAGTGCTGTACAGTGCTGTACAGTGTGCACAGGTACGTACAGTGCTGTACAGTGTGCACATGTACGTACAGTCCTGTACAGTGTGCACATGTACGTACAGTCCTGTACAGTGCTGTACAGTGTGCACAGGTACGTACAGTCCTGTACAGTGTGCACAGGTACGTACAGTGCTGTACAGTCCTGTACAGTGTGCACTTGTACGTACAGTGCTGTACAGTGTGCTCAGGTACGTACAGTGCTGTACAGTGCTGTACAGTGTGCACAGGTACGTACAGTGCTGTACAGTGTGCACTTGTACGTACAGTTCTGTACAGTCCTGTACAGTGTGCACTTGTACGTACAGTACTGTACAGTTCTATACAGTGTGCACAGGTACGTACAGTGCTGTACAGTCCTGTACAGTGTGCACTTGTACGTACAGTGCTGTACAGTGTGCACAGGTACGTACAGTTCTGTAAAATGTGCACAGGTACGTACAGTGCTGTACAGTTCTGTACAGTGTGCACATGTACGTACAGTGCTGTACAGTGTGCACTTGTACATACAGTTCTGTACAATGCTGTACAGTGTGCACAGGTACGTACAGTCCTGTACAGTGTGCACTTGTACGTACAGTGCTGTACAGTGTGCACAGGTACGTACAGTGCTGTACAGTTCTGTACAGTGTGCACTTGTACGTACAGTGCTGTACAGTCCTGTACAGTGTGCACAGGTACGTACAGTGCTGTACAGTGCTGTACAGTGTGTACAGGTCCGTACAGTGCTGTACAGTGTGCACAGGTACGTACAGTGCTGTACAGTCCTGTACAGTGTGCACTTGTACGTACAGTCCTGTACAGTTCTGTACACTGTGCACAGGTATGTACAGTGCTGTACAGTCCTGTACAGTGTGCACAGGTACGTACAGTGCTGTACAGTCCTGTACATTGTGCACAGGTAAGTACAGTTTTGTACAGTTCTGTACAGTGTGCACAGGTACGTACAGTGCTGTACAGTGTGCACATGTACGTACAGAGCTGTACAGTGTGCACAGGTACGTACAGTGCTGTACAGTCCTGTACAGTGTGCGCAGGTACGTACAGTCCTGTACAGTGTGCAGTTGTACGTACAGTCCTGTACAGTGTGCACAGGTACGTACAGTCCTGTACAGTGTGCACAGGTACGTACAGTGCTGTACAGTGCTGTACAGTGTGCACATGTACGTATAGTCCTGTACACTTCAGCCCGGCCTACGAGCTTCCGCCCGCTGCACGCCGCGCTCCGGCCACAGCCGGAGTCCCTGTGCCCTGGCACGCCGCTCCCGCCGCCGCCGGGTCTGTACACGGCACTGCTTGTAAATATGAAAATTATAAAAGTATTTTTTAGATTAGTTAAATAAAGCAGGGTTTTGTTATTTGTCAGTAGGCAGGGTTTTGAATATAAAAAATTGTAAAATTTTGATCATTTAAAAATTGTAAAATTTTTATTTTAAAAAATTGTTCTGACTATAAAAATTGTAAATAGAAATAATATAAAGGTAGAAATCTAAGTATAGAAATATATCATAACGACATAAGATTTTAAAATATAAGAGAAATTTACTTGTAGCAGTAGATATGATACATAATATAAATAATAATTTAAATGTATTTCTGTAATGTAATATGTACTATATTGTGGGGCCGCAGTGGGGCCCCATTTATTAGCGTGAGTGTGTAGTGTTTGTTTTGGTGGGTTTGAGGTAGCGTCATGCCGTTCATAGCCGCGGGGATTTTAAAATCTTGATAATTGCATTTGTGTTTATCGTCTTCCAGGGCTGTTCTTGATTCGGTTTGTTTGTTTGTAGTGTGTGTTTTATTGTTCCGGATCATTTGGGAGATGTTGTTTCTGGTTACGTTCGTCTTTAGGCTTTGTGTTTATTTCTAGGTGATATTTTTATTTTGATACATTGAGGCACTATGGGTTTATTCCGTTAGGAATAATTTTTTTTTTGTTGTAAATGTAAGGTTAGTTGGTTTTGGGTTGGTTTTGTTTTTGTTTTTTGTTTTTTTGGTTTTTTTTGGTCTTTTGATATATTTGGCTGTTGTTTATCAGTTTTATTTTTGTGAACATGGGTATTTATATGATGGGTCTTTTTAAGTAGTTTTTTTTAATTTGGGGAGTTATTTTCTTAGTCTTTAGTGGTTGAGATTTTTTTCGATTTCGTTAATTAGTTTGGTTTTTAAAGTTCTATTTACAGAGTATTGGTTATTCTTTGAGTTAGTGTAGAAGTAGTGTTTTAGTTTTTTTTTTTCTAATACCGTTCAGGGTCAGTGGCACTGTTTGGAGTTTAGTAAGTTGGTTTGATTGGTTTTTAGTAGTTTTTGTGATTTGCTGTTTGTGTTTCTATAGAGTTTTTCTTTTCTTTTGGTTCCATTTTTCTGATGCAATGAGAATTGTTATTGAAAAGAGTGTTGTGTGGTTTTTTCTGGCAGTTGTTTGGCTGGTGGAGGTATCCTGATGGTTTTGGAAGATGGTGGGAATTTGATGTTGTTTGTTTTGTCATTTTATTTAGGAATTGGATTTACGATGTACAATTATAACTCTAACTATATTTAAACAAAACAGATGTGTAGAAATGGGAACAAACCACTTCTTTTTTATATATTTGGTCTTTTTTTAAAATTTAGCATGTAACATAAGTCATGATATACTACAATATGATATTATATTTTTGGATAGACTATAGGGTATGTTTTTAGATATCTAAATAGAGAATGTAAATACAAACACAACCAGAACCGAAATATAAATACAGAAATGGTTTGCAAATATGTGCAGATATATATAAAATTATTAAAGAATTGTAAATAGAAAACAACATCAATCGATACAATACATAATACAAGTAATACTGTGCATATATCCTATTATAATATATTCTAGGAAATAGATATAAAATAGATAGAAATATAGTACATCAATATGATATCATATAGAACAAATTATAGATATGATAAATATAAAAATAAAAATAGTTTTAAAGTAGTTTGAAAGAAAGGATGGTTTTGTTTTTTATTGGGAAAAGGAGGGGTTTTAGTATAAAAATTATAAATACCAATAATATAAAGGTAGAAATCTAAGTATAGCAATATATCAAGGACACATGAAGATTTATCTCAAAATTAAAAATAGGAGAAAAAATAGGTTGTAGCAGTAGATATGGTACATATTTTTTAATGATCTCTATTATTTGAATATGATACATAGTATATGTAATTCTTAATAGAATACATCAATCTAAACTTTAAATATAAATATAAATGTGAATACAGTCATGCAAGCTATAAATATAAAAATATTTCAATATAGTTTAAAAGAAGAGCGGGTTTTGTATTTATTTAGTTAGGCATGGGATTTTTATTTTAAAAATTAAAAGTATTTAAGAAATGTACTTTTAAAAATAGAAATATACAATCACTATATAAATATATTTATAAAAACACAAAAGAGAAGTAAATATAAATAATAGGATTGGATATAATATATTCTATAAATGACATACTACATCCATGTCCACTATAAATACGCATGCGAATATAAGTACGCAAAGCATAAATATAGAATGTATTGAAAGACGGTTTTAAAGCAAGGGGGCTTGTTTGGTTCTGGTCGGGTGAGAGGCAGGGTTTGGCATTTATTCCAGAGGAGTTTTTGGCGGGGGGGATCGCCCCCGTTCTTTTTCGCCGCCTTCCCTGCCGCAGCCCCGAGGCGCGCTGCGCCCCCGGCTGGGGTGGGCGGCAGTGCTGCCGCCCTGTGGGCACAGCGCGGTACTGCAGCCGTGCACCGACAGGCGGCCGCCATCTTGGGAGCGGCTTGTCGCGAATGTCGCGGACTCGTTTGACCTCCTCAAGAGAGCGGCCAAAAGGGCGCGAAAATGGAAGGCCCCCAGTGGGACTAAGCAGACTGCCTGCACAGAAAACCGACGCCGGCGCGGCTCCGGCGGGATTTCCTGTGGCGTTTCAAGTGTACCCGACACGGGCTGTGGCCTTAGCGGCGCCGCGGGGCTGCGTATTTTGTCGTGTTTCTGACAGGCATCTGAGTAAACGTCTCCCTCTGCCGGGGTCCTTTCGCCCGCGGTCCCGCCTTCAGCGAGCCGAGCCGGACCGAATTGTACCGAAGAGCCGAAGAGCCGAGTGTGGCCGAAAACGGCCGAGTGTAGCCGAAGAGCCGAGTGTGGCCGACAATAGCCGAGTTTACCCGAAGAGCCGATTGTGGCCGAAAACGGCCGAGTGTAGCCGAAGAGCCGAGTGTGGCCGACAATAGCCGAATAGAGTCGAAGACCCAAGTGTGGACGAAAAAAGGGGGTGAAAAACAGGGTGAAAGAAAAAAAAAAACAGTTTTGACGCCCTGGCGGCACTGCAGCAGCTGGTGGCGGAGGACGGAGCGGAGGCTGTCAGCCCGAGACTCCAGCTCCCGGCAGGCCGTGCTGCCGGCGCGGCGTCTGACGCAACGGCCGACGCGCCACGCGAGTGGCTGGCGGGCCGAGGGGGCCGCGCGTCGGGGCAGCGGGCTGTGCGCGGGGAGCTCCCGGCGCCTCTCCCGCGCGGCACGGAGCCGCGGCAGCGACGCTGGAGGGGCGAAGCCTCCGTCCGGCCGCCCGCCCGCCCGCACGGAGCTGGGCAGCGCGGAGGGGGCGCCCGCCCGATGCCTCGGCCTCGCTCGGCGGAACCGGTGGCGGGGCCTCGGCTCGGGCGGGGCGGTGCTTCGCTGCCGCCGGCCGGGAACTGCGGGAGCCGGCCCGGGCGAGCGGCGCCGGGCGCTGCCGCGGTCCCTGCGGGGCGGCTGCCCTCGGGCTGGCGGAGGCGCGGCAGCCCCCGAGCTGCAGCCGTCCCCCTCGGGCTGCTGCCGGTGCCGCGGGCGGAGGCGGCTCCGCAGCGCGTTGGGCGGTGCGAGCGGAGAGCGCTGCGATAGCGCTGCAGTGACACGGCTGCTGGCTGCCTTCGTGCCCGTGGCTTTTTCTTCCGTGCGAACCGATGCGGCGGCGCTCAGCAGGAACACGGAGATGGCCGGCAGGATGGAGATGGCAAGGAGCACGCGGGCTGTGTCCTTCGGATGGCGCAGGTGCGATCTGCAAACTCACCCCCTCCCGCCCCTGCCCTCCCGAGCCCCGGGGAAAATGCGTGCCCAGCATCGAGCTGCTGAAAGACAAACGTTGTGATTTCACACTGCCATCCAGAAAAGGTTTCTGTTTAGAAACTGGTTTCAATTTTTTTCTACTTAACGTTCCATGAGATGCTTTTATCCAAGCAATTGGTTTAAAATTCTACTGTAGGCATTTATGGTTCACTTTTTTTTTTCTTTGCAGCACCCGTGACTTTTTTTTTCCCCTCTAAATCAGCAGTAAATATAGCTGAGTAAAATTACCTTGGTTTTCTTCCTTCTTTTTTAACATGTTTTTATTAAAAATCCTATTTGAATGTGCAGAAAAAGTGGGTATGTCCTGTCATATATCCTAGCTTTTCTTGTTTCCAGGGTACTCAGAAAATATGTCTCCCTTAGAGTCCCACAAAACCACTCTCGGTGCAATCTCCATTAAGGTGTGTGTTTCCAAATAAGTGATCAGTTTCCATGTTTGCCTGTGTACCTTTTCCTGTCATTCAGAGCTTGCCTTCTGCGGTTTTTATGATAAACCTATAAACCGTGTACCAATGGTTTTGCAAGTCTGAATCGTTGAAGGCAGCAAGAAGTGGTTTTAAAGCCTGTTCTTGGGCAGGCAAAGGGAAAAAGTGTGAGTTGGATGCTGAACTTGTCATTTTTCATTTGACTTGCCTTGAATGATTTAGGAAGAGAGAGAAGTAGAAAGAGAGAGCAATAGAATTGGTTCTCGAGCCCTCCTCAAACGCTCACCGTGATTCTGTGCAGAGCCGAAGTGAAGGGTGATGGAACAGAGCTCTGTGCTTTAGAAGGAAATCAATGTAAACCTGATCTCCACACAGAGTCTCACTAATTTCTGTTTTTAAAATACAAAACAAGTTTAGGAAGTGCTGGGAGTTAGTATTTTGGGAAAGAAATGGCAGTTCCACAAAACATCGCATTGAACAGAGGCTCTCGGAACGATTCATTTTGTAACTGCTGTGACTGCAATCAGTTGGTGCTTCAGCCTTGAAATGTGCACCTGCCCTTCTCTAAAGCACTCTGTCATTTGCCTTTCAGTGCTGTGAGTCTGGAGAAATTGGAGAGGAGCCCAAGAGAAATTCTTCATCCTGAGATACAAAAGGTAGGAAGTGACTTTTTCTTTGTTTGGTTCTTTTTCTTTCTTATTTTCTGGAAATAAAAGTAATTAAGTATAGATACTACTGGTTTGTTTCTTCCAGTAGCAGATGATAATAATAGCAGTGATAATAATAATGATAGAAATAATAATAATAGTAATGTGCTACTACTTAAACTGTCTTTATCCATTGAACTGGCCATTTTAATTCAAAGCTTCTAAACACAAATAAAACCATCATCCTTGTAGAATCTTTAATAGGAGTGGGCTAAAGATACTGGTTTTGTTTGCAGGATTTATTGGTGCTGGAGGAGCAAGAGGTAAGTATAAGCCTGACTACTTCTAGCTCACAGACCCGTCCAGTGAATGCAGCTTTGTATTTTGATGGGCTTATGATGACTTTGAAATCAATTGCTCAGCACAGTAAACAAAATGAATGTTTTTTTGAACATGGCAGCAGAAATAGCTTTAAGCACCAACTTAATCATAATAGATCACCAACTTAAGTTAATAATTTTATGCTATCCTATCAAAGTTTAAAGGTAAATTATTAAGCATTAGGAGATGGTATCAAGTGTATGTTCTAATGTGTAGGATGTATATGCAAAGATACATACTTACTTGAAAGTCCTTAGAAGAAACAAATTTTTATGTCTGCTCTTTGACTGTTTATCATAGAATATTTGGTTTTATTTCCCAGGGATGGGTGAATTTTAAATTTGGCGTCCTCTGTGCTAAGGATGGTCAGCTTAGAGATGATGAAATGTTCAGTAATGGTGAGTTTTTCATCTTCTCCTTAATTGTTTTGCTCATCTGAATTTAAAAAAAAAAGCAAGAAAATAAAAAAAACTTAGTTAGTTAGTTTTTGCCCTGTTCTGTCTGTCTCCTCAGTATTTGCTGGAGCTCTGCTTACCCAGGCTTTGGGTAAAACAAGCTTTGGGTTCCCTCTGTCTCACTGGGAGTTGCCCAATTTGGTTGCATCTGGTGAAATTCACCCCGAGAGCGTACAGAGCCAGCTCAAACTCCGTGAGAGCCATTTGCAGTTCTCTCAGGACACCTGGAGAATGGGTGACGTTTCTGAGGAGCTGGCAAGTGTACTTCTATCAAAACTCAGTGTGTGAAATCTCTGGGGGAAACCCTTCTGTATCCTGAAGGGTTCCAACTCTGTTGAGGATCCAGTTAGCAGTGTCTCACCTGGATGGTTCCAGCTCCTAAAGTTAACACTTGTACTCTTGCCCTGTACTTTTTATCTATTGTATTTTTGTTATTTTGCAAGATTTTACGTCTTTGCAAAATATTGTGCATTTCACTCTTTGGAACCTCTCAGATCATTCTTTGGTTGTTCTGTTTGTGAGGTGCTGCTTCTCATTGCAAGTATTCATTTCAAACTAGCCTGTTCTTTGTTGAACTCTTTTCCTGGTTGTCTCCTTAGGGCAGGGAAGGACTCTCGTATCCTTGGCGTCAGACTCGGTGCTGTCCGAGAAGATCCAGAGACTGAAAAAATCATAAGAGGCCAAATATGACTGCAGAGAAAACCACCTGGAGAGAACAAAAGGTGATCTTGTTATCCTTATCCTGTATTAGAACCATCCACTGTGCTTTGATGCTGGGAGCTGCCAGGGGCTTGTTAGCTCTTTTTAGGCAGGTGTAGGTGTTCACTTGTAGGTTTTTCCTCTGGACCAGTCCATTCAAACTTTGCTAAGCTTATATTTGAAAATTACTCTCTAGTGGAGTCCAGCGTGACATTTTTGAATGTTGTAAAAAAGCCATGTTGCTTGGAAATTGCTAATGAAGAGAAGCTTTAGGGAAAAATAAGATTTCAGGGTTGGGAGATATGAGAAGAATTTTGTGGGGATGTTAGACTGAACTAAAGCACACTTTAGGCTGGACTGGCACGCTGGCAGATCCCCTATTAATCAGCAGTGCTTAGGTTAGCCTGGGTGTTGCCCATTGTTTCTGTAGAAATCAAGGTTTCCTGGTCTTCAGAAGGAAGCTGCTTTGAAAAGCTGGAAGTTGCAGTACAGTGACAATCCCTGTGCTTCAGATTAAAAGTGGGTTTCAGGAGGGTGGTGACAGGCTTTTGTCTTTTCCTAGAAGTCGATGCAATCCTGTTGAGGAGTTTTCAATTCCGTGTTGCCGAGTCACCCATCAGAGCCCTGTTGTACTCATCATGGTACAAACACCAAACAGAAGCTCAGCCCCTGTCCCAAGCACTCAGAGCCTGGAACGGGATTTCCTCAGGCTGCCACTCGTGTGCCGTTCCTACTCCCCGGGGAAGCGAGCTGAGGATCGTTGCAGCTGTTGGGAACAAACCCCTTGTGGTCCCAAAGAGACAGAATTGGGACGACGCCCCGGCCAGCGCCTCTCTGCCCTCGTCTCCTGGACCTGCAGCAGAGGAGCTGCAGCCCGGCCGGGGATGTGCAGGGCAGTTCCTGACGGGCTGAGCACACGGAGCAGCGCTCGGCTGCTGAGGGGCTCAGGGAAGGCAGAGTGGGCACTGTCATCTTCTGAGCCTCCAGACAAACCCCAGTGAGAAGCCACAGGGTGGGAATCGGTCGCGTCTATGCTAAATAAAACCTGCAGATTTTGTTACGAATTGTTTCTGCGTGTGTTTTGTTGTGCTTCTGTGCTTAGAAAGCATCCCTTTAAGATCTGTTCAGTTCATCACAGCTGAACCTTTTTTTGCAGAGGCTCGCTGAGCAGAATTTGTTGCTGACTCAGTGTTTGCCTGGTCTTGATGTTTTTACTGGTGGGAATTTGATGCTGTTTGTTTTGTCATTTTCTTTAGGAATTGGGTTTTCAATGTACATCTATAACTCTAACTATGTTTAAAGAAAAGAGAGGCGTAGAAATGGGAACAAACCACTTCTATTTTTATATATTCGGTCTATTTTGAAAATTTAACATGTAACATAAGTCATTATATAGTACAATGTGATATTATAGTTTTGGATAGAGTATTGTGTATGTTTACAGATATCTAAATAGAGAATGTAACTACAAAGAAGACCAGAACCAAAATATAAATAGAGAAGTGGTTTGCAAATATGTGCAGATATATATATAAAATTATTAAATCCTTGTAAGTAGAAAAACAATCAATTGATAGAATACATAATACAGGAAATACTGTGTATGTATCTTATTATTATATATTCTAGGAAATAGATGTAAATTAGATAGAAATATAGTGCATCCATATGATATCATATAGAACAAATTATAGATATGATAAATATAAATCTAAAAATAGTTTTAAAGTAGTTTGAAATAAAGAATGGTTTTGTTTTTGATTTGGCAAAAGCAGGAGTTTTAGTATAAAAATTATAAATACAAATAATATACAGGTATAAATCTAAGTATAGCAATATATCATAGATACATGAAGATTTATCTCAAAATTAAAAATAGGAGAAAAAATAGGTTGTAGCAGTAGATATGGTACATATTTTTTAATGATCTATATTATTTGAATATGATACATAGTATATGTAATTCTTAATAGAATACATCAATCTAAACTTTAAATATAAATATAAATGTGAATACAGTCATGCAAGCTATAAATATAAAAATATTTCAATATAGTTTAAAAGAAGAGCGGGTTTTGTATTTATTTAGTTAGGCATGGGATTTTTATTTTAAAAATTAAAAGTATTTAAGAAATGTACTTTTAAAAATAGAAATATACAATCACTATATAAATATATTTATAAAAACACAAAAGAGAAGTAAATATAAATAATAGGATTGGATATAATATATTCTATAAATGACATACTACATCCATGTCCACTATAAATACGCATGCGAATATAAGTACGCAAAGCATAAATATAGAATGTATTGAAAGACGGTTTTAAAGCAAGGGGGCTTGTTTGGTTCTGGTCGGGTGAGAGGCAGGGGCTTGCAAATAAATTGGCATTTATTCCAGAGGAGTTTTTGGCGGGGGGGATCGCCCCCGTTCTTTTTCGCCGCCTTCCCTGCCCGCAGCCCCGAGGCGCGCTGCGCCCCCGGCTGGGGTGGGCGGCAGTGCTGCCGCCCTGTGGGCAGAGCGCGGTACTGCAGCCGTGCACCGACAGGCGGCCGCCATCTTGGGAGCGGCTTGTCGCGAATGTCGCGGACTCGTTTGACCTCCTCAAGAGGGCGGCCAAAAGGGCGCGAAAATGGAAGGCCCCCAGTGGGACTAAGCAGACTGCCTGCACAGAAAACCGACGCCGGCGCGGCTCCGGCGGGATTTCCTGTGGCGTTTCAAGTGTACCCGACACGGGCTGTGGCCTTAGCGGCGCCGCGGGGCTGCGTATTTTGTCGTGTTTCTGACAGGCATCTGAGTAAACGTCTCCCTCTGCCGGGGTCCTTTCGCCCGCGGTCCCGCCTTCAGCGAGCCGAGCCGGACCGAATTGTACCGAAGAGCCGAAGAGCCGAGTGTGGCCGAAAACGGCCGAGTGTAGCCGAAGAGCCGAGTGTGCCCGACAATAGCCGAGTTTAGCCGAAGAGCCGAGTGCAGCCGACAATAGCCGAGTTTACCCGAAGAGCCGAGTGTAGCCGAAAATAGCCGAGTTTAGCCGAAGAGCCCAGTGTGGCCGAAAATAGCCGAATAGAGTCGAAGACCCAAGTGTGGACGAAAAAAGGGGGTGAAAAACAGGGTGAAAGAAAAAAAAAAAAAACCAGTTTTGACGCCCTGGCGGCACTGCAGCAGCTGGTGGCGGAGGACGGAGCGGAGGCTGTCAGCCCGAGACTCCAGCTCCCGGCAGGCCGTGCTGCCGGCGCGGCGTCTGACGCAACGGCCGACGCGCCACGCGAGTGGCTGGCGGGCCGAGGGGGCCGCGCGTCGGGGCAGCGGGCTGTGCGCGGGGAGCTCCCGGCGCCTCTCCCGCGCGGCACGGAGCCGCGGCAGCGACGCTGGAGGGGCGAAGCCTCCGTCCGGCCGCCCGCCCGGCCGCACGGAGCTGGGCAGCGCGGAGGGGGCGCCCGCCCGGTGCCTCGGCCTCGCTCGGCGGAACCGGTGGCGGGGCCTCGGCTCGGGCGGGGCGGTGCTTCGCTGCCGCTGGCCGGGAACTGCGGGAGCCGGCCCGGGCGAGCGGCGCCGGGCGCTGCCGCGGTCCCTGCGGGGCGGCTGCCCTCGGGCTGGCGGAGGCGCGGCAGCCCCCGAGCTGCAGCCGTCCCCCTCGGGCTGCTGCCGGTGCCGCGGGCGGAGGCGGCTCCGCAGCGCGTTGGGCGTTGCGAGCGGAGAGCGCTGCGATAGCGCTGCAGTGACACGGCTGCTGGCTGCCTTCGTGCCCGTGGCTTTTTCTTCCGTGCGAACCGATGCGGCGGCGCTCAGCAGGAACACGGAGATGGCCGGCAGGATGGAGATGGCAAGGAGCACGCGGGCTGTGTCCTTCGGATGGCGCAGGTGCGATCTGCAAACTCACCCCCTCCCGCCCCTGCCCTCCCGAGCCCCGGGGAAAATGCGTGCCCAGCATCGAGCTGCTGAAAGACAAACGTTGTGATTTCACACTGCCATCCAGAAAAGGTTTCTGTTTAGAAACTGGTTTCAATTTTTTTCTACTTAACGTTCCATGAGATGCTTTTATCCAAGCAATTGGTTTAAAATTCTACTGTAGGCATTTATGGTTCACTTTTTTTTTTCTTTGCAGCACCCGTGACTTTTTTTTTCCCCTCTAAATCAGCAGTAAATATAGCTGAGTAAAATTACCTTGGTTTTCTTCCTTCTTTTTTAACATGTTTTTATTAAAAATCCTATTTGAATGTGCAGAAAAAGTGGGTATGTCCTGTCATATATCCTAGCTTTTCTTGTTTCCAGGGTACTCAGAAAATATGTCTCCCTTAGAGTCCCACAAAACCACTCTCGGTGCAATCTCCATTAAGGTGTGTGTTTCCAAATAAGTGATCAGTTTCCATGTTTGCCTGTGTACCTTTTCCTGTCATTCAGAGCTTGCCTTCTGCGGTTTTTATGATAAACCTATAAACCGTGTACCAATGGTTTTGCAAGTCTGAATCGTTGAAGGCAGCAAGAAGTGGTTTTAAAGCCTGTTCTTGGGCAGGCAAAGGGAAAAAGTGTGAGTTGGATGCTGAACTTGTCATTTTTCATTTGACTTGCCTTGAATGATTTAGGAAGAGAGAGAAGTAGAAAGAGAGAGCAATAGAATTGGTTCTCGAGCCCTCCTCAAACGCTCACCGTGATTCTGTGCAGAGCCGAAGTGAAGGGTGATGGAACAGAGCTCTGTGCTTTAGAAGGAAATCAATGTAAACCTGATCTCCACACAGAGTCTCACTAATTTCTGTTTTTAAAATACAAAACAAGTTTAGGAAGTGCTGGGAGTTAGTATTTTGGGAAAGAAATGGCAGTTCCACAAAACATCGCATTGAACAGAGGCTCTCGGAACGATTCATTTTGTAACTGCTGTGACTGCAATCAGTTGGTGCTTCAGCCTTGAAATGTGCACCTGCCCTTCTCTAAAGCACTCTGTCATTTGCCTTTCAGTGCTGTGAGTCTGGAGAAATTGGAGAGGAGCCCAAGAGAAATTCTTCATCCTGAGATACAAAAGGTAGGAAGTGACTTTTTCTTTGTTTGGTTCTTTTTCTTTCTTATTTTCTGGAAATAAAAGTAATTAAGTATAGATACTACTGGTTTGTTTCTTCCAGTAGCAGATGATAATAATAGCAGTGATAATAATAATGATAGAAATAATAATAATAGTAATGTGCTACTACTTAAACTGTCTTTATCCATTGAACTGGCCATTTTAATTCAAAGCTTCTAAACACAAATAAAACCATCATCCTTGTAGAATCTTTAATAGGAGTGGGCTAAAGATACTGGTTTTGTTTGCAGGATTTATTGGTGCTGGAGGAGCAAGAGGTAAGTATAAGCCTGACTACTTCTAGCTCACAGACCCGTCCAGTGAATGCAGCTTTGTATTTTGATGGGCTTATGATGACTTTGAAATCAATTGCTCAGCACAGTAAACAAAATGAATGTTTTTTTGAACATGGCAGCAGAAATAGCTTTAAGCACCAACTTAATCATAATAGATCACCAACTTAAGTTAATAATTTTATGCTATCCTATCAAAGTTTAAAGGTAAATTATTAAGCATTAGGAGATGGTATCAAGTGTATGTTCTAATGTGTAGGATGTATATGCAAAGATACATACTTACTTGAAAGTCCTTAGAAGAAACAAATTTTTATGTCTGCTCTTTGACTGTTTATCATAGAATATTTGGTTTTATTTCCCAGGGATGGGTGAATTTTAAATTTGGCGTCCTCTGTGCTAAGGATGGTCAGCTTAGAGATGATGAAATGTTCAGTAATGGTGAGTTTTTCATCTTCTCCTTAATTGTTTTGCTCATCTGAATTTAAAAAAAAAAGCAAGAAAATAAAAAAAACTTAGTTAGTTAGTTTTTGCCCTGTTCTGTCTGTCTCCTCAGTATTTGCTGGAGCTCTGCTTACCCAGGCTTTGGGTAAAACAAGCTTTGGGTTCCCTCTGTCTCACTGGGAGTTGCCCAATTTGGTTGCATCTGGTGAAATTCACCCCGAGAGCGTACAGAGCCAGCTCAAACTCCGTGAGAGCCATTTGCAGTTCTCTCAGGACACCTGGAGAATGGGTGACGTTTCTGAGGAGCTGGCAAGTGTACTTCTATCAAAACTCAGTGTGTGAAATCTCTGGGGGAAACCCTTCTGTATCCTGAAGGGTTCCAACTCTGTTGAGGATCCAGTTAGCAGTGTCTCACCTGGATGGTTCCAGCTCCTCAAGTTAACACTTGTACTCTTGCCCTGTACTTTTTATCTATTGTATTTTTGTTATTTTGCAAGATTTTACGTCTTTGCAAAATATTGTGCATTTCACTCTTTGGAACCTCTCAGATCATTCTTTGGTTGTTCTGTTTGTGAGGTGCTGCTTCTCATTGCAAGTATTCATTTCAAACTAGCCTGTTCTTTGTTGAACTCTTTTCCTGGTTGTCTCCTTAGGGCAGGGAAGGACTCTCGTATCCTTGGCGTCAGACTCGGTGCTGTCCGAGAAGATCCAGAGACTGAAAAAATCATAAGAGGCCAAATATGACTGCAGAGAAAACCACCTGGAGAGAACAAAAGGTGATCTTGTTATCCTTATCCTGTATTAGAACCATCCACTGTGCTTTGATGCTGGGAGCTGCCAGGGGCTTGTTAGCTCTTTTTAGGCAGGTGTAGGTGTTCACTTGTAGGTTTTTCCTCTGGACCAGTCCATTCAAACTTTGCTAAGCTTATATTTGAAAATTACTCTCTAGTGGAGTCCAGCGTGACATTTTTGAATGTTGTAAAAAAGCCATGTTGCTTGGAAATTGCTAATGAAGAGAAGCTTTAGGGAAAAATAAGATTTCAGGGTTGGGAGATATGAGAAGAATTTTGTGGGGATGTTAGACTGAACTAAAGCACACTTTAGGCTGGACTGGCACGCTGGCAGATCCCCTATTAATCAGCAGTGCTTAGGTTAGCCTGGGTGTTGCCCATTGTTTCTGTAGAAATCAAGGTTTCCTGGTCTTCAGAAGGAAGCTGCTTTGAAAAGCTGGAAGTTGCAGTACAGTGACAATCCCTGTGCTTCAGATTAAAAGTGGGTTTCAGGAGGGTGGTGACAGGCTTTTGTCTTTTCCTAGAAGTCGATGCAATCCTGTTGAGGAGTTTTCAATTCCGTGTTGCCGAGTCACCCATCAGAGCCCTGTTGTACTCATCATGGTACAAACACCAAACAGAAGCTCAGCCCCTGTCCCAAGCACTCAGAGCCTGGAACGGGATTTCCTCAGGCTGCCACTCGTGTGCCGTTCCTACTCCCCGGGGAAGCGAGCTGAGGATCGTTGCAGCTGTTGGGAACAAACCCCTTGTGGTCCCAAAGAGACAGAATTGGGACGACGCCCCGGCCAGCGCCTCTCTGCCCTCGTCTCCTGGACCTGCAGCAGAGGAGCTGCAGCCCGGCCGGGGATGTGCAGGGCAGTTCCTGACGGGCTGAGCACACGGAGCAGCGCTCGGCTGCTGAGGGGCTCAGGGAAGGCAGAGTGGGCACTGTCATCTTCTGAGCCTCCAGACAAACCCCAGTGAGAAGCCACAGGGTGGGAATCGGTCGCGTCTATGCTAAATAAAACCTGCAGATTTTGTTACGAATTGTTTCTGCGTGTGTTTTGTTGTGCTTCTGTGCTTAGAAAGCATCCCTTTAAGATCTGTTCAGTTCATCACAGCTGAACCTTTTTTTGCAGAGGCTCGCTGAGCAGAATTTGTTGCTGACTCAGTGTTTGCCTGGTCTTGATGTTTTTACTGGTGGGAATTTGATGCTGTTTGTTTTGTCATTTTCTTTAGGAATTGGGTTTTCAATGTACATCTATAACTCTAACTATGTTTAAAGAAAAGAGAGGCGTAGAAATGGGAACAAACCACTTCTATTTTTATATATTCGGTCTATTTTGAAAATTTAACATGTAACATAAGTCATTATATAGTACAATGTGATATTATAGTTTTGGATAGAGTATTGTGTATGTTTACAGATATCTAAATAGAGAATGTAACTACAAAGAAGACCAGAACCAAAATATAAATAGAGAAGTGGTTTGCAAATATGTGCAGATATATATATAAAATTATTAAATCCTTGTAAGTAGAAAAACAATCAATTGATAGAATACATAATACAGGAAATACTGTGTATGTATCTTATTATTATATATTCTAGGAAATAGATGTAAATTAGATAGAAATATAGTGCATCCATATGATATCATATAGAACAAATTATAGATATGATAAATATAAATCTAAAAATAGTTTTAAAGTAGTTTGAAATAAAGAATGGTTTTGTTTTTGATTTGGCAAAAGCAGGAGTTTTAGTATAAAAATTATAAATACAAATAATATACAGGTATAAATCTAAGTATAGCAATATATCATAGATACATGAAGATTTATCTCAAAATTAAAAATAGGAGAAAAAATAGGTTGTAGCAGTAGATATGGTACATATTTTTTAATGATCTATATTATTTGAATATGATACATAGTATATGTAATTCTTAATAGAATACATCAATCTAAACTTTAAATATAAATATAAATGTGAATACAGTCATGCAAGCTATAAATATAAAAATATTTCAATATAGTTTAAAAGAAGAGCGGGTTTTGTATTTATTTAGTTAGGCATGGGATTTTTATTTTAAAAATTAAAAGTATTTAAGAAATGTACTTTTAAAAATAGAAATATACAATCACTATATAAATATATTTATAAAAACACAAAAGAGAAGTAAATATAAATAATAGGATTGGATATAATATATTCTATAAATGACATACTACATCCATGTCCACTATAAATACGCATGCGAATATAAGTACGCAAAGCATAAATATAGAATGTATTGAAAGACGGTTTTAAAGCAAGGGGGCTTGTTTGGTTCTGGTCGGGTGAGAGGCAGGGGCTTGCAAATAAATTGGCATTTATTCCAGAGGAGTTTTTGGCGGGGGGGATCGCCCCCGTTCTTTTTCGCCGCCTTCCCTGCCCGCAGCCCCGAGGCGCGCTGCGCCCCCGGCTGGGGTGGGCGGCAGTGCTGCCGCCCTGTGGGCAGAGCGCGGTACTGCAGCCGTGCACCGACAGGCGGCCGCCATCTTGGGAGCGGCTTGTCGCGAATGTCGCGGACTCGTTTGACCTCCTCAAGAGGGCGGCCAAAAGGGCGCGAAAATGGAAGGCCCCCAGTGGGACTAAGCAGACTGCCTGCACAGAAAACCGACGCCGGCGCGGCTCCGGCGGGATTTCCTGTGGCGTTTCAAGTGTACCCGACACGGGCTGTGGCCTTAGCGGCGCCGCGGGGCTGCGTATTTTGTCGTGTTTCTGACAGGCATCTGAGTAAACGTCTCCCTCTGCCGGGGTCCTTTCGCCCGCGGTCCCGCCTTCAGCGAGCCGAGCCGGACCGAATTGTACCGAAGAGCCGAAGAGCCGAGTGTGGCCGAAAACGGCCGAGTGTAGCCGAAGAGCCGAGTGTGCCCGACAATAGCCGAGTTTAGCCGAAGAGCCGAGTGCAGCCGACAATAGCCGAGTTTACCCGAAGAGCCGAGTGTAGCCGAAAATAGCCGAGTTTAGCCGAAGAGCCCAGTGTGGCCGAAAATAGCCGAATAGAGTCGAAGACCCAAGTGTGGACGAAAAAAGGGGGTGAAAAACAGGGTGAAAGAAAAAAAAAAAAAAACCAGTTTTGACGCCCTGGCGGCACTGCAGCAGCTGGTGGCGGAGGACGGAGCGGAGGCTGTCAGCCCGAGACTCCAGCTCCCGGCAGGCCGTGCTGCCGGCGCGGCGTCTGACGCAACGGCCGACGCGCCACGCGAGTGGCTGGCGGGCCGAGGGGGCCGCGCGTCGGGGCAGCGGGCTGTGCGCGGGGAGCTCCCGGCGCCTCTCCCGCGCGGCACGGAGCCGCGGCAGCGACGCTGGAGGGGCGAAGCCTCCGTCCGGCCGCCCGCCCGGCCGCACGGAGCTGGGCAGCGCGGAGGGGGCGCCCGCCCGGTGCCTCGGCCTCGCTCGGCGGAACCGGTGGCGGGGCCTCGGCTCGGGCGGGGCGGTGCTTCGCTGCCGCTGGCCGGGAACTGCGGGAGCCGGCCCGGGCGAGCGGCGCCGGGCGCTGCCGCGGTCCCTGCGGGGCGGCTGCCCTCGGGCTGGCGGAGGCGCGGCAGCCCCCGAGCTGCAGCCGTCCCCCTCGGGCTGCTGCCGGTGCCGCGGGCGGAGGCGGCTCCGCAGCGCGTTGGGCGTTGCGAGCGGAGAGCGCTGCGATAGCGCTGCAGTGACACGGCTGCTGGCTGCCTTCGTGCCCGTGGCTTTTTCTTCCGTGCGAACCGATGCGGCGGCGCTCAGCAGGAACACGGAGATGGCCGGCAGGATGGAGATGGCAAGGAGCACGCGGGCTGTGTCCTTCGGATGGCGCAGGTGCGATCTGCAAACTCACCCCCTCCCGCCCCTGCCCTCCCGAGCCCCGGGGAAAATGCGTCCCCAGCCTCGAGCTGCTGAAAGACAAAACTTGTGATTTCACACTGCCATCCAGAAAAGGTTTCTGTTTAGAAACTGGTTTCAATTTTTTCTACTTAACGTTCCATGAGATGCTTTTATCCAAGCAATTGGTTTAAAATTCTACTGTAGGCATTTATGGTTCACTTTTTTTTTTCTTTGCAGCACCCGTGACTTTTTTTTTCCCCTCTAAATCAGCAGTAAATATAGCTGAGTAAAATTACCTTGGTTTTCTTCCTTCTTTTTTAACATGTTTTTATTAAAAATCCTATTTGAATGTGCAGAAAAAGTGGGTATGTCCTGTCATATATCCTAGCTTTTCTTGTTTCCAGGGTACTCAGAAAATATGTCTCCCTTAGAGTCCCACAAAACCACTCTCGGTGCAATCTCCATTAAGGTGTGTGTTTCCAAATAAGTGATCAGTTTCCATGTTTGCCTGTGTACCTTTTCCTGTCATTCAGAGCTTGCCTTCTGCGGTTTTTATGATAAACCTATAAACCGTGTACCAATGGTTTTGCAAGTCTGAATCGTTGAAGGCAGCAAGAAGTGGTTTTAAAGCCTGTTCTTGGGCAGGCAAAGGGAAAAAGTGTGAGTTGGATGCTGAACTTGTCATTTTTCATTTGACTTGCCTTGAATGATTTAGGAAGAGAGAGAAGTAGAAAGAGAGAGCACTAGAATTGGTTCTCGAGCCCTCCTCAAACGCTCACCGTGATTCTGTGCAGAGCCGAAGTGAAGGGTGATGGAACAGAGCTCTGTGCTTTAGAAGGAAATCAATGTAAACCTGATCTCCACACAGAGTCTCACTAATTTCTGTTTTTAAAATACAAAACAAGTTTAGGAAGTGCTGGGAGTTAGTATTTTGGGAAAGAAATGGCAGTTCCACAAAACATCGCATTGAACAGAGGCTCTCGGAACGATTCATTTTGTAACTGCTGTGACTGCAGTCGGTTGGTGCTTCAGCGCTGAAATGTGCACCTGCCCTTCTCTAAAGCACTCTGTCATTTGCCTTTCAGTGCTGTGAGTCTGGAGAAATTGGAGAGGAGCCCAAGAGAAATTCTTCATCCTGAGATACAAAAGGTAGGAAGTGACTTTTTCTTTGTTTGGTTCTTTTTCTTTCTTATTTTCTGGAAATAAAAGTAATTAAGTATAGATACTACTGGTTTGTTTCTTCCAGTAGCAGATGATAATAATAGCAGTGATAATAATAATGATAGAAATAATAATAATAGTAATGTGCTACTACTTAAACTGTCTTTATCCATTGAACTGGCCATTTTAATTCAAAGCTTCTAAACACAAATAAAACCATCATCCTTGTAGAATCTTTAATAGGAGTGGGCTAAAGATACTGGTTTTGTTTGCAGGATTTATTGGTGCTGGAGGAGCAAGAGGTAAGTATAAGCCTGACTACTTCTAGCTCACAGACCCGTCCAGTGAATGCAGCTTTGTATTTTGATGGGCTTATGATGACTTTGAAATCAATTGCTCAGCACAGTAAACAAAATGAATGTTTTTTTGAACATGGCAGCAGAAATAGCTTTAAGCACCAACTTAATCATAATAGATCACCAACTTAAGTTAATAATTTTATGCTATCCTATCAAAGTTTAAAGGTAAATTATTAAGCATTAGGAGATGGTATCAAGTGTATGTTCTAATGTGTAGGATGTATATGCAAAGATACATACTTACTTGAAAGTCCTTAGAAGAAACAAATTTTTATGTCTGCTCTTTGACTGTTTATCATAGAATATTTGGTTTTATTTCCCAGGGATGGGTGAATTTTAAATTTGGCGTCCTCTGTGCTAAGGATGGTCAGCTTAGAGATGATGAAATGTTCAGTAATGGTGAGTTTTTCATCTTCTCCTTAATTGTTTTGCTCATCTGAATTTAAAAAAAAAAGCAAGAAAATAAAAAAAACTTAGTTAGTTAGTTTTTGCCCTGTTCTGTCTGTCTCCTCAGTATTTGCTGGAGCTCTGCTTACCCAGGCTTTGGGTAAAACAAGCTTTGGGTTCCCTCTGTCTCACTGGGAGTTGCCCAATTTGGTTGCATCTGGTGAAATTCACCCCGAGAGCGTACAGAGCCAGCTCAAACTCCGTGAGAGCCATTTGCAGTTCTCTCAGGACACCTGGAGAATGGGTGACGTTTCTGAGGAGCTGGCAAGTGTACTTCTATCAAAACTCAGTGTGTGAAATCTCTGGGGGAAACCCTTCTGTATCCTGAAGGGTTCCAACTCTGTTGAGGATCCAGTTAGCAGTGTCTCACCTGGATGGTTCCAGCTCCTCAAGTTAACACTTGTACTCTTGCCCTGTACTTTTTAACTATTGTATTTTTGTTATTTTGCAAGATTTTACGTCTTTGCAAAATATTGTGCGTTTCACTCTTTGGAACCTCTCAGATCATTCTTTGGTTGTTCTGTTTGTGAGGTGCTGCTTCTCATTGCAAGTATTCATTTCAAACTAGCCTGTTCTTTGTTGAACTCTTTTCCTGGTTCTCTCCTTAGGGCAGGGAAGGACTCTCGTATCCTTGGCGTCAGACTCGGTGCTGTCCGAGAAGATGCAGAGACTAAAAACATCATAAGAGGCCAAATATGACTGCAGAGAAAACCACCTGGAGAGAACAAAAGGTGATCTTGTTATCCTTATCCTCTATTAGAACCATCCACTGTGCTTTGATGCTGGGAGCTGCCAGGGGCTTGTTAGCTCTTTTTAGGCAGGTGTAGGTGTTCACTTGTAGGTTTTTCCTCTGGACCAGTCCATTCAAACTTTGCTAAGCTTATATTTGAAAATTACTCTCTAGTGGAGTCCAGCGTGACATTTTTGAATGTTGTAAAAAAGCCATGTTGCTTGGAAATTGCTAATGAAGACAAGCTTTAGGGAAAAATAAGATTTCAGGGTTGGGAGATATGAGAAGAATTTTGTGGGGATGTTAGACTGAACTAAAGCACACTTTAGGCTGGACTGGCACGCTGGCAGATCCCCTATTAATCAGCAGTGCTTAGGTTAGCCTGGGTGTTGCCCATTGTTTCTGTAGAAATCAAGGTTTCCTGGTCTTCAGAAGGAAGCTGCTTTGAAAAGCTGGAAGTTGCAGTACAGTGACAATCCCTGTGCTTCAGATTAAAAGTGGGTTTCAGGAGGGTGGTGACAGGCTTTTGTCTTTTCCTAGATGTCGATGCAATCCTGTTGAGGAGTTTTCAATTCTGTGTTGCCGAGTCACCCATCAGAGCCCTGTTGTACTCATCATGGTACAGACACCAAACAGAAGCTCAGCCCCTGTCCCAAGCACTCAGAGCCTGGAACGGGATTTCCTCAGGCTGCCACTCGTGTGCCGTTCATACTCCCCGGGGAAGCGAGCTGAGGATCGTTGCAGCTGTTGGGAACAAACCCCTTGTGGTCCCAAAGAAACAGAATTGGGACGACGCCCCGGCCAGCGCCTCTCTGCCCTCGTCTCCTGGACCTGCAGCAGAGGAGCTGCAGCCCGGCCGGGGATGTGCAGGGCAGTTCCTGACGGGCTGAGCACACGGAGCAGCGCTCGGCTGCTGGGGGGCTCAGGGAAGGCAGAGTGGGCACTGTCATCTTCTGAGCCTCCAGACAAACCCCAGTGAGAAGCCGCAGGGTGGGAATCGGTCGCGTCTATGCTAAATAAAACCTGCAGATTTTGTTACGAATTGTTTCTGCTTGTTTTTTGTTGTGCTTCTGTGCTTAGAAAGCATCCCTTTAAAATCCGTTCAGTTCATCACAGCTGAACCTTTTTTTGCAGAGCCTCGCTGAGCAGAATTTGTTGCTGACTCAGTGTTTGCCTGGTCTTGATGTTTTTACTGGTGGGAATTTGATGCTGTTTGTTTTGTCATTTTCTTTAGGAATTGGGTTTTCAATGTACATCTATAACTCTAACTATGTTTAAAGAAAAGAGAGGCGTAGAAATGGGAACAAACCACTTCTGTTTTTATATATTCGGTCTATTTTGAAAATTTAACATGTAACATAAGTCATTATATAGTACAATGTGATATTATAGTTTTGGATAGAGTATTGTGTATGTTTACAGATATCTAAATAGAGAATGTAACTACAAAGAAGACCAGAACCAAAATATAAATAGAGAAGTGGTTTGCAAATATGTGCAGATATATATATAAAATTACTAAATCCTTGTAAGTAGAAAAACAATCAATTGATAGAATACATAATACAGGAAATACTGTGTATGTATCTTATTATTATATATTCTAGGAAATAGATGTAAATTAGATAGAAATATAGTGCATCCATATGATATCATATAGAACAAATTATAGATATGATAAATATAAATCTAAAAATAGTTTTAAAGTAGTTTGAAATAAAGAATGGTTTTGTTTTTGATTTGGCAAAAGCAGGAGTTTTAGTATAAAAATTATAAATACAAATAATATACAGGTATAAATCTAAGTATAGCAATATATCATAGATACATGAAGATTTATCTCAAAATTAAAAATAGGAGAAAAAATAGGTTGTAGCAGTAGATATGGTACATATTTTTTAATGATCTGTATTATTTGAATATGATACATAGTATATGTAATTCTTAATAGAATACATCAATCTAAACTTTAAATATAAATATAAATGTGAATACAGTCATGCAAGCTATAAATATAAAAATATTTCAATATAGTTTAAAAGAAGAGCGGGTTTTGTATTTATTTAGTTAGGCATGGGATTTTTATTTTAAAAATTAAAAGTATTTAAGAAATGTACTTTTAAAAATAGAAATATACAATCACTATATAAATATATTTATAAAAACACAAAAGAGAAGTAAATATAAATAATAGGATTGGATATAATATATTCTATAAATGACATACTACATCCATGTCCACTATAAATACGCATGCGAATATAAGTACGCAAAGCATAAATATAGAATGTATTGAAAGACGGTTTTAAAGCAAGGGGGCTTGTTTGGTTCTGGTCGGGTGAGAGGCAGGGTTTGGCATTTATTCCAGAGGAGTTTTTGGCGGGGGGGATCGCCCCCGTTCTTTTTCGCCGCCTTCCCTGCCGCAGCCCCGAGGCGCGCTGCGCCCCCGGCTGGGGTGGGCGGCAGTGCTGCCGCCCTGTGGGCAGAGCGCGGTACTGCAGCCGTGCACCGACAGGCGGCCGCCATCTTGGGAGCGGCTTGTCGCGAATGTCGCGGACTCGTTTGACCTCCTCAAGAGGTCGGCCAAAAGGGCGCGAAAATGGAAGGCCCCCAGTGGGACTAAGCAGACTGCCTGCACAGAAAACCGACGCCGGCGCGGCTCCGGCGGGATTTCCTGTGGCGTTTCAAGTGTACCCGACACGGGCTGTGGCCTTAGCGGCGCCGCGGGGCTGCGTATTTTGTCGTGTTTCTGACAGGCATCTGAGTAAACGTCTCCCTCTGCCGGGGTCCTTTCGCCCGCGGTCCCGCCTTCAGCGAGCCGAGCCGGACCGAATTGTACCGAAGAGCCGAAGAACCGAGTGTGGGCGAAAACGGCCGAGTGTAGCCGAAGAGCCGAGTGTGGCCGACAATAGCCGAGTTTACCCGAAGAGCCGATTGTGGCCGAAAACGGCCGAGTGTAGCCGAAGAGCCGAGTGTGGCCGACAATAGCCGAATAGAGTCGAAGACCCAAGTGTGGACGAAAAAAGGGGGTGAAAAACAGGGTGAAAGAAAAAAAAAAAACAGTTTTGACGCCCTGGCGGCACTGCAGCAGCTGGTGGCGGAGGACGGAGCGGAGGCTGTCAGCCCGAGACTCCAGCTCCCGGCAGGCCGTGCTGCCGGCGCGGCGTCTGACGCAACGGCCGACGCGCCACGCGAGTGGCTGGCGGGCCGAGGGGGCCGCGCGTCGGGGCAGCGGGCTGTGCGCGGGGAGCTCCCGGCGCCTCTCCCGCGCGGCACGGAGCCGCGGCAGCGACGCTGGAGGGGCGAAGCCTCCGTCCGGCCGCCCGCCCGGCCGCACGGAGCTGGGCAGCGCGGAGGGGGCGCCCGCCCGGTGCCTCGGCCTCGCTCGGCGGAACCGGTGGCGGGGCCTCGGCTCGGGCGGGGCGGTGCTTCGCTGCCGCCGGCCGGGAACTGCGGGAGCCGGCCCGGGCGAGCGGCGCCGGGCGCTGCCGCGGTCCCTGCGGGGCGGCTGCCCTCGGGCTGGCGGAGGCGCGGCAGCCCCCGAGCTGCAGCCGTCCCCCTCGGGCTGCTGCCGGTGCCGCGGGCGGAGGCGGCTCCGCAGCGCGTTGGGCGTTGCGAGCGGAGAGCGCTGCGATAGCGCTGCAGTGACACGGCTGCTGGCTGCCTTCGTGCCCGTGGCTTTTTCTTCCGTGCGAACCGATGCGGCGGCGCTCAGCAGGAACACGGAGATGGCCGGCAGGATGGAGATGGCAAGGAGCACGCGGGCTGTGTCCTTCGGATGGCGCAGGTGCGATCTGCAAACTCACCCCCTCCCGCCCCTGCCCTCCCGAGCCCCGGGGAAAATGCGTCCCCAGCCTCGAGCTGCTGAAAGACAAAACTTGTGATTTCACACTGCCATCCAGAAAAGGTTTCTGTTTAGAAACTGGTTTCAATTTTTTTCTACTTAACGTTCCATGAGATGCTTTTATCCAAGCAATTGGTTTAAAATTCTACTGTAGGCATTTATGGTTCACTTTTTTTTTTCTTTGCAGCACCCGTGACTTTTTTTTTCCCCTCTAAATCAGCAGTAAATATAGCTGAGTAAAATTACCTTGGTTTTCTTCCTTCTTTTTTAACATGTTTTTATTAAAAATTCTATTTGAATGTGCAGAAAAAGTGGGTATGTCCTGTCATATATCCTAGCTTTTCTTGTTTCCAGGGTACTCAGAAAATATGTCTCCCTTAGAGTCCCACAAAACCACTCTCGGTGCAATCTCCATTAAGGTGTGTGTTTCCAAATAAGTGATCAGTTTCCATGTTTGCCTGTGTACCTTTTCCTGTCATTCAGAGCTTGCCTTCTGCGGTTTTTATGATAAACCTATAAACCGTGTACCAATGGTTTTGCAAGTCTGAATCGTTGAAGGCAGCAAGAAGTGGTTTTAAAGCCTGTTCTTGGGCAGGCAAAGGGAAAAAGTGTGAGTTGGATGCTGAACTTGTCATTTTTCATTTGACTTGCCTTGAATGATTTAGGAAGAGAGAGAAGTAGAAAGAGAGAGCAATAGAATTGGTTCTCGAGCCCTCCTCAAACGCTCACCGTGATTCTGTGCAGAGGCGAAGTGAAGGGTGATGGAACAGAGCTCTGTGCTTTAGAAGGAAATCAATGTAAACCTGATCTCCACACAGAGTCTCACTAATTTCTGTTTTTAAAATACAAAACAAGTTTAGGAAGTGCTGGGAGTTAGTATTTTGGGAAAGAAATGGCAGTTCCACAAAACATCGCATTGAACAGAGGCTCTCGGAACGATTCATTTTGTAACTGCTGTGACTGCAGTCGGTTGGTGCTTCAGCGCTGAAATGTGCACCTGCCCTTCTCTAAAGCACTCTGTCATTTGCCTTTCAGTGCTGTGAGTCTGGAGAAATTGGAGAGGAGCCCAAGAGAAATTCTTCATCCTGAGATACAAAAGGTAGGAAGTGACTTTTTCTTTGTTTGGTTCTTTTTCTTTCTTATTTTCTGGAAATAAAAGTAATTAAGTATAGATACTACTGGTTTGTTTCTTCCAGTAGCAGATGATAATAATAGCAGTGATAATAATAATGATAGAAATAATAATAATAGTAATGTGCTACTACTTAAACTGTCTTTATCCATTGAACTGGCCATTTTAATTCAAAGCTTCTAAACACAAATAAAACCATCATCCTTGTAGAATCTTTAATAGGAGTGGGCTAAAGATACTGGTTTTGTTTGCAGGATTTATTGGTGCTGGAGGAGCAAGAGGTAAGTATAAGCCTGACTACTTCTAGCTCACAGACCCGTCCAGTGAATGCAGCTTTGTATTTTGATGGGCTTATGATGACTTTGAAATCAATTGCTCAGCACAGTAAACAAAATGAATGTTTTTTTGAACATGGCAGCAGAAATAGCTTTAAGCACCAACTTAATCATAATAGATCACCAACTTAAGTTAATAATTTTATGCTATCCTATCAAAGTTTAAAGGTAAATTATTAAGCATTAGGAGATGGTATCAAGTGTATGTTCTAATGTGTAGGATGTATATGCAAAGATACATACTTACTTGAAAGTCCTTAGAAGAAACAAATTTTTATGTCTGCTCTTTGACTGTTTATCATAGAATATTTGGTTTTATTTCCCAGGGATGGGTGAATTTTAAATTTGGCGTCCTCTGTGCTAAGGATGGTCAGCTTAGAGATGATGAAATGTTCAGTAATGGTGAGTTTTTCATCTTCTCCTTAATTGTTTTGCTCATCTGAATTTAAAAAAAAAAGCAAGAAAATAAAAAAAACTTAGTTAGTTAGTTTTTGCCCTGTTCTGTCTGTCTCCTCAGTATTTGCTGGAGCTCTGCTTACCCAGGCTTTGGGTAAAACAAGCTTTGGGTTCCCTCTGTCTCACTGGGAGTTGCCCAATTTGGTTGCATCTGGTGAAATTCACCCCGAGAGCGTACAGAGCCAGCTCAAACTCCGTGAGAGCCATTTGCAGTTCTCTCAGGACACCTGGAGAATGGGTGACGTTTCTGAGGAGCTGGCAAGTGTACTTCTATCAAAACTCAGTGTGTGAAATCTCTGGGGGAAACCCTTCTGTATCCTGAAGGGTTCCAACTCTGTTGAGGATCCAGTTAGCAGTGTCTCACCTGGATGGTTCCAGCTCCTCAAGTTAACACTTGTACTCTTGCCCTGTACTTTTTATCTATTGTATTTTTGTTATTTTGCAAGATTTTACGTCTTTGCAAAATATTGTGCATTTCACTCTTTGGAACCTCTCAGATCATTCTTTGGTTGTTCTGTTTGTGAGGTGCTGCTTCTCATTGCAAGTATTCATTTCAAACTAGCCTGTTCTTTGTTGAACTCTTTTCCTGGTTGTCTCCTTAGGGCAGGGAAGGACTCTCGTATCCTTGGCGTCAGACTCGGTGCTGTCCGAGAAGATCCAGAGACTGAAAAAATCATAAGAGGCCAAATATGACTGCAGAGAAAACCACCTGGAGAGAACAAAAGGTGATCTTGTTATCCTTATCCTCTATTAGAACCATCCACTGTGCTTTGATGCTGGGAGCTGCCAGGGGCTTGTTAGCTCTTTTTAGGCAGGTGTAGGTGTTCACTTGTAGGTTTTTCCTCTGGACCAGTCCATTCAAACTTTGCTAAGCTTATATTTGAAAATTACTCTCTAGTGGAGTCCAGCGTGACATTTTTGAATGTTGTAAAAAAGCCATGTTGCTTGGAAATTGCTAATGAAGAGAAGCTTTAGGGAAAAATAAGATTTCAGGGTTGGGAGATATGAGAAGAATTTTGTGGGGATGTTAGACTGAACTAAAGCACACTTTAGGCTGGACTGGCACGCTGGCAGATCCCCTATTAATCAGCAGTGCTTAGGTTAGCCTGGGTGTTGCCCATTGTTTCTGTAGAAATCAAGGTTTCCTGGTCTTCAGAAGGAAGCTGCTTTGAAAAGCTGGAAGTTGCAGTACAGTGACAATCCCTGTGCTTCAGATTAAAAGTGGGTTTCAGGAGGGTGGTGACAGGCTTTTGTCTTTTCCTAGATGTCGATGCAATCCTGTTGAGGAGTTTTCAATTCTGTGTTGCCGAGTCACCCATCAGAGCCCTGTTGTACTCATCATGGTACAGACACCAAACAGAAGCTCAGCCCCTGTCCCAAGCACTCAGAGCCTGGAACGGGATTTCCTCAGGCTGCCACTCGTGTGCCGTTCATACTCCCCGGGGAAGCGAGCTGAGGATCGTTGCAGCTGTTGGGAACAAACCCCTTGTGGTCCCAAAGAAACAGAATTGGGACGACGCCCCGGCCAGCGCCTCTCTGCCCTCGTCTCCTGGACCTGCAGCAGAGGAGCTGCAGCCCGGCCGGGGATGTGCAGGGCAGTTCCTGACGGGCTGAGCACACGGAGCAGCGCTCGGCTGCTGAGGGGCTCAGGGAAGGCAGAGTGGGCACTGTCATCTTCTGAGCCTCCAGACAAACCCCAGTGAGAAGCCGCAGGGTGGGAATCGGTCGCGTCTGTGCTAAATAAAACCTGCAGATTTTGTTACGAATTGTTTCTGCTTGTTTTTTGTTGTGCTTCTGTGCTTAGAAAGCATCCCTTTAAAATCCGTTCAGTTCATCACAGCTGAACCTTTTTTTGCAGAGCCTCGCTGAGCAGAATTTGTTGCTGACTCAGTGTTTGCCTGGTCTTGATGTTTTTACTGGTGGGAATTTGATGCTGTTTGTTTTGTCATTTTCTTTAGGAATTGGGTTTTCAATGTACATCTATAACTCTAACTATGTTTAAAGAAAAGAGAGGCGTAGAAATGGGAACAAACCACTTCTGTTTTTATATATTCGGTCTATTTTGAAAATTTAACATGTAACATAAGTCATTATATAGTACAATGTGATATTATAGTTTTGGATAGAGTATTGTGTATGTTTACAGATATCTAAATAGAGAATGTAACTACAAAGAAGACCAGAACCAAAATATAAATAGAGAAGTGGTTTGCAAATATGTGCAGATATATATATAAAATTACTAAATCCTTGTAAGTAGAAAAACAATCAATTGATAGAATACATAATACAGGAAATACTGTGTATGTATCTTATTATTATATATTCTAGGAAATAGATGTAAATTAGATAGAAATATAGTGCATCCATATGATATCATATAGAACAAATTATAGATATGATAAATATAAATCTAAAAATAGTTTTAAAGTAGTTTGAAATAAAGAATGGTTTTGTTTTTGATTTGGCAAAAGCAGGAGTTTTAGTATAAAAATTATAAATACAAATAATATACAGGTATAAATCTAAGTATAGCAATATATCATAGATACATGAAGATTTATCTCAAAATTAAAAATAGGAGAAAAAATAGGTTGTAGCAGTAGATATGGTACATATTTTTTAATGATCTATATTATTTGAATATGATACATAGTATATGTAATTCTTAATAGAATACATCAATCTAAACTTTAAATATAAATATAAATGTGAATACAGTCATGCAAGCTATAAATATAAAAATATTTCAATATAGTTTAAAAGAAGAGCGGGTTTTGTATTTATTTAGTTAGGCATGGGATTTTTATTTTAAAAATTAAAAGTATTTAAGAAATGTACTTTTAAAAATAGAAATATACAATCACTATATAAATATATTTATAAAAACACAAAAGAGAAGTAAATATAAATAATAGGATTGGATATAATATATTCTATAAATGACATACTACATCCATGTCCACTATAAATACGCATGCGAATATAAGTACGCAAAGCATAAATATAGAATGTATTGAAAGACGGTTTTAAAGCAAGGGGGCTTGTTTGGTTCTGGTCGGGTGAGAGGCAGGGTTTGGCATTTATTCCAGAGGAGTTTTTGGCGGGGGGGATCGCCCCCGTTCTTTTTCGCCGCCTTCCCTGCCGCAGCCCCGAGGCGCGCTGCGCCCCCGGCTGGGGTGGGCGGCAGTGCTGCCGCCCTGTGGGCAGAGCGCGGTACTGCAGCCGTGCACCGACAGGCGGCCGCCATCTTGGGAGCGGCTTGTCGCGAATGTCGCGGACTCGTTTGACCTCCTCAAGAGGTCGGCCAAAAGGGCGCGAAAATGGAAGGCCCCCAGTGGGACTAAGCAGACTGCCTGCACAGAAAACCGACGCCGGCGCGGCTCCGGCGGGATTTCCTGTGGCGTTTCAAGTGTACCCGACACGGGCTGTGGCCTTAGCGGCGCCGCGGGGCTGCGTATTTTGTCGTGTTTCTGACAGGCATCTGAGTAAACGTCTCCCTCTGCCGGGGTCCTTTCGCCCGCGGTCCCGCCTTCAGCGAGCCGAGCCGGACCGAATTGTACCGAAGAGCCGAAGAGCCGAGTGTGGGCGAAAACGGCCGAGTGTAGCCGAAGAGCCGAGTGTGGCCGACAATAGCCGAGTTTACCCGAAGAGCCGATTGTGGCCGAAAACGGCCGAGTGTAGCCGAAGAGCCGAGTGTGGCCGAAAATAGCCGAATAGAGTCGAAGACCCAAGTGTGGACGAAAAAAGGGGGTGAAAAACAGGGTGAAAGAAAAAAAAAAACAGTTTTGACGCCCTGGCGGCACTGCAGCAGCTGGTGGCGGAGGACGGAGCGGAGGCTGTCAGCCCGAGACTCCAGCTCCCGGCAGGCCGTGCTGCCGGCGCGGCGTCTGACGCAACGGCCGACGCGCCACGCGAGTGGCTGGCGGGCCGAGGGGGCCGCGCGTCGGGGCAGCGGGCTGTGCGCGGGGAGCTCCCGGCGCCTCTCCCGCGCGGCACGGAGCCGCGGCAGCGACGCTGGAGGGGCGAAGCCTCCGTCCGGCCGCCCGCCCGGCCGCACGGAGCTGGGCAGCGCGGAGGGGGCGCCCGCCCGGTGCCTCGGCCTCGCTCGGCGGAACCGGTGGCGGGGCCTCGGCTCGGGCGGGGCGGTGCTTCGCTGCCGCCGGCCGGGAACTGCGGGAGCCGGCCCGGGCGAGCGGCGCCGGGCGCTGCCGCGGTCCCTGCGGGGCGGCTGCCCTCGGGCTGGCGGAGGCGCGGCAGCCCCCGAGCTGCAGCCGTCCCCCTCGGGCTGCTGCCGGTGCCGCGGGCGGAGGCGGCTCCGCAGCGCGTTGGGCGTTGCGAGCGGAGAGCGCTGCGATAGCGCTGCAGTGACACGGCTGCTGGCTGCCTTCGTGCCCGTGGCTTTTTCTTCCGTGCGAACCGATGCGGCGGCGCTCAGCAGGAACACGGAGATGGCCGGCAGGATGGAGATGGCAAGGAGCACGCGGGCTGTGTCCTTCGGATGGCGCAGGTGCGATCTGCAAACTCACCCCCTCCCGCCCCTGCCCTCCCGAGCCCCGGGGAAAATGCGTCCCCAGCCTCGAGCTGCTGAAAGACAAAACTTGTGATTTCACACTGCCATCCAGAAAAGGTTTCTGTTTAGAAACTGGTTTCAATTTTTTTCTACTTAACGTTCCATGAGATGCTTTTATCCAAGCAATTGGTTTAAAATTCTACTGTAGGCATTTATGGTTCACTTTTTTTTTTCTTTGCAGCACCCGTGACTTTTTTTTTCCCCTCTAAATCAGCAGTAAATATAGCTGAGTAAAATTACCTTGGTTTTCTTCCTTCTTTTTTAACATGTTTTTATTAAAAATCCTATTTGAATGAGCAGAAAAAGTGGGTATGTCCTGTCATATATCCTAGCTTTTCTTGTTTCCAGGGTACTCAGAAAATATGTCTCCCTTAGAGTCCCACAAAACCACTCTCGGTGCAATCTCCATTAAGGTGTGTGTTTCCAAATAAGTGATCAGTTTCCATGTTTGCCTGTGTACCTTTTCCTGTCATTCAGAGCTTGCCTTCTGCGGTTTTTATGATAAACCTATAAACCGTGTACCAATGGTTTTGCAAGTCTGAATCGTTGAAGGCAGCAAGAAGTGGTTTTAAAGCCTGTTCTTGGGCAGGCAAAGGGAAAAAGTGTGAGTTGGATGCTGAACTTGTCATTTTTCATTTGACTTGCCTTGAATGATTTAGGAAGAGAGAGAAGTAGAAAGAGAGAGCAATAGAATTGGTTCTCGAGCCCTCCTCAAACGCTCACCGTGATTCTGTGCAGAGCCGAAGTGAAGGGTGATGGAACAGAGCTCTGTGCTTTAGAAGGAAATCAATGTAAACCTGATCTCCACACAGAGTCTCACTAATTTCTGTTTTTAAAATACAAAACAAGTTTAGGAAGTGCTGGGAGTTAGTATTTTGGGAAAGAAATGGCAGTTCCACAAAACATCGCATTGAACAGAGGCTCTCGGAACGATTCATTTTGTAACTGCTGTGACTGCAATCGGTTGGTGCTTCAGCCTTGAAATGTGCACCTGCCCTTCTCTAAAGCACTCTGTCATTTGCCTTTCAGTGCTGTGAGTCTGGAGAAATTGGAGAGGAGCCCAAGAGAAATTCTTCATCCTGAGATACAAAAGGTAGGAAGTGACTTTTTCTTTGTTTGGTCCTTTTTCTTTCTTATTTTCTGGAAATAAAAGTAATTAAGTATAGATACTACTGGTTTGTTTCTTCCAGTAGCAGATGATAATAATAGCAGTGATAATAATAATGATAGAAATAATAATAATAGTAATGTGCTACTACTTAAACTGTCTTTATCCATTGAACTGGCCATTTTAATTCAAAGCTTCTAAACACAAATAAAACCATCATCCTTGTAGAATCTTTAATAGGAGTGGGCTAAAGATACTGGTTTTGTTTACAGGTTTTTTTTTTTGGTTTTGTTTTTTAAGGAAAGGGATGGGGTGAGATGCTTCCTTTTATTTTCTTCTGAATCAATGTTATTTCTCACTTGCAGATTAGTAGAAACCTTATTCTGCTCTGGCTGCTCCAAGACCCTGGGCAGCATCTACAGGTGCACCTCCAGGAGCCTCGACTGCAAGAGAGATTTGTTCTGTTTCACTGTTGACTCCGTTGAAAGGTAAGTACAGAACGTTTGTGTGCCAGCTCCACTGCACTCGCCAGGATTGCACTGAGGGCTCTCCTGTTCTATCTCTGGGGAGTGTAGAGGTGGCTTTTTCTGCTGCTCTGCCCCAGAGTGGTTTTCTGTATTGCTGCTGTTGGCATCACAGTGCTCAGTTGTGAGCACTAAACAGCCGGGGTCTGCCTTTTGTATGAGAAATTGCATTCCTGCCAAGCAAATACCAGCAGGTCCAGGGCACGGGAGGGTTTCTTCTCATTTTCTCTGAGGAGTACACAAGCCAAGCAGCAGACAGGCCTGTCTGGAGCCCCTCTGGGGTCAGCATTACCAGCAGGCAGCGTGGCCAGAGGGGCTCAGGCAGCACTCGGGGCAGGTCTGAGCTGTGCTGGCCACATCTGCTCTGTCTCTGGGGTGGGCAAAGGCAAATCTGACAGCTGAGGATGTGCCTGAGGCTCTCACTCAGCCGTTTAAAATCTGTCTAGAAAAAGGAAGTGTGCTTGGGCTCAGTCGGTTTATAGCATTTAAAAGTGCTCTTAAGGCATTGTTCAATAACCATCTAGTGGATCAGGGCTTTGTGCCAGAGTTCCTTTGTGCAAGCATTGTTCTGATGGACAGTGTTCACCTGAACTAGTTTCAATGTCTCTGTTTTTTTCTGAAGTTCCCATGCATTTTGCTGGACTGCTGTGGTGTTCACCCTCATGCTCTGGCCAGTGCTTTTGGGTATTTTTCTTAATTCCACAGCTATGATACCTTTTTTTTTTGGCAGTAAAATTCCCTAAAGCACTGACCTGGCTGCAGAATGGCACTTTTCTTGGAGAGCAATGCTGCTTCTCCCTCCCAGGCAGCCCTGCCCTGCTCTGGGTGTCTGTGCAGTTTTTCCCTGCAGCCCCAGGATCCATGGCTGTCTCTCAGGGCTCTGCAGGAGTGCTGGGTTTGGGTTTTTGGCTTCAGGCTGGGAATCTGTGCATGATCTGAGCTGTGGCACCTCAGCTATATTCTAGGCACCCCGGGAAAGCAAGCTGTCATCCATGAGCAGCCACTCACTCTGGAGAGTCAAGCTGTCGTGGAAGAGGTGCTGGAAAGGGTGAGATTTAACCTTACAATGAATCATTTGTTTAATTCACCTCTGTGAAACCTTCATGTGCTCCAATAGTTTCTGCAGAACAGCTTCTTTCACCCAGAGTAATTCAGGGCATTCTAGCATGTGCTGGTCTGCTTCATGTCATTGGTACCTTGTGTTATGCAAGATTTTCAGTAACTTTCCTTCCATTTTCATGGTCATTAGCATTTTCTCTTTATCAAGCATAGCATTAATGGAGAACCTCCCTGTGCTTCTGTGATTTCCACAGGAACAGCATCAAGTTTTTCTTGTCTCCATAGCTTTAGATTGACTCGTGCTCAAAGACAGGAATGGCTCAATAACTATATGTGGTGAGTTGTTAGTTTGGCAGGGGTTTTTTGCAAGTTCAGGGCTAACACGTGATGTAAGAAAAGGCTTTTTTTGCAGCATTGCAGCTTTTCAAGCTTTCCAAGTCACCTCATTCTGATTTAAACTCTCTTGAAATATGCTTAATATGTTGGGTTTTTTCATTGTTATTGTTGGTGGTGGTTTTTGTTTTGTTGATTTTTTTTTGTTTTCTTTTTTGCCTGGCTTAGGAAAATTTAACAGATCTCATTTTTTCTTCTCCAGTTGAGTGTAGTGTTATCTTCTTCATTCAAAAACCATTTGCTGTATGGAAAAAGCATCTTGCCTTGTGAAAGGACAGGTAGGAGCTGTTTTAGTGGCCAGTGCCCTGTGGCACAGAGATTCCCAGGCAGTGGGGAGCCCTGTGCCAGGCAGACACACCTGGCCAGGTCCCTGTGGGTGCTGCTGCTGTCCCTGGCTGATGAGGTGATAACCAGCTGGGCTTTCCTGCCAAAGTCAAAGCCAGCAGTTTTCCTGGGAATCCCAGCAAACTGGGCCCAAGGGCTTTGTCACTCAGCCTCTGCTTCCATTGCTTTGGAGGGGTTGGATCCCAGTTATTCACCCCAGGAGCTGCCCCTCCATTCTTTTCCCCCACTTTTCTGTTCCAGTTGTGGGAAATACTTGGGGTTTTGGTTTTTTTCCCCTGCAGTTCACTGCAGATCCCTAAAAACCCACAGGAGGGAAGATGTGCTTCCAGCACCAGGTGAGGAGCCTGATTTTGGAATGTTTGATGGATTTGGCCCAGTAGCTTTTCCTTCTGGGCCTTCCCCATGTCTGTCCATGGCAGGTCCAGCCATGGCCTTCAGCTTGGAGCCCTCAGTGCTCAGGGAAATGAGCCTTTGGGGAAGTTCTGACAGCTCTGCCCAGTGCTTTATGGATTGGGATGTTTTTCTGGAATTAGGCTGTCCATTCTGAGCCGTTTTCTTCCCTCTCCCTGCAGACTGTACCTGCTGAAAGGCTGAGGTGACGGCGGGATCTGTGAAATCCCTGACCCCCCGTGCCTTCCCGAGGCTGAAGCTGCGTTTGCTGTCAGTGACCACAGAGCGGGAGATGCTGAAGACTGAAAACTTGGGGATTTTTCTCCTGAATCCCAAGACTCTCTGCAGCTCTACACTGTCTATCTCTTAAAAGAGTTTCTGGGTTTATAAATGTTTTTACATTCTGCAATGTTTATCTGTAACTCCATTAAAGAGAGTCATACTGTATCAATGTGGTGTTAATGACTTTGTTTGAGTTGGTTAATGAAAGGAAATTATTGATCAGGGGTTTGAGCATCCCTTAGTTGGGAGCTGGCAGCTCTTACTTGATTTCTCTTCATTTTTTAAATTCCTTTCAATTATTTCTTAAGTAATTACTGCAATTAGAATATACAATAAGGACAGCAGCATTTCTACCCTGCTGGATTGGGAAATCCAACCCCAGTTCCTTGGACAGACTGAGGGGATGGGTTTTGGCAGTGGGAATTTGGTGAGGAAGAGAGAGGAGAGGTCCCACAAGAAGTGTTTTAGGCCAGTTCTGCTGGCTTTGGGCGCTCCTACCCCCAAAAATCATCCTGCTTAAAGGGAACTTGGGGAAGCAAGGGGCCCTGTGCAGGGGGCTGTGCTGGGACCCCTCAAATTCCACCCAAGGCGCTGGCACTGCCAGACTTTTGGGACACGGTTACTGAGAGGCTCCACTGCCTGCTCCAGAGGGGTTTCCCATTATTTCCTGTCGTGCTTAGCACCGGGCAAGTCACTACAGCCCCGCAGGCTGAAAATGCCATGGGAGCAGTTGGAATCACAGCCGAGCACACAGAAACCAGTCTGGGAGAGGAAATGGGCTGCTCCATAGATTTATTTTTCACAATGGGTTTTGAATTTATACCAGAATCTCTGCCCTCCCCTCAGATCCCGTATCCTTGAGTTTTCTCATCAACAATCCTCGGCCTACACGGGGAAATGATTCCGTGGCACCGGGGGGAGCGGCGGGCTCTGGCGGGTCCTGGGGCCGGCACTGGGGGGTCCCCCCCGCCCCGGCCGGTTCCGTCCGTGTGGAGCCTTTCCGTTCTGGAGCTGCCGCCGCCCGCGGCCGTCCCGGTCCCGATCCCCGCCCCACACCGCGCCCGCCGCGGGAGAGGCGGCGCTGCTCGGGACCCCCCGACAGCCGACACCGACAGGAGCCGAGCCAGAGCCCCGGCCCCATGGCCGGCCCCGCCTCAGCGCTCGGGGCTCCGCGCAGCGCCGGGACCGGACCCGGTTCGGCCCGGTGCGACGGGCGGGGCCGGTCTGGGGAACACGGGCGGGGGCCGGTCTGGGGACAGGGGGGGGGGGGGGGGGGGGGGGCAGCCTGGGGGACAGGGGCGGGGCCGCGAGCGATGGCCCCGCCCTAATGCCGGAAAGGGCGGGGCGGGCTCGGGGCGGAGCCGGGGCTCCGTGAGGCGGGGCCCGAAGGCGGAGCCGGGGTCTGTGAGGCGGGACCGGGGGCGGGCCCAGAGCTCCGTGAGGCGGGATGCGGGGGCGGGGCCGCAGGCGGGGCCAGATCGAAGTGAGGCGGGGGCCGCGGGCAGAGCGTCAGGGGCGGGTCCCAGGACCAGCGCAGGTGTGCGGGGCGGGGCCTGGGACAGGCTCAGGTGTGCGGGGACCCCAGCGCGCCTGCGCGGGGCGTGGCCGAGGTTATTTAAGTCCCGGAAGTCGCTTCGGCCGCCATTTGCTCCCTCGGAGCACGGTGCGGACGGACGGCTTCTGTCCCCGCTCCGCAGCTTCTTCTCCCCTCTTGATCCCCCCTTTACATTTCCTTTCTCCTGCTTGTATTCCCCTTCTTTCTCTGCTTTTCTCTCTCCCCCCTTTTCTCTCCTCCTCAAAGCCGACTCCTTTCCTGTTTCGGCTTCCCCTCCTATCTCCCCCTGTACCCTTCCCTTTCCTCCCTGTATTCCCCTTCTCTCTCTTCCCCCCTTTCCTTCTCCTCCTCTTTCGGCCTCCCCTCCTGTCCCCTCCTCTACTCTTCCTTCTCCTCCCCGTATTCTTTTTCTTTGTCCCCCAGATCCTCTCCTCCTCTTCCCCTAATCCTGATCCCCCGCTCTCCTCTTTCCTGTCCTGTCCCTATCCCTCTACTCCCTTCTGTTCCCTCTCTCTCCCTTCTCTGTCCCCTGTCCCTCTGCCCCCTTTCCGGCCTTTCCCTTGGCCTTTGGCTTTCCTCCCTGCTATCCCTCGTCTCTTCCGTTCTGTCCATTCCTTCTTTCCCCTGAGCCGCGGGGCTGGGGTGCCGGACAATAATAAAGCCCAGAGGGCCGGAGTCCGGCGCCCCCGGCCCCGCTGGCGCCCCCGGTGGTGTCCCCATGCAGTTCCATGGTTGTGAACGCAGGGGACACGGCCGGGGCTCCGCTGCCCCCATCACTCGGGGGCCCCTCGTTTGGAGGGGGGTCCCGGGGGTGGTAGGGGAGCGGGTTTGGGGACCCCCTTGTTTGGAGGGGGTCCCGGGGTGGGGGGCCCCCTCATTAGGAGGGGGTCCGGGAGGGGGGGTGTTAGGAAGGGCCCCCTCGTTAGGAGGGGGTCCTGGGGGGTGGTGGGGGGGTTAGGAAGGGCTCCCTCATTAGGAGGGGGTCCTTGGGGGGGGGTTAGGAAGGGCCCCCTCATTAGGAGGGGGTCCTTGGGGGGGGGGGGTTAGGAAGGGCCCCCTCCGGAGGAGGGGGTCCCGGGGGGGGGCGGGGCGGGCCCCCTCCGGGGGAGGGGGCCCCCCCCCCGGGGGAGGGGGGCGGGGCGGAGGGGGGGCGTTCCCCCCTCCTGGCCCCGCCCTCCTCCCCCGGGCCTCCTCCCCTGGACGGGGTCCTGGCCCCGCCCCCTCCCGGGGACCCCCTCCTCCGGACCGGGGCCCGGGGGGGGGGAGGGGGGGCGGGTGGGGTGGGGGGGGGGAGCAGGAGGGGGCAGGTCACTCTGCGCCGTGAAACACACGTGTAAAAAAAAAAAACACACACACGAACCGCCCCCTCCCCCGTCCGGCCCCCCCACCCCACCCGCCCCCCCCTCCCCCCCCGGGCCCCGGTCCGGAGGAGGGGGTCCCCGGGAGGGGGCGGGGCCAGGACCCCGTCCAGGGGAGGAGGCCCGGGGGAGGAGGGCGGGGCCAGGAGGGGGGAACGCCCCCCCTCCGCCCCGCCCCCCTCCCCCGGGGGGCCCCCTCCCCCGGAGGGGGCCCGCCCCGCCCCCCCCCCGGGACCCCCTCCTCCGGAGGGGGCCCTTCCTAACCCCCCCCCCCAAGGACCCCCTCCTAATGAGGGGGCCCTTCCTAACCCCCCCCCAAGGACCCCCTCCTAATGAGGGAGCCCTTCCTAACCCCCCCCCAAGGACCCCCTCCTAATGAGGGAGCCCTTCCTAACCCCCCCCACCACCCCCCAGACCCCCTCCTAACGAGGGGGCCGCTGTAACCCGCACCCCCCACCCCCGCAGTGTGATGTAGGGAAAGCCGGAACCCCGGCGGTGTGGGGCGGTGTATTGGACCGGAATGGGGGGACCCGCAGAGCGGGTCCGGCCCCGTGTGGGGACCCCAGCGAGGGCGGGGGCGCCGGGCTCCGGCCCTCAGGGCTTTATTATTGCCCGGCACCCCGAGCCCCGCGGCTACGAGGAAAAAAAGAGAGCGGGGAATAGAAAACGAGAATAGGAGAGCGGGGGGGTACGTGAGGGAAAGGTGGGGAGAGGTCGGGGGGCGTGCAGGGCGGCAGGGGACGGGGCAGGGGGGAGGCCGGCTGGGGAAGGAAGGGAGAGGATGGAGGTTTAGGGTAGGGGAAGAGGATGGTGGGATGAGGGGGGCGGCCGGGGAGCGGCCGTAGGGGGGGAGGGAGGGGAGGGCTAGGGGGGAGAGGGAGGGGGGGGGGTTTGGGGGGGGGGTGGGTGTAGGGGGTAGGGGAGGGGAGGAAGGGAGGGTAGAAAGGAGAGATACTGAGAAAAAGAAATACAAAAAAAAAGGAAACGCAGAAGAAAAAATAAAGGAACAGAGATATAGGAACCCAGCCGGACAGAACCTCACTCACCGCGCGCCGAGGAGCAAATGGCTCTGCCGGGCTCGCCTCGCGCCTTAAATCCCCCAAGGCCCCGCCCCGCGCAGGCGCACTGGGCTCCCTCGCACCTGTGCAGGCCCCGCCCCTCACACCTGTGCCGACTCCGCCTCCGGAAACCCCGCCTCCCCCCCGCCCCCCTCCCGCCCATAAAACCCGGCCAATCCGCGCCAGTCTCGCTTTCTTCGGGAGATGCGGGTCGGCAGTGCTGCGGGAGCGTCGGTCGGAGCGCTGCGAGGAGGTCCGGGTCGGGGCTGCTGCTGCGTGGAGCCCGAGGTAAGAGCGGGGCCGGGATCGGGGCCCGGGGATCCGGCTCCTGGTCCTGCCGGTGTCCGCTGTGGGAGGCGGGCAGGGTGTGGGTGCTAGGTGAGACTGGGATCGGGATCTGGGCCCGGGGATTCGGGTCCTGGTCCTGCCGGTGGCTGCTGTGGGAGGCGGGCAGGGTGTGGGTGCGGGGGCTGGATGGTCGTGGCGGGACTGGGGCTGGGACCCGGACCGGCATCGCTACAGGTGGCAAGAGTCGCTCCGGGACGGGCGCTGGGACCGAGCCCGGCGCTGCCGCTCCTGCTCCGGCCGGCGCGGAACTGGGGTCCCGCCGAGGCTCTGGGCCGTGGGGAGCCGGGGCTCTGATGGTGCCGGGCCGCCAGGAAAACGGCGCTTCCCTGGAGCAGCCCCTGGATCGCGGCTGGAAACAGGTAGGGCAGGGGAAGCGCCCTGTGGCAGCCCCGGGACCTCTCGGGCCCCGCCGCTCCCTCAGTGCCGCCGCCCGCCCCGCGGGGCGCCCCCTGGCGGACACGGCGCCGCTCCTCAGCCCTGCGGGAGTACCGAGCCCGCCCCCCCCGGCCCGGCGGCACCGCGGGCACGGCGCTCCCCCGGCAGCACCGGGGGCGCGGCGTTCGGCCCGCGGCGGGGGCGCGGCGCTCCCCTGAACCGGGATACCGCGCTGCCCTGTGAGAGCCACAGCGCCCGCATCCCCCTGCTCCGTGTCCGCATCCTCGGGGGATCCCCGCCAAGCGACCGCGGCTGTAGCGCTGGGGCCGCTGCTCCTGCCGCAGCTGTGCCCGGTGTGTGCTTGGAGGAGCCCAGAAGCCCCCGAAGGGCTGGCAGCGCTCACGTCCTTGGCAGCTGCAGGGAGGAGCTGTGCAGGCAGCTGTGGGCCGAGCACACGTCCCGGCACGGGCACCGGGACAGCGCTGGCACAGACCCGGCTAAAGCGCTGCCTGTGGCCCCTCAGCCAGGGGCTGCTCTCAACAGGCCACGGAGATGCTTCAGCCCGGACAGACACCGCCGACAGCCCAGAAGGACCCCGAGGAGCAGCTGGCATTACCTGGAATGGAAGCACAGGCCGTTTACAGAGGACCTCAGACAGCAGTTCCTGTTTCTGACCTCCCAGAGCTCCCACACAGCTGCCAGGTATGTCTCGGCCACCCCAAATCTCTTCTCTCCTTTCCAGCCTGAGGCTCTCGTCCCTCAGCAGCATTAAAGCCAAGGCCATCTTCCTTCACAGATATTGGATCCCAAGCAGTATACCTTGGAAATGCCTGAAAATCAGAGATTCAAGCGGGATGAAGTTTGGAACTTTCCTGGGAGCCAGCTAGAAGTGCAGAAATGATGGAAAACTTTTACAGGTAGGTCCCACTGGAGGTGTGCTGAAGGCAGGGATGTGCATTCCTTTCCTGAGGGGAAAAAGCATGCAGAAGGTTAGTGCTGAGGCTCTGAAAGGAGCTGGGCTTCTTCAGGGAGAGGTGTACTGCCTCAGCACAGGCTGGGAGTGCATCCAGCCACTGCCTTGTCCTGCTTTAAAATATCAACAGGAGCCTGAGCTCCAGGGGAGGGGGGGTGAAATCAGCTGGGTTCCAGGGAACTCTGCCAAGTGACCCCAGGGACATCAGTGGAGCTGGGGGAATGAGGGTTTTCAATAGCAAGTTCTATGGAATACAGACCTGTCCTTGTCCAGATCCCACTGAGCTTCCCTGGAACCTCTGCTGGCTCCTGACACGGCTGCTGTAAAAGCGGTACCTCTGCATGGGAAGTTCCACTCTCCATGAGGCGCTGCCAGGTTGTTCCAGCAGGAATTCATCAGGGAATGTGGGGCTGTGGGTACAACTCACCTGAACTAGCAAAGCTGATACCAAACCCCAAATCCAGGCACCACACAGGGAACAATCTTTGTGCTGCCCTGTCAGCTAAAACCCCTGGGCTGGGAAATTTCAGCAGTCAAATGCATGGAATAATCTAAATCCCAGCAGCCAGCGTTCCCCAGAGGGACAATCCCAGTCCCAGGGTGGCCCCTGGTGTCCTTCCCCTGCTGCTGGTGGGACAAATTCCCCTCAGAATGGGCGGGAGCTGGGAGCAGGAGCGCCGGGAGATGAGGCCCTGCAATGTCGGCTGAATCGGCTGCAAACATTCCTGCCCTGCAGGAGCCAGGGCAGATCCCTCCTGGCCAGGCTGGTGGGCAGCCGCTGGGTCTGCTCTGGGGGAAAACACCCTGTCCCTGCCAGGAGCCCTGACTCTGCTTTCCCTCCCAGCTCCTGGGGGTGTCAGGGCCACCGTGAGGGAGTTCAGCCCCAAAAAACCCCGCAGCCCACAGAGGGAACGATCCCAACAGAGAAATGCAGTGTTGTAATAAAAAACCTGTTAAAAAGGCTGTAACAACACCATAGTGGGATTCCCAGGAACCTTCTGGTTTGCTCCTAGTTCTGTTTTAAGGTATTTTTAGTCCCTCAATGGGCAGTTTGTAGGATTTATTCTGGGACTCGGAGGTTGAGCGGGGTCGGCTTTGGATTGGCCTTCACCTCTGCTCCCACTTGGGCCGAGCGGGGCGGACTCATCACCTCAGCTCTTGCCTCCAAAATATCCCTTACTCATTTCCCTGCAGGTGAACTCGGGTTTTGCCCCAAACTGTCCCCTCCTCACCTGCCCTTGCCCTCACGGTGTCCCTTCTGTTCCCCACAGGTGCCCTGGTGACACCAGGGAGGTCCCTCTGCCTTTCTGCTGCCCCTCTCCAGCCCCAGGCTGCTCCTCTGCTCCCTCTCTCTGCCCTTGTCCCACACAGCGAGGCACGAAAGGGGAAAGGTTTCATTAATTAAATTAATTCTGCAGTTAATTAATTAATTAATTAATTAATGATTTCCAATTCCCCAGTGAGAAGAACATGAACTCACAGCCACCGAGGCCTGACAGGTTCCTGCAGGGAGAGCTCAGCGCACGTCCACAGAGGTAAGTCCAGCATCTGAATAAAAAAAACAAACACGAGAGAAAAGTGTGATTTATTTTGCTTCTAAGTTATTTCAAGATCATACATACACAAGCCTTTGCTATCATTCCTTCTTTTTCTATTCTTAGCCAGCCTTCTGATGAAATCCTTTCTTCTGTTCTTTTAGTGTAGTTTTAATGCAATATATATAATAAAACAATAAATCAAGCCTTGTGAACCATGGAGTCAGATCCTGGTCTCTGCCCTCACCCTGGGACCCCTGTGGGCACGGTCACAGGGCTGGGCTGGCAGCACTGGCACTGCCCAGGCAGTTGATGCCAGCAGAGAGGAGCAGAGGAGCCCTGTGTCCCTCTGACTCACCCACAGCGTGGGCAGGCCCAGAGCCCTCCAGGGCAGCCCCTGCTGCTGAGGCCTCTTGGCTTTGGCTGCTGAAACACCGAAGATTCTGGCCAAGATGGGAGGAGTTGGGTGATTGTTCCTGTCCTGAAAGAGAGGAGGAGAAGAAAATTAAGACCACTGTGGAAGTCAAGGGATCCAGGTTTCACATTTCTGCTCTGTTGGCTCACTATGGGGTTTTATCCATGACAGGTGACACCAATTCAAACATTCAAGTGCCCTTTTCCAGCATTTTTATTCCTAGCTATTGCAGACATTAAAAGGAAGCTCATTTTTCTTACTGCATTCTTTGCCTAATTGTAACAGAACCATTTTTACCTCTCATCTCACCTGTCAGTCCTTTCCCACTGGACTTTGTACAAAGGGCTGGTGTGTCACAGGCAATCCCAAAGAGAAACCCCTCCAAAGCTGCCAGGGGAAGGTTCCAGGGCACTCCAGAGCACAGCCAGCTGTTCCTGCCTTGCCAGGCCACACAACCCTGCCACATCCAGCTGAGCTGGGCAGGCCAGGCAGAGGCTGCCCTTCCTCCTAGGGAGCACAGAGAGACATCCTGGGCAGCACCTGGGAACAACAGGGGAAAGGCAAAATGGAAATGGTTACTGTCAGAAAATGAGTGTCTGTAATCGGAACTCCTGGACAAATTTACTAACACCACTTTCATATGATAAATTTCATGTGATAAACCATCCTTCCAGCCCAGGTGAAAACAGGAAAGAGAGCTACAGGAAAAGCAGGAAGGCAGAGTCCCTTATTTGGATGTATTTCCCAAAGTCTCTTCTGCACTGTACGCTCTTTGTGCTCTTTAAAAGAGTGGATTGCTGCTAAAAAAATAATATTTTATCAGCCACAGCCAGGACAAGGTGAGCTACAGCTGCAGAGCCAGGTGTGGGGGGAGAGCTGGAGGAGTGAAGGAACAGGCAATCTTGTCAAAAATAAAACTTGTTTAGATTCACCAGTGCTGGGAACATGGGAAATGCACATCCACATGGTGCCGGATGCATCACGGACACCATGGCCCTGGCTTGGTTGTCGTCCTTTGCCCCTTAGCTTTGGCTTCACCCCCTCTCCAGAGGAGCAGGGAATTCCTGCAGGGTAAGGGGGAGTCTGGTCCCACTCCAGGGATGTGTCCAGGAAAGGAGGGAGCTGTTGGCAGTACCTGAGCAGTGAGAAGCCTGTGCCACGGGCAGCTGAGGCTGGAAATCCTCACTCAGGATTGCACACCTGGATGTGCCAGGGAGCACATGCACACACCTGTGCCCATTTCTGGGATATGTCAGTCAGGAGTCATGGAACCCAGCAACTTGCTCCTCACTGCACCACTCAGAAATACATTAAAAACAGAAACACCCAAACAAACCAACCAAACACCAACCCACAAAAGAGAGGGCTTCGTGCAGCATCATCTCAGTGTTCTGCCCAGTGATGGACAGAAAGCAGGAGGAAAGCTGTTCTTCCAGAACTGCCAGTTCTGGACCAAGCAGTTTGAAACAGCCAAAACTGCCCTCGCCTGCAGCTTCCCTCCTTGCCCTGACTGCTGAGGGACCAGGGGCACCACACAGCCCAAAACTGGCAGCACTCACACCCCTGCTAGCACGGACATCTTCATGTTCCCTCTTTGGCCAAACAAGCCCCAGGATGGTTTTGCTCTCCTGTCAGACTTGGATAATTTCACTGACATTTATGCAGGCAGCAGACTCCCTGTGTGGCTCTGGGGTCAGATCCCCTTTGGCACAAAAACCCCAGAGAAGACTGGAAGGAATCTGTTAAATCTTCCTCACACAAAGCACCAGTGTATCAGATTATGCTCTTTTCTGACCCAGACATGGGGCAACTGAGAGGCATTTGAAAAACTCTGATTCCATGTTCAGTCTCATGCGAAGGGTGAGACAATACAGATGTTATAATTCACACCATCACAATCAGAAGCCAACTATTTCCTAGTTCCAATACACTCTAAGTGTTTCTTGGCCTGTCAGCTTTTGTCACACCATGCTGTAAATGCCTTAAAGCCAATCATCTAAAATTACCCCTCGTGAATCTTATTACAATGCATCTTTCATAGTTCTATTTCTCTAAGGTATCCAGTCTTATTTACAAAGTCATCCTTTGAAACTTGTTTCCAGCCCCAGTTCTCTCTCAGCAAGGTCTGTCCTATTCCGTGGCCTTTCTAAGTCAGCAATTCCTATCTCAAAGTCTCCATACAGATGCACACTATGTGAGCCTTCTGTCAAACTCTGAAAGTTTCCTACACATCCATTTCCCTCCCCAGAGCTGTTCCCTGCCCAGCCCAGGGGCTGTGAGTGCTGCTGCAGGGCACAGGGGCTGCAGGAGCACTGCAGGGTGACATTAAAGCCAGCAACAGCAATGGCCCAGCAGAAAGAGACCCTCACCTGGTGTGATGGCTGAATCCCTGTGGCTCATCCTCAGGTGTCCCTGCTCCAGGGAGGATGGCCTGGGCTCACACGCTGCCCTGCCAGCAGAACAGAAAGGGTTAATGAAGCTCTTTGGGCGCATTCTGTCCCCAGAGGGGTTGGACACAGGCAGGGAAGCTCTCACACACAGATTATCCTGAGCCAGAGCCCTCCAGGGCATCCTGGAGACAGAGAGCAGCAAAAGACACAGCTGCAGCGCTGATCCTGCTCCTGCTTGCCCAGAGGGGCAGGAACAGCATTTCCTCCCGACCCCGAGAGCCCCAAGGACAATCACTCACTGGGGTGGCACCGAAGCTGCCACTTTGCTGGCACTCTTGCCCGAGAGCCAGCAGGTTTCTGTGGGAGCAGGAGTTGTTTGTGCAGGCCAGAAGCTGCACATGCCTGGAGCATTCCCTTAGGGACACAAAGCTTCCCACGTGCCTTTCGTAGTCCAATTTGTAATTTAAGCGCATTTCAAGTGATTTTAAATGGGAATGAGGGGCCTCGGTGCCAGCACAGCATCAGACATGGGGGATCAGGAGACTCACCAGACGACATTCCCTGCAGACTCTCCCCTCTCGGCTCTCCAGCTGCAATATTCGCATTTCTCACCGAGTTCTCTTTCCAGGATTCCCATCAGGAAACTGGTGGCCGCTTCCAGACGCGAATCCCCAGGGCACCGCTGCTCCGAACCCCCCGGAACCCCCCTCCCTCCTTCCCTTCCTCCTTTATAACCTCGGCTCCACCCAGGATTCAAAGGGAGGCTCCCAGGTGCTTCCGGTGACCCAAATCATCCCCAGGTGCTTCCCGAGACCCAAATCATTCCAGGTGTTTCGGGAAATAAACAGAAATAAGCTCGTCCCTTTTGGGGTAACAAATGATCTTTTTCCTCATTCCCCCTTCTGTCTCCTGTTCCCTAAGGCAAAACACCCGGCCCAGGTGGGGGCCAGGGGGAAAATGTCGAGTCCAAAACCAAACCCGACTTGTTTTTCCATCGGTTTCCAGCAGGACTGTTCAGTTTTCCCCACTGTTCCTCGGCCACAGCAGCAGCTGCTCTCGGGGACCCGTGGGGCGGGCACAGGGACACCCATCCCGCTGCCTCCCGGAAACGGAGCGCATCCCATCGAACATCCCCGCAGCGGGGAGCGCGGCACGGGCTGCACTCCGTGAAACACGGTCCCAGAGAGCCGCGAACTCGTCCCCCACAGCAGCGGGTCCCACGCAGCAGTGCCGAGGTGCGCAGAGCTGAGAAGGAAGGCGCAAAGCCCCGGGGTGTGGAGTGCTCATGGAAGGTGCCAGGAGAAAGGGAGATGGAGCATCCGTGTGTGTGTCCTGGCACATTTCTGTGTGCGAGGAGTGTGCCAGACTCTGAGAATCCAAGTGTTGGTGGGGATGTGTGCAGTTCACAGGTTGGGAAGAAAGGAAAATTGTCATTTGATAGTGGGGTGAACACAGGTTTGCAATTACATATAAGGGTTAGGAGCAAACGTGTTCTCCTCGTTTCTCTCTGCAAGATGTAGCTGGAAACTTTCCAAGTTATCACTTTTAGGGGGAAGTTCAATGACAGCTTTCCATGCTGGCACATTTTCCTTGTCGGGTTTTTAGCTGGAAACGATTTGGTTTAGCGATCCCGGGAATATTTTGGGATGTGCAGCTGTAAGGGAGCTGTAAGGGAAGCGCCCAGCACAGCGGAGCGTTCGGGTTTGTCTTTTAGAAGCTTTTCCATGGGAAGAGCAGCTGGAAGTTGAAGGTTTGAAATTGGAAAAGCCGCAATTCCCGTTCTGCGCGGCGGGGAATGAAGCCGCGGGGGGGGTGTGTGCGGGTCCCGAAGCTTCGGGACCGGGATCAGAACCGGGACCGGGATCAGAACCGGGATCGGGAGGAGCCCCGGGACCCGCCAAGCCCCGCGGGCGCCGTCTGGCGGACACAGCGCGGAGGTGCAGAGCAGCGCGCTCCGGTGCGCAGCGGCGGAACGGCGGCGCCATTGGGGCTTCAATAAATAAAATTGATTTTTTTTTATTTATTTTTATATCTTTACTGTTTCTATTATTAGTGCTTTTATTTTTATTGATTTCATTATTATTTTATTTATTTATTTTCACTCGTGGCCACGTTGAGCCTATTGCTGAACCCAAGAGATAAGGAATTTCTTTCCAATTTCTTGCTCCTACTGACCAGTTGAACCCATCCCAAACCCCCTAAATAATTTGGAGGGTTTTTTTTTCTCAGCTTAAGCAGGGGATTCTTTTTGAGAAAAAAAGCATTAAAAGATATGGGGTCTGAGGGGAAGAGAGGGATTCTGCGTTAAATTAAAAAAGGACTGGGATATGTAAATCTCTGGAACATCTCATATTCTCTCCCAGCCTGGTTTTTGTGTGATTTGCCCTTGATTCCAACTGCTCCCAGGGGATTTTCAACTTTTGGGGTTAAAATGAGCTGCTGAGCACAACAGGAAATAATGGGAGAACTCTCTGGATTGGGCAGTGGGAGCCTCTGTGTAGTGCCATAACATGAAACAATGACAGACTGGCAGGGGAATACTGACAGTTTATTTCACAGAGCACTGTAGAGTTTATTTTGATCTAGCTCTAATCTCATCAAAAAAGTATCATCCTCTTTTTTTTTCCAAAAAAAAAGGTAGCAAATATTCAGGACAATAACAGTCAGTGCATTAGGCATGAAATTTGGGTCTTGTTAAAAAAAAAAAAAAAAAAAAAAAAAAAAAAAAAGAAAGAAGTAAACTGTGAAAACATCTCTTTGTTGTTTTGCTTTTATCACTTCCAAGCTTTTAAGCACTTAACCTTTCAATAAAGTCATCTCCAAGGATAGAAACAGAACATGCAGCAGATGCTGAAGTTTAACATCATCTCTCACTTGGCAATGACAATCCACCAGGCATGGTTCAGTACAGCACCACTTCAAAGGGAGAAGGACCTTCGTTCTCAAAATACCTTCAAATCCACCAAATTCTTGCAGTTCTGCAGGACAAGACACACTGCATTGCAGGGACTTGAGAGTACCATGGAGAAGGACAGTATTTGGGGAAGGTAAAGGGAGGGGCTTATTCCACTTCCACTCATAAAAACCTGGGGCAGATGCAATTGACTTTGGGTGGTGCTTTTTAGAGCATCAAAATTCACATTGTCATTATCAACATGTTTTATTTCAGCTTAAAAGGACAGAGCAGTTCCAAAACAAGAAGAAACTGCTCAGGGCTGTTTCTCTTGTGGCTTTGGGTGTGGAATGTCATGTATATCAGCATTCCCCAGATTGCATTCTCCTCTATTTTTGTTTTTTCATTTTTACCTTTTTTTTTTTTTCCCCACTTTTAACCTCTGGTCTAATATGTTGGGTTAAAGCCTTTTGCATTGGAAACTTGCTGATGGGAGCCTCTGCCTTCCGAGGCCATCAGCATCTGCTGCAAGAGCATTCCTCCTTTGGAGGACACGAGTGTGCAGCTTTAAAGATCCTGCTTCTGCAGCAAGGAGCAAAGGTCTCCTTGCAGGAATAAATTATATCCCAGGGCTGCTTGGCCTTCCAGACTATTTACAACTTCTTCACCCAGGGGCATCTCCTCGGCCCAGAGAGGGGGAAGCTCCCAGTGCACCAGCACCTCCTTCAGAAGGGAAGCAAGGAGTGACTGCAAATGCCACTTGGAGTGGCAGGCACTTCAGCCAGCTGCCAGCAGAGCCCACCCTGGGGAGGAGAGAGAAAAAAAGGGGGAAAAAATGGAAACCAAGAAGTGCTGCCAGCAGAGACCAATCTGCAGCCAATGCTCAGGATTTGCCTTCAAAACTCTGGCAGGACATTGCAAGAAGGCCATTCCCCATGGAGCAGCCAGGCTTTGGGGAAGGAGGATGGGACAAGGAGCAGGTGCCCAAGTGACTGAGCCACTGCAAGCTTTTCCCTGGCTCTGAACCTCAGCAGGGAAGAGCGGCGAGAATTCCTCTCCTAGGCAAGCTTCTCTTCTCCCAACAGCCTCCTGCTACACCAGAGCTACAACTTCATTGCCCGGGAAAAGGGGAACGGGGGAAAAACAAAAGAAAAGAAACCATAACAAAATCAACACTTCACAAGAACATCACAACATTCAGCTACACAGTCGCTGCACCAGGGCAAGGACTGGATCAGGGAAAGGGGGAGAAATGGGACACAGGTCCAATGTGTTGCTCCCAAACCCCCGCAAGGGGACTCAGGCTCTCACATCAAGATCCAAAAACTTCAGCCATAAGGTTGAGGATTTAATGAACACAGTATTTCCACTCATGCCCTGGAAAAATTACACACAAAAAAAAAAGACAAAAAAAAATTCCGATTTTTTACATATTTACAAAGACAAGCCCCCCAGCCTCACAAGCAGGGAGGTGGAGCAGCAAGTGGTGGGGAGTGGGAGCGGGTTTCTGCCCGAGCAGCAGTTCCTCAGAGGTTCCCATCCCAGGGGAGGGAGGCAGGAGAGCACAGCTCTCACTGCGGGAGCGTGGCAGAGCCTCAGGTGATGGCACAGCCCTCAGTTGGTGGCAGAGCCCTCAGGTGATGGCACAGCCTCAGTTGGTGGCACAGCCTCAGTTGGTGGCACAGCCTCAGTTGGTGGCAGAGCCCTCAGGTGATGGCACAGCCTCAGTTGGTGGCAGAGCCTCAGTTGGTGGCACAGCCTCAGCTGGTGGCACAGCCTCAGTTGGTGGCACAGCCTCAGTTGGTGGCAGAGCCCTCAGATGGTGGCACAGCCTCAGTTGGTGGCACAGCCTCAGCTGGTGGCACAGCCTCAGTTGGTGGCACAGCCTCAGTTGGTGGCACAGCCCTCAGTTGGTGGCACAGCCTCAGTTGGTGGCACAGCCTCAGTTGGTGGCACAGCCTGAGTTGGTGGCACAGCCCTGAGTTGGTGGCACAGCCTGAGTTGGTGGCACAGCCTGAGTTGGTGGCACAGCCTCAGTTGGTGGCACAGCCCTCAGCTGGTGGCACAGCCCTCAGTTGGTGGCACAGCCCCAGTTGGTGGCACAGCCCTCAGTTGGTGGCACAGCCTCAGTTGGTGGCACAGCCTGGGTTGGTGGCACAGCCTGAGTTGGTGGCACAGCCCTGAGTTGGTGGCACAGCCTGAGTTGGTGGCACAGCCTCAGTTGGTGGCACAGCCCTCAGTTGGTGGCACAGCCCTCAGCTGGTGGCACAGCCCTCAGCTGGTGGCACAGCCTCAGGTGGTGGCACAGCCTCAGGTGGTGGCACAGCCCTCAGCTGGTGGCACAGCCTCAGGTGGTGGCACAGCCTCAGGTGGTGGCACAGCCCTCAGCTGGTGGCACAGCCTGAGTTGGTGGCACAGCCCTCAGGTGGTGGCACAGCCTCAGGTGGTGGCACAGCCTCAGTTGGTGGCACAGCCTCAGTTGGTGGCACAGCCTCAGTTGGTGGCACAGCCCTCAGTTGGTGGCACAGCCCTCAGTTGGTGGCACAGCCTCAGGTGGTGGCACAGCCTCAGTTGGTGGCACAGCCCTCAGTTGGTGGCACAGCCTCAGTTGATGGCACAGCCTCAGGTGGTGGCACAGCCCTCAGCTGGTGGCACAGCCCTCAGTTGGTGGCACAGCCTCAGGTGGTGGCACAGCCTCAGGTGGTGGCACAGCCTCAGGTGATTCGCAGCTCGGTGTCCGTGGGTGTCACCAGCTCGTTGGCAAAGCCGTTCGCCGAGCACAAGGACAGCTCATCCGTGCTCTCCACGCCCTTGTTGATCTCTGGGAAGGGCACAGAAAGCAGGGAGGTCATCCCAGGAGCTTCCCCCTGGATGGGGAACTGAGGTGCTGAGCAGTCCCAGCACGGGGCATCCCTCTGATCCTACAGGGAATTAGGAACGCTGCTCTCATCTACAGCCAGTTCTGGACATGCTCTGCCTCCAGTCTGGAGCTCAGCTCTACATTTCAGCCTTTCAAAATCAGCCACCACCAAAACAGAGCTGGATCCCCCCTGCCATCCCCTGTCCATCCCCCTACACCTGGTGTCATTGTCACAGGCTGAGCAAGTCCCCTGGGGGAGAGTGGCACAAAGTACCTGAACCTAATCCCTGCCCATCCTGGAAAAGGTCTGGCTCCTCCACTCACTGGTTTCACTGGGGAAAACCTGCACCCACCAATGTTTTAATGGTGAAACATCCACCCTAAGCAGGAATAGTTGTTTCAGAGGCACAAAACTTCATTCTGCACCCCCACCTCTAAGGGATTTTATGTCTAGGACATGTTAGGGAAGCTTAATATTCTGCTGTGCCAAGCTGCTTTCCCTGCCTGGGTTCCCTGGATTTATACCTGATTTTCAGCACCTCTGGCTGGCATTTCACACAGCAAGCAATGTTGCCTTGTTGCTCTGTCTGTGCCCAGAGCACTAAACCCTGATCCCTGCTGGGCATCTCCAGACCCTAAATACAAAAAAAGAAAACCCATAACAAAGCTCAGGGGGTGGGAGGATTATATTCACATTCCTTCAAAGGTGAGCTTTCCAAAAGCTTCATGCACCACATTTAACCTTTTAAAGCTAAACATTTCCATCTTTGCTCACAGTTTTGCTGTCTTTCTTAGAGGTGGACTGTGATGGACACATTGCCAATGTGTTCCAACAGAAATAAACTGTGGGAGGAGCATGAGGATATCAGGAATGCCACTGAATTCCAGGTCTAGCCCAACCAAACACCTCCAGGGCTGCAGGGCATTGTCCATGCCCTCACAAACATCTCCAGGGCTGCAGGGCTCTGTCCTCACAACCAGCCAAACATCCCCAGGGCTCCTGGCAGCTGACCCAGGGTAACTCTAACTGGGGCTGACACTTCTGATCCTAAAGATCAGCTGGGGACAGCAAGGACCTTTCCAGGGGCTCCAGTAACCCCTGACCTTCACCCTCCTCGGCAGTGTACGGGAACAACCGGAGCATTTCTGTGCCAGCTCTGGCATCCCTGTGGCTCTGTGCCCCCCCAGGGGTGCAGGGATGTTTTGGCTCTGTGTGTGTGAATGGCACTGGCCTGCAGTGCCACGGGAAGGCAGCGAGGCACAGAACTCAGCCAGTTTGCCGTGGGATCCCTGAGTGGTTCCTGCTGGCAGGGGAGGGTTTCCAAGCGTGCAAACAGGTTTTGGGTGTCACACAAGCCCTGCTGGCTGTGGTGAGCCCAGCAGAGGAAATCCCTGAGGCAGGGCTGGGCAGGCAGCGCTTCATGGCCCTGCACACATCCCTTGCCCCACAGACTCCATTTCCTGATGGCTGCAGGATCACCATCCCTGCACAGGCTGTGCTTCATGGCCCTGCACACACTGGTTGTATTTGCTGTCACTGAGGACACAGTGGCTTCAGTCCCTTCTGATTCCTGGAATGGAATAAACTCTGTGGCTGTACAGGGCTTGTGAGCCCTCCTGGCTTGCCACAGCCACTCCTACTCCTCGGTGTTGCTAAAACCAGAACATTTGTGCTTTGGAGTGCGTTTTGTTTGTCCTCACCGACAGCTGGAACATTTTCTGCATGGCAGCCCAATAGAGGAAGCACTGACAGAAATCTCCAGCTGGAAATGCCCTCTCTTCCCAGCCCAGCTCTCGTTTTCTGTTGCTCTTTGCTTCTACAAGTAGCCGGGAATGCCAGGTTAGCCTCAGTCAGAGTCGGGGATGGAACCAGGAGGGCAGAGTGGGTGGGCTTTATGATTGTCCGGCACCCCAGCCCCGCGGCTCAGGGGAAAGAAGGAATGGACAGAACGACAAGAGAGGAGGGATAGCAGGGAGGAAAGCGAAAGGCCAAGGGAAAGGCCGGAAAGGGGGCAGAGGGACAGGGGACAGAGAAGGGAGAGAGAGGGAACAGAAGGGAGTAGAGGGATAGGGACAGGACAGGAAAGAGGAGAGCGGGGGGGTCAGGATTAGGGGAAGAGGAGAAGAGGATCTGGGGGACAAAGAAAAAGAATACGGGGAGGAGAAGGAAGAGTAGAGGAGGGGACAGGAGGGGAGGCCGAAAGAGAAGGAGAAGGAAAGGGGGGAAGAGAGAGAAGGGGAATACAGGGAGGAAAGGGAAGGGTAGAGGGGGAGACAGGAGGGGAGGGCGAAAGAGGAAAGGAGTCGGTTTTGAGGAGGAGAGAAAAGGGGGGAGAGAGAAAAGCAGAGAAAGAAGGGGAATACAAGCAGGAGAAAGGAAATGTAAAGGGGGGATCAAGAGGGGAGAAGAACCTGCGGAGCGGGGACAGAAGCCGTCCGTCCGCACCGTGCTCCGAGGGAGCAAATGGCGGCCGAAGCGATTTCCGGGACTTAAATAACCTCGGCCACGCCCCGCGCAGGCGCGCTGGGGTCCCGCACACCTGAGCCGGTCCCAGGCCCCGCCCCGCACACCTGAGCTGGTCCTGGGACCCGCCCCTGACGCTCCGCCCGCGGCCCCGCCTCACTTCGATCTGGCCCCGCCTGCGGCCCCGCCCCCGCATCCCGCCTCACGGAGCTCTGGGCCCGCCCCCGGCCCCGCCTCACAGACCCCGCCTCCGCCTTCGGGCCCCGCCTCACCGAGTCCTGGTCCCGCCCCACCCTTCTCGGTATGGGGGCGGGGCCATCGTTTGCGGCCCCGCCCCTGTCCCCAGACTGGCCCCCCCCTTGTCCCCAGACCGGCCCCCCCCCCCGTCCCCAGGCCACCCCGCCCCTGTCCCCAGACCGGCCCCGCCCGTGTTCCCCAGACCGGCCCCGCCCGTCGCGCCGGGCCGAACCGGGTCCGGTCCCGGCGCCGCGCGGAGCCCCGAGCGCTGAGGCGGGGCCGGCCATGGGGCCGGGGCTCTGGCTCGGCTCCTGTCGGTGTCGGCTGTCGGGGGGTCCCGAGCAGCGCCGCCTCTCCCGCGGCGGGCGCGGTGTGGGGCGGGGATCGGCACCGGGACGGCCGCGGGCGGCGGCAGCTCCAGAACGGAAAGGCTCCACACGGACGGAACCGGCCGGGGCGGGGGGACCCCCAGTGCCGGCCCCAGGACCCGCCAGAGCCCGCCGCTCCCCCGGTGCCACGGAATCATTTCCCCGTGTAGGCCGAGGATTGTTGATGAGAAAACTCAAGGATACGGGATCCGAGGGGAGGGCATGGTGGGCGGGGCTAACATCAAATAAAGGCATGGGGCCGAGCCAATGCAAAATAAGTAGACGGTGGGCGAGGCGAAACCCAATAAAGGTTATGGTGGGCGGGGCAAACCCCAAAGAAGGGTATGGTGGGCGGGGCCATCCCCGAATAAGTGCATGGGGCGAGGCCAAACCCACATCAGGGCACGGTGGGCAGGGCTAACCTCAAATACAAGCGTGGGGCGGGGCCAAACCCAAATGAGGGCATGGTGGGCGCAGCAAACCCGAAAAAGTACATGGGGCGGGGCCAAACGCTAATTAACGGCATGGGGGCGGGGCCAAATCAAAATCAGGACATGGTGGGCGGGGCTTTACCTCAACTGAAAGTGTGAGATGGAGCCAAACCCAAGTAAGGGTGTGGGGCGGGGCCAATCCCCAAAACCGGCACAGTGGGCGGGGCCAACTCAAATAACTGCAAGGGGCGGGGCCAACCCCAAATACAATCATGGTGGGCGCGGCTAACCTCAACTAAAGGCGTGGGGCGGAGCCAAACCCAAGTAAGGGTGTTGGGTGGAGCCAACCCCAAACAAGGGCATTGTGGGCGGAGCTAACCTCAAATAAAGATGTGGGGTGGAGCCAAACCCAAGTAAGGGTGTGGGGCGGGGCCAAACCCAGAAGAAGGGTATGGTGGGTGGGGCTAACCTCAAGTAAAGGCGTGGGTCGGAGCCAAACCCAAGTAAGGGTGTAGGGCAGGGCCATACACAAATCAGGGCATGGTGGGCGGGGCCAAACCCAAATACGGGCATGGTGGGCGGATCAAACCCCAAATAAGTTCACAGGGCCAGGCCAACCCAAATAAGGGTATGGTGGGCGGGGCAAACCCCAAAAAGGTTAATGGGGCAGGGCCAACCCCAAATAAGGGTATGGTGGGCGGGGCCAAACCCAAAATAAGTTCATGGGCGGGGCCAACCCAAATAAGGGCACGGTGGGTGGGTCCAACCCCAAATAAGGGTATGGGGCGGGGCCAACCCCAAATAAGAGTATGGTGGGCGGGGCAAAACACAAAGAAGTTCCTGGGGCGGGGCCAAACCCAACTAAGGGTGTGGGGCGGGGCCAACCCCAAATAAAAGCATGCTGGGCAGGGCTAACCTCAAATAAAGGTGTGGGGCGCAGCCAAATCCAAGTAAAGGTGTAGGGCGGGGCCAAACCCCAAACAAGGGCATTGTGGACGGGGCTAACCTCAAATGAAGCTGTTAGAGGGGCCAAACCCAAATAAGAGCATGGTGGGCGGGGCCAACCCCAAATTTGGGTATGGTGGGCAGAACCAACTGCAAATAAGTCAATGGGGTGAGGCGAACCCCAGATAAGGGCATGGTGGGCGGGGTCAACCCTCTACAAAGTTCATGGGGCGTAGCCAACCCCAAATATCTGTATGGTGGGCGGGGCAAACCCCAAATAAGTTCCTGGGGTGGGGCCAAACCCATATACAGGTACGGTGGGCGAGGCTAACCTCAAAAAAAGATGTGGGGCGGAGCTAAACAAAAATAAGAATGTGGGGTGGGGCCAACACCAAAAAAGGGTAGGGTGGGTGGGGCTAACCTCAAACATAGACATGGGGCGGAGTCAAACCCTAGTAAGGGTGTGAGGCAGGGCCAAACATTAAGTGTATTGTGGGCGGGGCCTAATTCCAAAGAAGGGTATGGTGGGCAGTGCAAATCCAAAATAAATTAATGGGGCGTGACCAAACCCAAGTAAGGGTGTGGGGCAGGGCCAAACCCAAATAAGGCATGGTGGGCGGGGCAAACCAAAATAAGTTAATGGGGCAGGGCCAACCCCAAATAAGGGTATAGTGGGCGGGGCCAAACCCTAAATAAGTACATTAGGTGGGGCCAACCCCAAATTAGGGTATGGTGGGCGTGGCAAACCCCCAAAAAGTTCCTGGGGTGGGGCCAACTGCAAATAAGGGCATGGTGGGCGGGGCTAACACCAAATAAAGGCATGGGGCGGAGCCAACGCCAATTAAGTCTATGCTGGACCAGGCAAAACCCAAATAAGGGTATGGTGGGTGGGGTGGACCCAAATAAGTACAGAGGGTGAGGCAAAACCCAAATAAAGGTATGGCGGGCGGGGCCAAACCCCAAATAAGTTCATGGGGCAGGTAAACCCAAATAAGGACATGGTGGGCGGGGCTAACCTCAAAAAAGAAAAAAGGCTTGGGGCAGGGCCAAACCCAAATAAGCACATGGTGGGCAGGGCTAACCTCAAAAATGTGGGGCGGAGCCAAACCCAAAAAATGGGTTTGGGACGGGGCTAACCTCAAATGAAGGTGTGGGGCAGAACCAAACGCAAGTAATGGTTTGGGTGGGGCCAAAGTCAAATAATGGCATGGGGGCAGGGCTAAATCCAAATCAGGGCATGTGGGTGGGGAAAACTACAAACAAGGAAATTGCCGGCAGGGTAAAGCCCAATTAAAGAAACTGTGGGCGGGGCAAAACCCAAAAGGAAAAATGTGGGTTGGGCTAACAGCACTTTACAACTTTGTCTCTTCATGGCAGTTTCACTACACTCACGCTTTATGGCGCTTTATGAGAGCTGCATGTTACTGCAGTTTTACAACAGCCACACATTATGGCTGCTCTGTTTATGGAAGTTTTACGACACTTCATTTTACAGCACATTGCGGTTTTAACTTTTTTTTTTTTTTTGTGACATTTTAAAGCTTTTTATTCGGTGCTGCCCAGACCAGCTCCAGCAAGTGGTGGTGGTGGGGTTTCAGGATCCCCAGGACGAGGGAGATGAGAATCTTGACTCCACCTTTCAGAAGGCGGATTTATTATTTTACGAGCTCTGGTCAACTAAAAGAAAATGAGACATGAGAACTATACTGAAAGAGCAAGGAGACATCAGAAAGCTGGAAAGGAATTAATAATAAAATCCTGGGACTGCTCCCAGTCCTGACAAAGCTGGACTGGGATTGGTCATCAAGTAGAAACAATGCACAAGAGACCCATCCAAGATGCCCCTGTTGCTAAACCATCTCCAGCCCACACTCCACAGCCAGCAGACCGTTACTGGTTCCATTTCTGTTCTGAGGCTTCTCAGGAGAAAAATCCCAGCGAAAGGATATTCATCAAACACATCGGTGCCAGGTGATGGCACAGGCAGCAGCGGCTGGCCAAGGTCACCATGGCATCCCTGCCAGCCCAGCTGTCACAGCAAGGAGGAGAGAGCTCACCCTCTGCGCACGCAAAAGAAGAAGAGGGAGAAGAGGAGACCAAGAAAAAGAGCAAGAAGGAGAGAGGGAAGAAGAGAGAAAACAAGAGGGTGAGAGAAAGAGAGAAGAAGGATAGACAGAGAAAAGAGGGAGAGAGACAGAGAAAAAACAAGGAGTCAGAGGAAAGAAGGAAAGAGAAACAGAAAAGAAGAAGGTGAGAGCAACAGAAAACAGGAACAAGGAAAGAAAATGAAAAGGGGGTGGGAAACTGAGGAAGAACAGGAGTTAGAGAGAAAGGAACTTGTTAGGGTTAAAGGAAAACTTAGGGTTAGAGTAAAAAAGACAAACCGAGGAAATAGTGAACACAGACAGGAAAAGAAGAAAGAAAAGTGAGGGATTAAGTTAGAGAGAAAAGGAAGCAAGGTGCAAAGTACAGACAGAAGAGAAAGAAATAAATACAGACTGACAGAAATAGTGAAATGGACAGACAAAAAAAGGAAGCAAATGGAAACAGTTACAGAAGCAGAGACACTGTGTCAGAACGAGTGAGAAACAGGAACAAAGGGTTACAGACAGATGAAAGTTAAGTTAGAAAAAGTAAAGTGAGGAACTAAAGGAAGAAATACAGTGGAATCAAATGACAAAACCACACTAAAAAAAGACAGGAGCCACGGTGGGGGTAGGGCAGGGCAAGGGGGATCTTCTTTAGGGGTGATTTAACTTTATTAAATGAATGTTTTTATTTACACATCAGCAAAATACATGGAAACAGTGTATACAAATGCAAGCGCAGATACAATCCATAGACGCACCAGTAAAAACCTAATTTACACAGAGAGCAATACAAGGAAATGCAGCAATTAATGCAAATGCAATACAGAGCAATACAACACAAAACACATACTAACACAAGGTGATGAACTTTTTCTATTTTCATTACATGTTGATCTACTGCTACAGGAAACCCAAAACAACAAGAGCACACAGAAAACAACACTCATCTACCACTAACATCCCCTTCACATTACACACAAACTCACCATCACTCTCATCACAACTGCTAAACTACACCCCAGCAATCATTGGTCCTCGGGAACATGGTTCCCAGGAGCCTCCAAAAACTCCTCCTCCCTGACAAAAGCCTCCCAAATCTGACAAGTATGCCCCACCGACACCTTAAGCTTACACCCACCTGGCATGGGCGTGCACAGCTAAGATAGATTGCAAGTGGACCACCTGAAACAAAAAAAACAAGAGGAGATGCTTAGAGCTGCACCAGAAACTGAGACCTCAGCAATAACAACTGCTTCTGTACCCTAATAAATGCTCACCTTGCCCACCCGGCCGTGACTGCTGCTCACGGCCTTGAATTCCTAAAAAGAGAGACAAAGAACAGAGCTGTAACAGCCACTATTTATGCTTCCTCCGCAGAGACAAATGGTGACTGAACTGCTCAGTGGAATCACCTCACCCTGGATGGAGGGCTCTGCCCTGGATTTTATCCTTCTGCATCTGAAAGCAAATTAGGAGGAAAGTCAAATGGCTGCAGGATAACTTAAGGGATCCAGATATCCTGTGTCCATCTACAAATCCCATCTAGAGTCCAGCTACACCCCACATTACAAATTTCAAGTCCCTGGGACTTGTCCTACTGCACCAGGCTGTGCAGCAGGGCAGAGCAGCTCTGGCACAAATGTGTGCAGACACCCGTGACACAGGACAGGACGTGACACACAATGGGGACACAACACAGACAGAGAAATATCCTGGCAAGGAAAATGGCTGCAAAAACTGCGAGAATCCAAACGGAGATGAGCGAGGAGAGGCCGATGATTTCTGACAGGCCTCTCAAAGGGCTAAAATAAAAGACATGATGTATCAAAACACACAGAATGCACGACAGACAAGTGACACGAGACACACCGGGACTGCTCTGCCCTGCACACCTCAGCACTGTGATCAAAAGTGAGACTTGGCTTTCATGGGGCCTAAAGGGCCACTTCATGGATCCCCCCCCACCCCCAAAGCAGACTCAAAAACCCCTCCCAGTAATTCCCAAACCAGCACCCTGCTTTCACCCCCTCTGTAGGTCATAGCCCTCTACTTATCTCTCAGACATCTGGGGATGCTGCTCTCAGGGGCAACAAAAGGCTGCCTCTCCAGCTGGGAAGTTCCTGCTGTCATCAGGCTGTTGTCACTCAGACAGCTACAGGAAAGAAAACCAAACATCAGAGCCTGATCTTGCCACCACAGCAGCCAAAACCCCACAACTCTGCTACTCACCGTGCTCCTAAGAATGCCCAGCTGCCCGGGCCGTACGCTTCGGGCACGCTCGCAGACCGAGGCCGTCGTCACAGGGGGTGCCTGGGTTAAGAGGAGAGGAGGTGATTTGGCAGGGCTGAAACCTCAGTGCACCCTCGCTCCTCCTCCCTATTTCCCTGACTCACCCCAACTCCTCGGCAGCTGCCCAAGGCCACCCGGATGGCACCTTCAAATAGAAAAGTTCAGGGCTTCATCACCAGGTCCTCTAATGCATCCACAGGGCTCACGTGTGCAGGAAACCCAGTGCATCGGCCCCTTGGGGGCTTGGCACGCTCCGAGTGGATTGCCTAAAGAACAAAAACAAGAATAGAAACACAGAGCTGCAGCAGAAATTGAGAGCTGAGCAATAACAACTACTTCTCTCCACTGCTCACCTCGACTGCTGGTATCCAGATTTACACCCTAAAAAAGAAAGACAAAGAACAGAGCTGTGACATGGTCACCATTGACACTTCTGCTGCAGAGAAAAATGGTGCCTCACCTGCTCGGGGGAAACCTCTCACCTGGGATGGAGCCCTCTGGCACAGATTTCATCTATCTGAATCTGAAAAAAAAATGTTAGAACAAGAGTCAAACTGTTGCAGAATAACTGAAGAACTGCAGATATCCTGTGTCCATCTACAAATCCCATCCAGAGTCCAGCTACACCGCACATCACAAATTCCAACTCCCTGGGACTTCTCCTACTGCACCAGGCTGTGCAGCAGGGCAGAGCAGCTCCGGCACAAATGTGTGCAGACACCCGTGACACAGGACAGGACGTGACACACAATGGGGACACAACACAGACAGAAATATCCTGGCAAGAAAAATGGCTGCAACGACGGAGAGAATCCAAACGGAGATGACCGAGGCGAGGCCGATGGTTTCTGACAGGCCTGTCAAAGGGCTAAGGTAAAAGACATGACATATCCAAACGCTCAGAATGCACGACAGACAAGTGACACGAGACACACCAGGACTGCTCTGCCCTGCACACCTCAGCTCTGTGATCAAAAGTGAGACTTTGCTTTCATGGGGCCTAAAGGGCCACTTCATGGACACTCCCCACATCCAAAGCAGACTCAAAAAACCCTCCCAGTAGTTCCTAAACCAGCACCCTGCTTTCACCCCCTCTGTAGGTCAGAGCCCTCTACTTATCTCTCAGACATCTGGGGATGCTGCTCTCAGGGGCAACAAAAGGCTGCCTCTCCAGCTGGGAAGTTGCTGCTGTCACCAGGCTGTTGTCTCTCAAACACCTACAGTAAAGAAAACCAAACATCACAGCCTGATCTTGGCACCACATCAGCCAAAACCCCACAAGTCTGCTACTCACCGTGCTCCTAAGAATGCCCAGCTGCTCGGGCCGCACGCTTCGGGCACGCTCGCAGACCGAGGCCGTGGTCACAGGGGGTGCCTGGGCTAAGAGGAGAGGAGGTGATTTGGCATGGCTGAAACCTCAGTGCACCCTCGCTCCTGCTCCCTATTTCCCCAACTCACCTCAACTCCTCGGCGGTTCCTGACAGCTGCCCTGAAGACAGGGCTCCCGAGGGCGGCAAATCCAGACCGGAGCTTGACGTGCTCCGGGTGGATTGCTTAAAGCAGGAAAACAAGAATGGAGTTTTAGACTTGCCCCACGAATTGAGACCTCAGCAACAAAAGAAGCTACTGGTCACTGCTCACCTTGCCCTCTTGAACCTGACTGCTGAGATCCAGCTATGCTTCCTAAAAATAAAGACAAAGACCAGTGCTGTAACAGGGTAACACTTGACACTCCCCCTGCACAGACAAATGGTGACCGACCTGCTTGTGGGAGCCCCCTCACCCAGGATAGGGTGCTCTGCCATGGATGCAATGCATCTCCACCTGAAAGAAAGTTAGAACACATGTCAAACATCTGCAGGATAACTCAAAAGCTGCAAAAACCTTAAGTTAATCTAGGAATAGCATCGAGAGTCCAAGTACACCCCACACTAAAAATTTCAACTCCCCGAGACTTCTCCTATTGCACCAGGCTGTGCAGCAGGGCAGAGCAGCTCCGGCACAAATGTGTGCAGACACCCGTGACACAGGACAGGACGTGACACACAATGGGGACACAACACAGACAGAAATATCCTGCCAAGGAAAATGGCTGCAACGACGGAGAGAAACCAAAAGGAGATGACCGAGGTGAGGCCGATGGTTTCTGACAGGCCTGTCAAAGGGCTAAGGTAAAAGACATGACATATCCAAACACTCAGAAGGCACGACAGACAAGTGACAGGAGACACACCGGGACTGCTCTGCCCTGCACACCTCAGCTCTGTGATCAAAAGTGAGACTTGGCTTTCATGGGGCCTAAGGGGCCACTTCATGGATCCCCCCCACCCCCAAAGCAGACTCAAAAACCCCTCCCAGTAATTCCTAAACCAGCACCCTGCTTTCACCCCCTCTGTAGGTCATAGCCCTCTACTTATCTCTCAGACATCTGGGGATGCTGCTCTCAGGGGCAACAAAAGGCTGCCTCTCCAGCTGGGAAGTTCCTGCTGTCATCAGGCTGTTGTCTCTCAGACAGCTACAGGAAAGAAAACCAAACATCAGAGCCTGATCTTGCCACCACAGCAGCCAAAACCCCACAACTCTGCTACTCACCGTGCTCCTAAGAATGCCCAGCTGCTCGGGCCGCACGCTTCGGGCACGCTCGCAGACCGAGGCCGTCGTCACAGGGGGTGCCTGGGCTAAGAGGAGAGGAGGTGATTTGGCATGGCTGAAACCTCAGTGCACCCTCGCTCCTCCTCCCTACTTCCCTGACTCACCTCAACTCCTCGGCAGCTGCCCAAGGCCACCCAGATGGCACCTTCAAATAGAAAAGTTCAGGGCTTCATCACCAGGTCCTCTAATGCATCCACAGGGCTCACGTGTGCAGGAAACCCAGTGCATCGGCCACTTGGGGGCTTGGCACGCTCCGAGTGGATTGCCTAAAGCAGAAAAAGAAGAATGGAAACACAGAGCTGCAGCAGAAATTGAGAGCTGAGCAATAACAACTACTTCTCTCTACTGCTCACCTCGACTGCTGGTATCCAGATTTACACCCTAAAAAGAAAGACAAAGAAGAGAGCTGTAACACAGTCACCATCTACACTTCTGCTGCAGAGACAAATGGTGCCTCACCTGCTCAGGGGAAACCTCTCACCTGGGATGGAGCCCTCTGGCACAGATTTCATCTATCTGAATCTGAAAAAAAAATGTTAGAACAAGAGTCAAACTGTTGCAGAATAACTGAAGAACTGCAGATATCCTGTGTCCATCTACAAATCCCATCTAGAGTCCAGCTACACCGCACATCACAAATTCCAACTCCCCGGGACTTCTCCTATTGCACCAGGCTGTGCAGCAGGGCAGAGCAGCTCCGGCACAAATGTGTGCAGACACCCGTGACACAGGACAGGACGTGACACACAATGGGGACACAACACAGACAGAAATATCCTGGCAAGAAAAATGGCTGCAACGACGGAGAGAATCCAAAATGAGATGACCGAGGTGAGGCCGATGGTTTCTGACAGGCCTGTCAAAGGGCTAAGGTAAAAGACATGACATATCCAAACGCTCAGAATGCACGACAGACAAGTGACACGAGACACACCAGGACTGCTCTGCCCTGCTCACCTCAGCACTGTGATCCAAAGTGAGACTTGGCTTTCATGGGGCCTAAAGGGCCACTTCATGGACACTCCCAACCTCCAAAGCAGACTCAAAAACCCCTCACAGTAATTCCCAAACCAGCACCCTGCTTTCACCCTCTCTGTGTGTCAGAGCCCTCTACTTATCTCTCAGACATCTGGGGATGCTGCTCTCAGGTGCAAAAAAAGGCCGCCCCGTCAGCTGGGAAGTTCCTGCTGTCACCGGGCTGTTGTCTCTCAGACAGCTACAGGAAAGAAAACCAAACATCACAGCCTGATCTTGGCACCACAGCGGCCAAAACCCCACAAGTCTGCTACTCACCGTGCTCCTAAGAATGCCCAGCTGCTCGGGCCGCACGCTTCGGGCACGCTCGCAGACCGAGGCCGTCGTCACAGGGGGTGCCTGGGTTAAGAGGAGAGGAGGTGATTTGGCAGGGCTGAAACCTCAGTGCACCCTCGCTCCTCCTCCCTATTTCCCTGACTCACCCCAACTCCTCGGCAGCTGCCCAAGGCCACCCGGATGGCACCTTCAAATAGAAAAGTTCAGGGCTTCATCACCGAGTCCTGGGATACTTCTGCAGGGCTCATGAGAGCGGCAAACCCGGCCCATCAGCCGCTTGCTGACTGGGGCTTGCTGTACTGCGAGTGGACTGCCTAAAGGGCAGAAACAGATGCTTAGAGTTGCACCAGAAAGTGAGACTTGAGCAAAAAAACCAGTTTCAGAATGCTACTCAATGCTCACCTCACCCACCCTCACCATGACTGCTGAAATCCAGCTTTACTTCCTAAAAAGAAAAAGAACAGTGCTGTAACAGAGTCACACTTTACACCCCCCCTGCACAGACAAAGAGTGACTGACCTGCTCGGGGGCACCTCTTCACCCGGGATGGCTGCATGGATTTTGCCCTGGATTGTATCTTCCTGCATCTGAATGAAAGTGAGGAGAAAATTCAAAGGGCTGCAGGATAACCACGCACCTCTCAACATCTTGTCTCTATCTAGGAATATCATCTAGATCTGGCGACACCCCACAAACTGCAAGTCCCCGGGACTCGTCCTATTGCAGCAGGCCGTGCGGCAGGGCAGAACAGCTCCGGCACAAATGTGTGCAGACACCCGTGACACACAACGTGACAAACAGGGGGACATTAGACAGGACACATGATGCTTGTGCTGAGGCCATTGAGGGGAAAAGGCAAAAGGGACCCCAAAGACACACTAGGTAACACAGAACACTGGACAACACCACATGGACCGGAACTGTTCTGCGCTGCCCGCCTGAAAGCTGCCATCAAAAGTAGAGCCTCTCCCTTTAGCTGTCCTAAGAGGCCCCTGGGAGAAGATTGCTTTTACTTTTGCTCATTTTTCTATCTGTCCCAACAACTCCCAACCCGCTACTCTCCCATCATCCCAGCTCCAGGCCATGGCCCCTGACTTATCTTTTGCATGATCGCTGATGGGAATCCACGTTGCACCTGAAATGAGCCTGCCTCTGAGGGCCCCGTGATGGCCTGTTAGCCTCTCCGTCAGCTGCAATAAAGAAAACCAAAAACAAAGTACGAGTACAGAGTTATGTGGGCCAAACCCCAGCAAGCCAGCTACTTGCCCTCTCCTGAGTGTGCCTGGCTCCTTCAGGCTCCAGCCTCATCCCGATTCCAAGGGTGCAGCCTTTATTCAGAGTGGCACCTGGCTTAGAGAAAAGCAAAGCTAAATGGCATTCCTGTGAGTGCAGTGGATGACCTTGTGTGCTCTAAGACATGGGAATGCCTCTGCTATGCTTCTGAAAAGCCCTGTGTTGGGGAGCCCTCAAATAAACACCCTTCCTCACCCTGCTGCCTTCAAACTCCCCCCCAGCAATAACTTCTAACTGGATACTTGCTCACCCTCCTAATCGCAATCCTCAACTCACCTGAAGCCCCAATCTCAAACATCATCTTTGACACTGGGCAGACCCCTCTTGGGACATGATCCATCTGCTGAAAAAAGTGTTGCCCTTGACACAACCACAAGTCTCTGCAAGCTGCACTCCTCCTGAAAAAAAAAAAAACCACACCAAAACAAGACGACCACCAAAAATTCCAAATGCTGGGCTTTACCACCCCTAAACACAAATGCCAAAATTGTCAACTTAAATACTGTGTTCCATGCTGTTTTCTTCACAGTCTCTTCCAAGCCTCTGTTGCTTTAGATGCCCAGAAACACCTGCTGAAAACAAGCTGACATAAGCTGAAAGAGCCCCTTCACTGAAATGAGAGGAGAGCACTTACCCCAGCACATCCCAGAGAGGGAATGAAGGCCCTCAGCAAAGGCTGGGGTTAATATACCCCTGATTGTGCCCGCCTCTCGTTCCCGGGATGCCCGGGAGAAGGGAGGGGGCAAATCCCACCGGGTCTAAAAGCCCTCAGAGCAGCTGCAGCTGCTTGGCTCCTCTGACTCAAATTCAAAGGGGACTAAAGGGCTTGTTAGAGAAAAAAACTCTTCAGAAAAAAATTCAGCGCTTTCTTTTTTGCAACAACTACTCGGAGCAGAAGAACAGAAAACCGGTAAGATAGAAAACTTTGTGTAGAGGTAGCGTAGCTAGATAAATTGGGTAATTTGCTGTTAACTTACAGAATCTGTATTTAACAAAAGCCATCTAATAAATTAACACCCAAAACTCCAGCAGCTGAGCCGGCCCTACCAAATCTCTATGTTTACACATAGAGTAAACAAAACCAAAGTCCCAGTCATACCTATCACAAGTCTCTGAAAGAAACCTATTGAAATTCATCCTACCTCAAACACAAACCAACCCATCCAGAAAGTTAGGTTCACTCAAAAAATTATCTACACAGAGTTAATAATACAAAGAAATAAAACAACACACCATATTTTATAATGGTGGGAAACTATAGCTAAAGGTCCTCAATAACTAAATTTTCTTTCGTGAAGAGAACACGAGGATGAATCTGCAAATTGTTACAACAGGTTTAAAATCTTGTACTTTTTGTAAATATTTTTTAACCTTTTGCTTCTTATTGATGGCTGAGGACCAAGCACAGATTACTGTACAAGCTGGCTCTTCCTCCATCTCTGGGTATATTCATAAACGTTCATGTGTAGTGGCAATTGAAGACATATCAGACAACGTAACTGAAAAAAGGCTAACCCAGAATGACTAAAATCGGAAGCCACAAGATCTGCCAATGAATTTGAACCTTTCCACAGCACACAAAGCAGTACTTTGTTTCGTGTACCTGCTGGCTGTGCACTTTCTGTGCCCACAATGAATTGTCTCCCCTTGCCCAGCCCTGGCACAAGACCTGCTTCCGCTGCACCATTTGTGGGAAGAGTTTGGAATCCACCAACATCACAGACAAGGATGGAGAGCTCTACTGCAAAGGTGAGAGCTGCAGGGAGCTCAACTGGCCTACAGAGTCCATCTCTAGTTCGTCTCCTTAGCCCCGCAATTGCCATTGTGATTTACCTTGCTGTATGCTGAACACCCCCAGAAAATTTCATTTTTGCCCTTTTTTAACAAAGGGCTGTGGTAACATTGCAGTTTCAGCTTCTATTATTAACATGTAAATTTTAAAGCTGTCATTTTTCTGCAGATGGGACAACCTCTCAAATCTGTCAGACCTTCTAACAGAGCACTGGCCATACCTGCTGGGCAGGCTCTTGTACCTACACAGTCTTACTCACTAAAATAAAAAACCCACAAAGACACAAACCTTTCGTCCCCCAAATCAGAATTCTTACCAGTAAAGTTTTGAAGATACTTCCACTGCACTGGTAGCACAGAAGATGATGCAAAAATAGTAAATTACACATCCAGATGTTCTTCTCAGATTCACAGAATTCACTTGACTCCTGGAAATAGCTTTAGGGGAAAAAACGTAGGTGAAGTTTTTATATACAAAGCTAAACTTTACAGAGACCCCTAAAGAACAACATTAGAGTTCTGTGACTTTGGGTACAGGCTGCCAACCACAAGTGGATCAAATTGGCATTTTTGGAGAAATACACTCACCATCACCACCTAGCAGAGTTGTGATAAACTACTGTGCACACATGAACCAATAAAGAGTTCAAATGGAATTACTTAAATGGCCAGCAATAGTTTCTACATTATGCTCTAGTTCTTCTTAAAAATCTCTGGCTTACTTTGTATTACTCATCAGACCAAGTTCTACTGAGCATTTTCAGATAGCAAAGTAGCATTAATGAAACTATTACTTAGATCTGAAAAGAACAGATAATTTCTTAACTTTCTTTGAGATCAGCAGATACAACTTCTGTGTAATTCAAATATGTAATACCAGCTTAACTATTAAGACCTGGATAAACTTATGGGAAATACACTATTTCAGATTTCCTCCCTTTTTATCAACTAAAATTTGATAGCAATTTAAAAATGAAAACCAAAAAGACATTTACCTCTGAGAGCCTTCAGAGTACCATTTACCTCCCACTCCTTCTTTTGCAGATTGCTATGCAAAAAACTTCAGTCCCAAAGGAATTGGGTTTGGTGGCCTCACTCAAGTGGAAAAGAAAGAATGTGAATGAGAAGAAATGGATGCAACAGACTCCAACTGCTACTGACACCAAGTGACAGATGCCAAGTAAAACATCAAACAACACATATTGCTAAGTACCTGGGGCATTTTCCTTGCAGGAAAAAATCATGAGTTGTATCTTAAGACATGCTTAGACTAGATTAAAGAGGTACAATGCTAACATGAGACTCGTGTTTGTGTTTAGTATAAAAAGACAAGGAACCTCATGGAACATTATTGCTTCTTAAGCTAGCACTTGTTACACTTTAGACTGGAATTTTAGACTCATAGTGCCCCATGATGACAGGGATCCCTACTGGAGCAAGAGCCCAGGTGTTCCCAGTTAGATTGGATTTTCTTTTTTTCACAATGTTAACCTGTTTGTATTTCCACCAGTCTCCTAGCTCAGTTTTGACTAGGCTGGCAACTGTGTTAGAATAAGTAGATGTTATTTGCTTTGAGACTATTAAAAAGGATTTGAAACTATCTTTCTCTGAGGGACGTATTTCTAAAAGAACCCCAACATTTTCTCAAGATACAGTGTTGTAAGTTTTCTCTGTTTTCAAGCTACAATAAAGTACTTACTGCTTCACATTATTTTTATTTGCATTTGCTTGTGCTTACACATTCTACAATGTTTCAGATAAATGGATTTCACCAAGATGATTGAAACCCCTCACAAGAATTGCATTTCACTACAGTACTTACAGTCTACTCTAGATGGTACCTGCCTTTAATCTCCTGATCTTGAACTCTTTTCCTGCTGGTTTTCATTGTTACCTACTTGGACTTCCATTCATATCCCACTGTAGAGCTGGCCCCTCCTTTTCTTGGCAATGTGGCTGACATCAGCTATTACAGATGCAGCAGGGAACAACTCCCTCTTGTGATGGGCATTGCTCTCTTCCATCATCACCTTGCCCATTTTCATACCCTAACAGGGCACATACATGTGAAAAACATAAGGCAAAGAGTCAGGCTCCTTCTTAGGGTTTTGTGCCCACCCACTCTCAAATACCTCACTGGTCACATGTCCCTTGACTCTATTTCAATCTGCAAAAATATACTTAGAAGTATCAAAGCTCTATTTTATTAGATGTAAACTCTTCAGATACAAAGACCTAATAGAGATTTACACAGCATAAGCAATATAATTACAAAATAATTGTAATATTAAGTTTTTAAACAGGAACGCTCACCTCAATTTCTAAATGTAATTGTCTTTTGTTACCAGAAAAGTAAAGCAAATGTTACCAACATAATTTTGAAATTCTGCCCCAAAAACTTACCTTTAAAAATATATATTTGTGTCAAACATGTACAAGCCTCCTCAGTGAAACATCCCTTTCTATTATACTTAAAAATATAATAACACCGGGCGATGTTACTATGTTTCTAAAGTCCCACACCTCTTCGGCGTTTTCTTACAAGTGCAGATCTTCACAGCACGGACTCACTCTTCGGCATGTTGCTCCTGGTCAGTCAGGGAACTGAAAAGAATCAAACAGGCCCTCCCTGCCTGCCCCACCCCTTTTATCCCAGCGACCCTCATGAGCTACAGCTGCCGCCCAATTAATCACAGCTGCAGCCCATTTACAGTAACGAGCATCGGGGCAGGGTCCCCAGGTGTGAGCGGTCAGGATGATGAGGGCTCAGAGCAGCCCCAGGTGTGAGCGGTCAGGATGATGAGGGGCCGGGTCTTGCCGGGGGCTTTTTTAGGGGGAGAGTTTGGCTCGTCTGCCTTTTGTATGGAGCTGGCGGAGCAGATGGATTTCTGGGGAGTTCCTGGCGCATCTCATGGAAAGATGGTGAGAGCTTCTCACAGGGTCGGGGGGAACACCTGGAAATGCGCTTGGATATGTGGAGCTTTCTTAAAGTAGGTGCCAAGGGACGAATCTTTGTGCCGGGAAGGAGCAGCCGAACAGGTGAGCCCGTGTGGCTTTGCACTGGGGACCTTTCTCCTTTCCCTTTTCAACTTCATCTTGCCAATCCCTCCCTGCTTCCCCCAGGAAAAAAAACGGGGTTATGAGGACAAAATGAACTCAATTTGAGGGAAGCAAGTTCTCTTCCTTTGCGGTCTGTGTTTGAACTGGTGGGAGGGAGTCGCCCTTCACCTGTGGTTTTAACGTTTTTGCTTGAAGGAAATCCTGCCTTTTCCAGGGTGTCAGGGAATCCTGTGTCCTATTTTGAGGGGAAAAATGTTGTTGTCGTATTATGGGACTGATTTGAGAGTACCCTCCCAGTTTTTCGTCATCCTAAGATTTAAATTGAGGGGGCAGCCCCAGTGTCCCTCCTTTTAAAGGGTTTGAATTGAAGTAAAAAAATTCCCCTTTTACCATAATTTGAAGACAACCCCTTCTTTTCTGCTATTCTAGGGGTTGAAATTGAAGGGGAGAACACATTTCTTTGCCCTTGTTGAAGTGAGGCGAGCCCCGCCTGCGGCGTCAGTTTCGGGGTTCAGTTGCGGGAAGCTGCAGCTCTGGCAGCGTTTGCAGGGCCGCACTGGGGCTGTGCCGCTGCATTTGAGGGCGCTCCCTGTGCCCGCGGCCCGGGCCGGAACGCTGCCGCTCGGGAGCCCGCCCGGCACGGCCCGGGCAGTTGGCGAGGCGGACGGGGAATCTGGCGCGGCAGCGGCGGAGCCGCGCCGGTGCGAGCCGTGCGGAGCCGAGCGGAGCCGTGGCGGGCCGGCCGAGGGCGGCGGAGGCGGCGCGGGCGCTGCTGCGCCGGCCCGGGCGGTGCCGGCCGCTCCGGGCGCGGGGCTCGGGCGCCGCCGGGGCCCCCCGGGCCCGGTGCCGGCCCCGCCGGGCAGGGGGAGCGGGCGGGGGGCTCCGGGGCGGCGCCGCCCCCGCGTGCCGGAGGAGCCGCCGCAGGAGCCGCTGTCCTGCCGGGAGCCGCGCTCCGGCCGGGGCCGGCAGCGAGCGCGGGCTGCAGCTGCTGAAAGCTCTCGGCTGTCGTGGTTCGGAGGCGCTTTGTAGGGGTTTATTGCATCGTTTTGTTCGCTCTGCAGCGGGTGTACGCTGAGGGATATGGTGTCCGTCCTGACTGCGATGGTTCTCGGTTCAGGCGGTGATGATAAAGGTTTGTTTGGGATGGAGTTTTGTAGTCGGATGGTTTTTTTGCTGGGGTATTATGTTTTGAAAGGCGTGCAATGGTTTTTATGTGTCTTGGCGTGAAGTAGCGGTTCGGATTTGAATTCTGTTGTGGTGGCTTTTATTAGAGTGAGTGTGTAGTGCTTGTTTTGGTGGGCTTGAGGTAGCGGCATGCCGTTCATAGCAGCGGGTTTTTTAAAATCTTGATCATTGCGTTTGTGTTTATCGTTTTCCAGGGCTTTTCTTTACTTGGTTTGTTTGGTCGTAGTGTGTGTTTTATTGTTCCGGATCATTTGGGAGATGTTGTTTCTGGTTACGTTTGTCTTTAGGCTTTGTGTTTATTTCTACGTGGTGTTTTTATTTTGGTAGATTGAGGCACTATGGGTTTATTCCGTTAGGAATAATTTTTTTTGTTGTAAATGTAAGTTTAGTTGGTTTTAGGGGTTTTTTTTCGGTCTTTTGATGTGTTTCGTTGTTGTTTACCAGTTTTATTTTTGGGAACATGGGTGTTTATATGATGGGTCTTTTTAAGTAGTTTTTGTATTTTGGGCAGTTATTTTTTTAGTTTTTAGTGGTTGAGATTTTATTCGATTTCGTTAGTTTGGTTTTTAAAGTTTATTTACAGAGTATTGGTTATTCTTCGAGTTAGTGTGGAGGTAGTGTTTAGTGTTTTTTTTCTAATACCGTTCAGGGTCAGTGGCACAGTTTGGAGTTTAGTAAGTTGGTTCGATTGTTTTTTAGTAGTTTTCGTGATTTGCTGTGTGTGTTTCTATAGGGTTTTCTTTTCTTTTGGTTCCATTTTCCTGATGCGATGAGAATTGTTATTGAGGAGTGCTGTGTGGTTTTTTCGCTGGCAGTTGTTTGGCTGGTGGAGGTATCTCGATGGTTTTGGAAGATACTGGTGGGAATTTGATGCTGTTTGTTTTGTCATTGTCTTTAGGAAATGGATTTTCAATGTACAATTATAACTCTAACTATATTTAAACAAAACAGAGGCGTAGAAATGGGAACAAATCACTTCTATTTTTATGTATTCGGTCTATTTTTAAAATGTAACGTGTAACAGAAGTTATGGTCTACTACCATATGATATTATATTTTTTCATACAGTATTGTGTATCTTTATAGAGATATAAACTGAGAATGTAAATATAAACACAACCCGAACCGAAATATAAATATAGAAATGGTTTGAAAATATGTGCAGATATAGATAAAATTATTAAAGAGTTGTAAATAGAAAAAAACATAAATCGAATTAATGTATAAGTAATACTGTATGTATTTTATTATAATATATTCTAGGAAGTAGATATAAAATAGATAGTAATATAGTACATCAATATGGTATCCTATAGAACAAATTATAGAAATAATAAATATAAAAATATTTTTTCAGGTAGTTTAAAAAAGGGATGGTTTTGATTTTTATTTGGTAAAAGCAGGGGTTTTAGTGCAAAAATTATAAATAAAAGTAATATGAAGGTAAACATTTAAGTGTAGCAATATATAATAAATACATGAAGATTTATATAAAATCTAAAAATAGAAAAAAAAAAGCTGTAGCGCTCGATATGGTACGTAATTTAAAAAATAATTTTCTCAATTATTTGAATATGATACTTAGTGTATAAAAATATTAATAGAATGCATCAATCTAAACTATACATATAAATGCGAATACAGTCATGCAAGCTATAAATATAAAAATATTTCAATGTAGTTTAAGAGAACGGGGGGTTTTGTACTTATTTAGTTAGGGATGGGATTTGTATTTTAAATAATAAAAGTATGAAAGAAATGTCATTTTAAAAGTCGAAGTATACAATCAATATATAAAGATATTTATAAAAACACAAAAGAGTGCAAAGGGACACGATGGCTGAGAACAGTTCCTTTCTTAACATGTGCCAATTCTTCTGTCAAACTCATCACGGCAGGACAGTGTGAAGACTGAAAGTGTAAGAAGATGTGGAGGGAAACAAAGAATCTGACAGGAGCATCGAACACACAGGTGCTCAAATTTTGCTTTTTGCTTGGATTTAAACTCAGAAGTTGTAAGGAATTTGGGAATGAGAAGGGACATTTCAGAAGGAGAAGAAGAAAATGAAGAAGTTGTTACAGTCCTGGCGAAGTCTTTTGTTCTAGCTAATAAAACAAACGAGTTAAAATAAAAAAAATAAAAAAATGTGGTGTTTTTTTTTTCCTTCACTATTACATTCACCGATGGTATATGGTGTGTTTTTTTTATTTCTCGGTATTATTAACTCTGTGTAGATAATTTTTTGAGTGAACCTAACTTTCTGGATGGGTTGGTTTGTATTTGAGGTAGGATGAATTTCAATAGGTTTCTTTCAGAGACTTGTGATAGGTATGACTGGGACTTTGGTTTTGTTTACTCTATGTGTAAACATAGAGATTTGGTAGGGCCGGCTCAGCTGCTGGAGTTTTGGGTGTTAATTTATTAGATGGCTTTTGTTAAATACAGATTCTGTAAGTTAACAGCAAATTACCCAATTTATCTAGCTACGCTACCTCTACACAAAGTTTTCTATCTTACCGGTTTTCTGTTCTTCTGCTCCGAGTAGTTGTTGCAAAAAAGAAAGCGCTGAATTTTTTTCTGAAGAGTTTTTTTCTCTAACAAGCCCTTTAGTCCCCTTTGAATTTGAGTCAGAGGAGCCAAGCAGCTGCAGCTGCTCTGAGGGCTTTTAGACCCGGTGGGATTTGCCCCCTCCCTTCTCCCGGGCATCCCGGGAACGAGAGGCGGGCACAATCAGGGGTATATTAACCCCAGCCTTTGCTGAGGGCCTTCATTCCCTCTCTGGGATGTGCTGGGGTAAGTGCTCTCCTCTCATTTCAGTGAAGGGGCTCTTTCAGCTTATGTCAGCTTGTTTTCAGCAGGTGTTTCTGGGCATCTAAAGCAACAGAGGCTTGGAAGAGACTGTGAAGAAGACAGCATGGAACACAGTATTTAAGTTGACAATTTTGGCATTTGTGTTTAGGGGTGGTAAAGCCCAGCATTTGGAATTTTTGGTGGTCGTCTTGTTTTGGTTTTTTTTTTTTTTTTTCAGGAGGAGTGCAGCTTGCAGAGACTTGTGGTTGTGTCAAGGGCAACACTTTTTTCAGCAGATGGATCATGTCCCAAGAGGGGTCTGCCCAGTGTCAAAGATGATGTTTGAGATTGGGGCTTCAGGTGAGTTGAGGATTGCGATTAGGAGGGTGAGCAAGTATCCAGTTAGAAGTTATTGCTGGGGGGGAGTTTGAAGGCAGCAGGGTGAGGAAGGGTGTTTATTTGAGGGCTCCCCAACACAGGGCTTTTCAGAAGCATAGCAGAGGCATTCCCATGTCTTAGAGCACACAAGGTCATCCACTGCACTCACAGGAATGCCATTTAGCTTTGCTTTTCTCTAAGCCAGATGCCACTCTGAATAAAGGCTGCACCCTTGGAATCGGGATGAGGCTGGAGCCTGAAGGAGCCAGGCACACTCAGGAGAGGGCAAGTAGCTGGCTTGCTGGGGTTTGGCCCACATAACTCTGTACTCGTACTTTGTTTTTGGTTTTCTTTATTGCAGCTGACGGAGAGGCTAACAGGCCATCACGGGGCCCTCAGAGGCAGGCTCATTTCAGGTGCAACGTGGATTCCCATCAGCGATCATGCAAAAGATAAGTCAGGGGCCATGGCCTGGAGCTGGGATGATGGGAGAGTAGCGGGTTGGGAGTTGTTGGGACAGATAGAAAAATGAGCAAAAGGAAAAGCAATCTTCTCCCAGGGGCCTCTTAGGACAGCTAAAGGGAGAGGCTCTACTTTTGATGGCAGCTTTCAGGCGGGCAGCGCAGAACAGTTCCGGTCCATGTGGTGTTGTCCAGTGTTCTGTGTTACCTAGTGTGTCTTTGGGGTCCCTTTTGCCTTTTCCCCTCAATGGCCTCAGCACAAGCATCATGTGTCCTGTCTAATGTCCCCCTGTTTGTCACGTTGTGTGTCACGGGTGTCTGCACACATTTGTGCCGGAGCTGTTCTGCCCTGCCGCACGGCCTGCTGCAATAGGACGAGTCCCGGGGACTTGCAGTTTGTGGGGTGTCGCCAGATCTAGATGATATTCCTAGATAGAGACAAGATGTTGAGAGGTGCGTGGTTATCCTGCAGCCCTTTGAATTTTCTCCTCACTTTCATTCAGATGCAGGAAGATACAATCCAGGGCAAAATCCATGCAGCCATCCCGGGTGAAGAGGTGCCCCCGAGCAGGTCAGTCACTCTTTGTCTGTGCAGGGGGGGTGTAAAGTGTGACTCTGTTACAGCACTGTTCTTTTTCTTTTTAGGAAGTAAAGCTGGATTTCAGCAGTCATGGTGAGGGTGGGTGAGGTGAGCATTGAGTAGCATTCTGAAACTGGTTTTTTTTGCTCAAGTCTCACTTTCTGGTGCAACTCTAAGCATCTGTTTCTGCCCTTTAGGCAGTCCACTCGCAGTACAGCAAGCCCCAGTCAGCAAGCGGCTGATGGGCCGGGTTTGCCGCTCTCATGAGCCCTGCAGAAGTATCCCAGGACTCGGTGATGAAGCCCTGAACTTTTCTATTTGAAGGTGCCATCCGGGTGGCCTTGGGCAGCTGCCGAGGAGTTGGGGTGAGTCAGGGAAATAGGGAGGAGGAGCGAGGGTGCACTGAGGTTTCAGCCCTGCCAAATCACCTCCTCTCCTCTTAACCCAGGCACCCCCTGTGACGACGGCCTCGGTCTGCGAGCGTGCCCGAAGCGTGCGGCCCGAGCAGCTGGGCATTCTTAGGAGCACGGTGAGTAGCAGACTTGTGGGGTTTTGGCCGCTGTGGTGCCAAGATCAGGCTGTGATGTTTGGTTTTCTTTCCTGTAGCTGTCTGAGAGACAACAGCCCGGTGACAGCAGGAACTTCCCAGCTGACGGGGTGGCCTTTTTTTGCACCTGAGAGCAGCATCCCCAGATGTCTGAGAGATAAGTAGAGGGCTATGACCTACAGAGGGGGTGAAAGCAGGGTGCTGGTTTGGGAATTACTGTGAGGGGTTTTTGAGTCTGCTTTGGAGGTTGGGAGTGTCCATGAAGTGGCCCTTTAGGCCCCATGAAAGCCAAGTCTCACTTTGGATCACAGTGCTGAGGTGAGCAGGGCAGAGCAGTCCTGGTGTGTCTCGTGTCACTTGTCTGTCGTGCATTCTGAGCGTTTGGATATGTCATGTCTTTTACCTTAGCCCTTTGACAGGCCTGTCAGAAACCATCGGCCTCACCTCGGTCATCTCCGTTTGGATTCTCTCCGTCGTTGCAGCCATTTTTCTTGCCAGGATATTTCTGTCTGTGTTGTGTCCCCATTGTGTGTCACGTCCTGTCCTGTGTCACGGGTGTCTGCACACATTTGTGCCGGAGCTGCTCTGCCCTGCTGCACAGCCTGGTGCAATAGGAGAAGTCCCGGGGAGTTGGAATTTGTGATGTGCGGTGTAGCTGGACTCTGGATGGGATTTGTAGATGGACACAGGATATCTGCAGTTCTTCAGTTATTCTGCAACAGTTTGACTCTTGTTCTAACGTTTCTTTTCAGATTCAGATAGATGAAATCTGTGCCAGAGGGCCCAATCCCAGGTGAGAGGTTTCCCCAGAGCAGGTGAGGCACCATTTGTCTCTGCAGCAGAAGTGTAGATGGTGACTGTGTTACAGCTCTCTTCTTTGTCTTTCTTTTTAGGGTGTAAATCTGGATACCAGCAGTCGAGGTGAGCAGTAGAGAGAAGTAGTTGTTATTGCTCAGCTCTCAATTTCTGCTGCAGCTCTGTGTTTCCATTCTTCTTTTTCTGCTTTAGGCAATCCACTCGGAGCGTGCCAAGCCCCCAAGTGGCCGATGCACTGGGTTTCCTGCACACGTGAGCCCTGTGGATGCATTAGAGGACCTGGTGATGAAGCCCTGAACTTTTCTATTTGAAGGTGCCATCTGGGTGGCCTTGGGCAGCTGCCGAGGAGTTGAGGTGAGTCAGGGAAGTAGGGAGGAGGAGCGAGGGTGCACTGAGGTTTCAGCCATGCCAAATCACCTCCTCTCCTCTTAGCCCAGGCACCCCCTGTGACGACGGCCTCGGTCTGCGAGCGTGCCCGAAGCGTGCGGCCCGAGCAGCTGGGCATTCTTAGGAGCACGGTGAGTAGCAGAGTTGTGGGGTTTTGGCTGCTGTGGTGGCAAGATCAGGCTCTGATGTTTGGTTTTCTTTCCTGTAGCTGTCTGAGAGACAACAGCCTGATGACAGCAGGAACTTCCCAGCTGGAGAGGCAGCCTTTTGTTGCCCCTGAGAGCAGCATCCCCAGATGTCTGAGAGATAAGTAGAGGGCTATGACCTACAGAGGGGGTGAAAGCAGGGTGCTGGTTTAGGAATTACTGGGAGGGGTTTTTGAGTCTGCTTTGGAGGTTGGGAGTGTCCATGAAGTGGCCCCTTAGGCCCCATGAAAGCAAAGTCTCACTTTTGATCACAGTGCTGAGGTGAGCAGGGCAGAGCAGTCCCGGTGTGTCTCCTGTCACTTGTCTGTCGTGCCTTCTGAGTGTTTGGATATGTCATGTCTTTTACCTTAGCCCTTTGACAGGCCTGTCAGAAACCATCGGCCTCACCTCGGTCATCTCCGTTTGGATTCTCTCCGTCGTTGCAGCCATTTTCCTTGGCAGGATATTTCTGTCTGTGTTGTGTCCCCATTGTGTGTCACGTCCTGTCCTGTGTCACGGGTGTCTGCACACATTTGTGCCGGAGCTGCTCTGCCCTGCTGCACAGCCTGGTGCAATAGGAGAAGTCTCGGGGAGTTGAAATTTTTAGTGTGGGGTGTACTTGGACTCTCGATGCTATTCCTAGATTAACTTAAGGTTTTTGCAGCTTTTGAGTTATCCTGCAGATGTTTGACATGTGTTCTAACTTTCTTTCAGGTGGAGATGCGTTGCATCCATGGCAGAGCACCCTATCCTGGGTGAGGGGGCTCCCACAAGCAGGTCGGTCACCATTTGTCTGTGCAGGGGGAGTGTCAAGTGTTACCCTGTTACAGCACTGGTCTTTGTCTTTATTTTTAGGAAGCATAGCTGGATCTCAGCAGTCAGGTTCAAGAGGGCAAGGTGAGCAGTGACCAGTAGCTTCTTTTGTTGCTGAGGTCTCAATTCGTGGGGCAAGTCTAAAACTCCATTCTTGTTTTCCTGCTTTAAGCAATCCACCCGGAGCACGTCAAGCTCCGGTCTGGATTTGCCGCCCTCGGGAGCCCTGTCTTCAGGGCAGCTGTCAGGAACCGCCGAGGAGTTGAGGTGAGTTGGGGAAATAGGGAGCAGGAGCGAGGGTGCACTGAGGTTTCAGCCATGCCAAATCACCTCCTCTCCTCTTAGCCCAGGCACCCCCTGTGACCACGGCCTCGGTCTGCGAGCGTGCCCGAAGCGTGCGGCCCGAGCAGCTGGGCATTCTTAGGAGCACGGTGAGTAGCAGACTTGTGGGGTTTTGGCTGATGTGGTGCCAAGATGAGGCTGTGATGTTTGGTTTTCTTTACTGTAGGTGTTTGAGAGACAACAGCCTGGTGACAGCAGCAACTTCCCAGCTGGAGAGGCAGCCTTTTGTTGCCCCTGAGAGCAGCATCCCCAGATGTCTGAGAGATAAGTAGAGGGCTCTGACCTACAGAGGGGGTGAAAGCAGGGTGCTGGTTTAGGAACTACTGGGAGGGTTTTTTGAGTCTGCTTTGGACATGGGGAGTGTCCATGAAGTGGCCCTTTAGGCCCCATGAAAGCCAAGTCTCACTTTTGATCACAGAGCTGAGGTGTGCAGGGCAGAGCAGTCCCGGTGTGTCTCGTGTCACTTGTCTGTCGTGCCTTCTGAGTGTTTGGATATGTCATGTCTTTTACCTTAGCCCTTTGACAGGCCTGTCAGAAACCATCGGCCTCGCCTCGGTCATCTCCGTTTGGATTCTCTCCGTCGTTGCAGCCATTTTTCTTGCCAGGATATTTCTGTCTGTGTTGTGTCCCCATTGTGTGTCACGTCCTGTCCTGTGTCACGGGTGTCTGCACACATTTGTGCCGGAGCTGCTCTGCCCTGCTGCACAGCCTGGTGCAGTAGGAGAAGTCCCTGGGAGTTGGAATTTGTGATGTGCGGTGTAGCTGGACTCTGGATGGGATTTGTAGATGGACACAGGATATCTGCAGTTCTTCAGTTATTCTGCAACAGTTTGACTCTTGTTCTAACATTTTTTTTTCAGATTCAGATAGATGAAATCTGTGCCAGAGGGCTCCATCCCAGGTGAGAGGTTTCCCCCGAGCAGGTGAGGCACCATTTTTCTCTGCAGCAGAAGTGTCAATGGTGACCATGTCACAGCTCTGTTCTTTGTCTTTCTTTTTTAGGGTGTAAATCTGGATACCAGCATTCGAGGTGAGCAGTGGAGAGAAGTAGTTGTTATTGCTCAGCTCTCAATTTCTGCTGCAGCTCTGTGTTTCTATTCTTGTTTTTGTTCTTTAGGCAATCCACTCGGAGCGTGCCAAGCCCCCAAGGGGCCGATGCACTGGGTTTCCTGCACACGTGAGCCCTGTGGATGCATTAGAGGACCTGGTGATGAAGCCCTGAACTTTGCTATTTGAAGGTGCCATCCGGGTGGCCTTGGGCAGCTGCCGAGGAGTTGGGGTGAGTCAGGGAAGTAGGGAGGAGGAGCGAGGGTGCACTGAGGTTTCAGCCATGCCAAATCACCTCCTCTCCTCTTAGCCCAGGCACCCCCTGTGACGACGGCCTCGGTCTGCGAGCGTGCCGGAAGCGTGCGGCCCGAGCAGCTGGGCATTCTTAGGAGCACGGTGAGTAGCAGAGTTGTGGGGTTTTGGCTGCTGTGGTGGCAAGATCAGGCTCTGATGTTTGGTTTTCTTTCCTGTAGCTGTCTGAGAGACAACAGCCTGATGACAGCAGGAACTTCCCAGCTGGAGAGGCAGCCTTTTGTTGCCCCTGAGAGCAGCATCCCCAGATGTCTGAGAGATAAGTAGAGGGCTATGACCTACAGAGGGGGTGAAAGCAGGGTGCTGGTTTGGGAATTACTGGGAGGGGTTTTTGAGTCTGCTTTGGGGGTGGGGGGGGATCCATGAAATGGCCCTTTAGGCCCCATGAAAGCCAAGTCTCACTTTTGATCACAGTGCTGAGGTGTGCAGGGCAGAGCAGTCCCGGTGTGTCTCGTGTCACTTGTCTGTCGTGCATTCTGTGTGTTTTGATACATCATGTCTTTTATTTTAGCCCTTTGAGAGGCCTGTCAGAAATCATCGGCCTCTCCTCGCTCATCTCCGTTTGGATTCTCGCAGTTTTTGCAGCCATTTTCCTTGCCAGGATATTTCTCTGTCTGTGTTGTGTCCCCATTGTGTGTCACGTCCTGTCCTGTGTCACGGGTGTCTGCACACATTTGTGCCAGAGCTGCTCTGCCCTGCTGCACAGCCTGGTGCAGTAGGACAAGTCCCAGGGACTTGAAATTTGTAATGTGGGGTGTAGCTGGACTCTAGATGGGATTTGTAGATGGACACAGGATATCTGGATCCCTTAAGTTATCCTGCAGCCATTTGACTTTCCTCCTAATTTGCTTTCAGATGCAGAAGGATAAAATCCAGGGCAGAGCCCTCCATCCAGGGTGAGGTGATTCCACTGAGCAGTTCAGTCACCATTTGTCTCTGCGGAGGAAGCATAAATAGTGGCTGTTACAGCTCTGTTCTTTGTCTCTCTTTTTAGGAATTCAAGGCCGTGAGCAGCAGTCACGGCCGGGTGGGCAAGGTGAGCATTTATTAGGGTACAGAAGCAGTTGTTATTGCTGAGGTCTCAGTTTCTGGTGCAGCTCTAAGCATCTCCTCTTGTTTTTTTTGTTTCAGGTGGTCCACTTGCAATCTATCTTAGCTGTGCACGCCCATGCCAGGTGGGTGTAAGCTTAAGGTGTCGGTGGGGCATACTTGTCAGATTTGGGAGGCTTTTGTCAGGGAGGAGGAGTTTTTGGAGGCTCCTGGGAACCATGTTCCCGAGGACCAATGATTGCTGGGGTGTAGTTTAGCAGTTGTGATGAGAGTGATGGTGAGTTTGTGTGTAATGTGAAGGGGATGTTAGTGGTAGATGAGTGTTGTTTTCTGTGTGCTCTTGTTGTTTTGGGTTTCCTGTAGCAGTAGATCAACATGTAATGAAAATAGAAAAAGTTCATCACCTTGTGTTAGTATGTGTTTTGTGTTGTATTGCTCTGTATTGCATTTGCATTAATTGCTGCATTTCCTTGTATTGCTCTCTGTGTAAATTAGGTTTTTACTGGTGCGTCTATGGATTGTATCTGCGCTTGCATTTGTATACACTGTTTCCATGTATTTTGCTGATGTGTAAATAAAAACATTCATTTAATAAAGTTAAATCACCCCTAAAGAAGATCCCCCTTGCCCTGCCCTACCCCCACCGTGGCTCCTGTCTTTTTTTAGTGTGGTTTTGTCATTTGATTCCACTGTATTTCTTCCTTTAGTTCCTCACTTTACTTTTTCTAACTTAACTTTCATCTGTCTGTAACCCTTTGTTCCTGTTTCTCACTCGTTCTGACACAGTGTCTCTGCTTCTGTAACTGTTTCCATTTGCTTCCTTTTTTTGTCTGTCCATTTCACTATTTCTGTCAGTCTGTATTTATTTCTTTCTCTTCTGTCTGTACTTTGCACCTTGCTTCCTTTTCTCTCTAACTTAATCCCTCACTTTTCTTTCTTCTTTTCCTGTCTGTGTTCACTATTTCCTCGGTTTGTCTTTTTTACTCTAACCCTAAGTTTTCCTTTAACCCTAACAAGTTCCTTTCTCTCTAACTCCTGTTCTTCCTCAGTTTCCCACCCCCTTTTCATTTTCTTTCCTTGTTCCTGTTTTCTGTTGCTCTCACCTTCTTCTTTTCTGTTTCTCTTTCCTTCTTTCCTCTGACTCCTTGTTTTTTCTCTGTCTCTCTCCCTCTTTTCTCTGTCTATCCTTCTTCTCTCTTTCTCTCACCCTCTTGTTTTCTCTCTTCTTCCCTCTCTCCTTCTTGCTCTTTTTCTTGGTCTCCTCTTCTCCCTCTTCTTCTTTTGCGTGCGCAGAGGGTGAGCTCTCTCCTCCTTGCTGTGACAGCTGGGCTGGCAGGGATGCCATGGTGACCTTGGCCAGCCGCTGCTGCCTGTGCCATCACCTGGCACCGATGTGTTTGATGAATATCCTTTCGCTGGGATTTTTCTCCTGAGAAGCCTCAGAACAGAAATGGAACCAGTAACGGTCTGCTGGCTGTGGAGTGTGGGCTGGAGATGGTTTAGCAACAGGGGCATCTTGGATGGGTCTCTTGTGCATTGTTTCTACTTGATGACCAATCCCAGTCCAGCTTTGTCAGGACTGGGAGCAGTCCCAGGATTTTATTATTAATTCCTTTCCAGCTTTCTGATGTCTCCTTGCTCTTTCAGTATAGTTCTCATGTCTCATTTTCTTTTAGTTGACCAGAGCTCGTAAAATAATAAATCCGCCTTCTGAAAGGTGGAGTCAAGATTCTCATCTCCCTCGTCCTGGGGATCCTGAAACCCCACCACCACCACTTGCTGGAGCTGGTCTGGGCAGCACCGAATAAAAAGCTTTAAAATGTCACAAAAAAAAAAAAAAAGTTAAAACCGCAATGTGCTGTAAAATGAAGTGTCGTAAAACTTCCATAAACAGAGCAGCCATAATGTGTGGCTGTTGTAAAACTGCAGTAACATGCAGCTCTCATAAAGCGCCATAAAGCGTGAGTGTAGTGAAACTGCCATGAAGAGACAGAGTTGTAAAGTGCTGTTAGCCCAACCCACATTTTTCCTTTTGGGTTTTGCCCCGCCCACAGTTTCTTTAATTGGGCTTTACCCTGCCGGCAATTTCCTTGTTTGTAGTTTTCCCCACCCACATGCCCTGATTTGGATTTAGCCCTGCCCCCATGCCATTATTTGACTTTGGCCCCACCCAAACCATTACTTGCGTTTGGTTCTGCCCCACACCTTCATTTGAGGTTAGCCCTGTCCCAAACCCATTTTTTGGGTTTGGCTCCGCCCCACATTTTTGAGGTTAGCCCTGCCCACCATGTGCTTATTTGGGTTTGGCCCTGCCCCAAGCCTTTTTTCTTTTTTGAGGTTAGCCCCGCCCACCATGTCCTTATTTGGGTTTACCTGCCCCATGAACTTATTTGGGGTTTGGCCCCGCCCGCCATACCTTTATTTGGGTTTTGCCTCACCCTCTGTACTTATTTGGGTCCACCCCACCCACCATACCCTTATTTGGGTTTTGCCTGGTCCAGCATAGACTTAATTGGCGTTGGCTCCGCCCCATGCCTTTATTTGGTGTTAGCCCCGCCCACCATGCCCTTATTTGCAGTTGGCCCCACCCCAGGAACTTTTTGGGGGTTTGCCACGCCCACCATACCCTAATTTGGGGTTGGCCCCACCTAATGTACTTATTTAGGGTTTGGCCCCGCCCACTATACCCTTATTTGGGGTTGGCCCTGCCCCATTAACTTATTTTGGTTTGCCCCGCCCACCATGCCTTATTTGGGTTTGGCCCTGCCCCACACCCTTACTTGGGTTTGGTCACGCCCCATTAATTTATTTTGGATTTGCACTGCCCACCATACCCTTCTTTGGAATTAGGCCCCGCCCACAATACACTTAAGGTTTGGCCCCGCCTCACACCCTTACTAGGGTTTGACTCCGCCCCATGTCTATGTCTGCTCTGCACCTCCGCGCTGTGTCCGCCAGACGGCGCCCGCGGGGCTTGACGGGTCCCGGGGCTCCTCCCGATCCCGGTTCTGATCCCGGTCCCGGTTCTGATCCCGGTCCCGAAGCTTCGGGACCCGCACACACCCCCCCGCGGCTTCATTCCCCGCCGCGCAGAACGGGAATTGCGGCTTTTCCAATTTCAAACCTTCAACTTCCAGCTGCTCTTCCCATGGAAAAGCTTCTAAAAGACAAACCCGAACGCTCCGCTGTGCTGGGCGCTTCCCTTACAGCTCCCTTACAGCTGCACATCCCAAAATATTCCCGGGATCGCTAAACCAAATCGTTTCCAGCTAAAAACCCGACAAGGAAAATGTGCCAGCATGGAAAGCTGTCATTGAACTTCCCCCTAAAAGTGATAACTTGGAAAGTTTCCAGCTACATCTTGCAGAGAGAAACGAGGAGAACACGTTTGCTCCTAACCCTTATATGTAATTGCAAACCTGTGTTCACCCCACTATCAAATGACAATTTTCCTTTCTTCCCAACCTGTGAACTGCACACATCCCCACCAACACTTGGATTCTCAGAGTCTGGCACACTCCTCGCACACAGAGATGTGCCAGGACACACACACGGATGCTCCATCTCCCTTTCTCCTGGCACCTTCCATGAGCACTCCACACCCCGGGGCTTTGCACCTTCCTTCTCAGCTCTGCGCACCTCGGCACTGCTGCGTGGGACCCGCTGCTGTGGGGGAGGAGTTCGCGGCTCTCTGGGACCGTGTTTCACGGAGTGCAGCCCGTGCACAGGGTGTACACTGTGTACAGAGTGTGCAGGGTGTACAGAATGTACAGGGTGTACACTGTGTGCAGGGTGTACAGAATGTACAGGGTGTACAGTGTGTACAGTGTGTACAGTGTGTACAGAATGTACAGGGTGTACACTGTGTACACTGTGTACAGAGTGTGCAGGGTGTACAGAATGTACAGGGTGTACACTGTGTGCAGGGTGTACAGAATGTACAGTGTGTACACTGTGTACAGAGTGTGCAGGGTGTACAGAATGTACAGGGTGTACGCTGTGTACAGTGTGTGCAGGTGTACAGAATGTACAGGGTGTACACTGTACAGGGTGTACAGAATGTACAGGGTGTACACTGTGTACAGAGTGTGCAGGTGTACAGAATGTACAGGGTGTACACTGTGTACAGGGTGTGCAGGGTGTACAGAATGTACAGGGTGTACACTGTGTACAGTGTGTGCAGGTGTACAGAATGTACAGGGTGTACACTGTACAGGGTGTACAGAATGTACAGGGTGTACACTCTGTACAGTGTGTGCAGGTGTACAGAATGTAGAGGGTGTACACTGTACAGTGTGTGCAGGGTGTACAGAATGTTCAGGGTGTACACTGTGTACAGTGTGTGCAGGGTGTACAGAATGTTCAGGGTGTACACTGTGTACACTGTGTATAGAATGTACAGTGTGCAGGGTGTACAAAATGTACAGGGTGTACACTGTGTACAGTGTGTGCAGGGTGTACAGGTGTACAGAATGTACAGTGTGTACACTGTGTACAGTGTGTGCAGGTGTACAGAATGTACAGGGTGTACACTGTGTACAGAGTTTGCAGGGTGTACAGAATGTACAGGGTGTACACTGTGTACAGTGTGTACAGTGTGTACAGAATGTACAGGGTGTACACTGTGTACAGAGTGTGCAGGGTGTACAGAATGTACAGGGTGTACACTGTGTACAGTGTGTGCAGGTGTACAGAATGTGCAGGGTGTACACTGTGTACAGAGTGTGCAGGGTGTACAGAATGTACAGGGTGTACACTGTGTACAGAGTGTGCAGGGTGTGCAGGGTGTACAGAATGTACAGGGTGTACACTGTGTACAGTGTGTGCAGGTGTACAGAATGTACAGGGTGTACATTGTGTACAGTGCGTACAGGGTGTACAGAATGTACAGGGTGTACACTGTGTACAGTGTGTGCAGGTATACAGAATGTAGAGGGTGTACACTGTACAGTGTGTGCAGGGTGTACAGAATGTTCAGGGTGTACACTGTGTACAGTGTGTGCAGGTGTACAGAATGTACAGGGTGTAAACTGTGTACAGTGTGTACAGTGTGTAGAGAATGTACAGGGTGTACACTGTTCAGGGTGTACAGAATGTACAGGGTGTACACTGTGTACAGTGTGTGCAGGTGTACAGAATGTACAGGGTGTACACTGTGTACAGTGTGTGCAGGGTGTACACGTGTACAGGGTGTACACTGTGTACAGTGTGTGCAGGTGTACAGAATGTACAGGGTGTACACTGTGTACAGTGTGTGCAGGGTGTACAGAATGTACAGGGTGTACACTGTGTACAGTGTGTGCAGGTGTAGAGAATGTACAGGGTGTACACTGTACAAGGTGTACAGAATGTACAGGGTGTACACTGTGTACAGTGTGTGCAGGTGTACAGAATGTAGAGGGTGTACACTGTACAGTGTGTGCAAGGTGTACAGAATGTACAGGGTGTACACTGTGTACAGTGTGTGCACGGTGTACAAAATGTACAGGGTGTACACTGTGTACAGTGTGTGCAGGGTGTACAGGTGTACAGAATGTACAGGGTGTACACTGTGTACAGTGTGTGCAGGTGTACGGAATGTACAGGGTGTACACTGTGTACAGTGTGTGCAGGGTGTGCAGGGTGTACAGAATGTACAGGTTGTACACTGTGTACAGTGTGTACAGTGTGTACAGAATGTACAGGGTGTACACTGTGTACAGAGTGTGCAGGGTGTACAGAATGTACAGGGTGTACACTGTGTACAGTGTGTGCAGGTGTACAGAATGTACAGGGTGTACACTGTACAGGGTGTACAGAATGTACAGGGTGTACACTGTGTACAGTGTGTGCAGGTGTACAGAATGTAGAGGGTGTACGCTGTACAGTGTGTGCAGGGTGTACAGAATGTTCAGGGTGTACACTGTGTACAGTCTGTGCAGGGTGTACAGAATGTTCAGGGTGTACACTGTGTACACTGTGTACAGAATGTACAGTGTGCAGGGTGTACAAAATGTACAGGGTGTACACTGTGTACAGTGTGTGCAGGGTGTACAGGTGTACAGAATGTACAGTGTGTACACTGTGTACAGTGTGTGCAGGTGTACAGAATGTACAGGGTGTACACTGTGTACAGAGTTTGCAGGGTGTACAGAACGTACAGGGTGTACACTGTGTACAGTGTGTACAGTGTATACAGAATGTACAGGGTGTACACTGTGTACAGAGTGTGCAGGGTGTACAGAATGTACAGGGTGTACACTGTGTACAGTGTGTGCAGGTGTACAGAATGTGCAGGGTGTACACTGTGTACAGAGTGTGCAGGGTGTACAGAATGTACAGGGTGTACACTGTGTACAGAGTGTGCAGGGTGTGCAGGGTGTACAGAATGTACAGGGTGTACACTGTGTACAGTGTGTGCAGGTGTACAGAATGTACAGGGTGTACATTGTGTACAGTGTGTACAGTGTGTACAGAATGTACAGGGTGTACACTGTGTACAGTGTGTGCAGGTGTACAGAATGTACAGGGTGTACACTGTGTACAGTGTGTACAGTGTGTACAGAATGTACAGGGTGTACACTGTACAGGGTGTACAGAATGTACAGTGTGCAGGGTGTACAAAATGTACAGGGTGTACACTGTGTACAGTGTGTGCAGGTGTACAGAATGTACAGGGTGTACACTGTACAGTGTGTGCAGGGTGTACAGAATGTTCAGGGTGTACACTGTGTACAGTGTGTGCTGGTGTACATAATGTACAGGGTGTACACTGTGTACAGTGTGTGCAGGTGTACAGAATGTACAGGGTGTACACTGTACAGGGTGTACAGAACGTACAGGGTGTACACTGTGTACAGAATGTACAGTGTGCAGTGTGTACAGGGTGTGCAGGGTGTACAGAATGTACAGGGTGTACACTGTGTACAGTGTGTGCAGGGTGTACAGAATGTACAGGGTGTACACTGTGTACAGTGTGTGCAGGGTGTGCAGGGTGTACAGAATGTAGAGGGTGTACACTGTGTACAGTGTGTGCAGAATGTACAGAATGTACAGGGTGTATAGTGTGTACAGTGTGTGCAGGGTGTACAGAGTGTACAGGGTGTACACTGTGTGCAGGGTGTACAGAATGTACAGGGTGTAAGTGTGTACAGTGTGTACAGGGTGGACAGAATGTACAGGGTGTACACTGTGTACAGTGTGTGCAGGGTGTACAGTGTGTGCAGGGTGTACAGAATGTACAGGGTGTACACTGTGTGCAGGGTGTGCAGAATGTACAGGGTGTACACTGTGTACAGTGTGCGCAGAATGTACAGTGTGTGCAGGGTGTGCAAGGTGTGCAATATGTACAATGTACAGATATGTACAGTGTGTAAAGCTATGTACAGGGTGTACAGATATGTACAGTGTGTACAGTCATTACAGTGTGTACAGCTATGTACACTGCGTACAGTCATGTTCAGTGTGTACAGCTGTGTACAGCGTGTGCAATATGTACAGTATGTACAGCTATGTACAGTGTGTACATGTGCACAGTGTTGTGTGTGTACAGAACATACACTGTGTGTAATATGCACACTATGTACTGTGTGTACAGTGTGCACCCTGTGTACACTGTGTACCTGTGTACGTACGGTACATGCCTGTACAGAACTGTACATGGCTGTACACAATGTACATGTGTGTACATAACTGTACACACTCTACATTACTGTACATACCTGTGCACACTGTACAGCACTGTACTCACTGTACATAACTGTACATACCTGTGCACACTGTACATAACTGCACATACCTGTACACACTGTACATAACTGTACACACTGTACATGACTATACATAACTGTACACACTGTACATAACTGTACATATCTGTGCACACTGTACATCACTGTACCTAACTGTACATACCTGTACACACTGTACATGTCTATACAGACTGCTCATACCTGTACACACTGTACATGACTGCACATACCTGTACATAATCCTACACACTGTACGGTTCTGTACAGTGTGCACAGGTACGTACAGTGAGGTACAGTCCTGTACAGTGTGCACAGGTACGTTCAGTCCTGTACAGTCCTGTACAGTGTGCACAGGTACGTACAGTCCTGTACAGTGTGCACAGGTACGTACAGTGCTGTACAGCGCTGTACAGTGTGCACAGGTACGTACAGTCCTGTACAGTGTGCACAGGTACGTATAGTGCTGTACAGTGCTGTACAGTGTGCACTTGTATGTACAGTGCTGTACAGTTCTGTACAATGTGCACAGGTACGTACAGTCCTGTACAGTGTGCACAGGTACGTACAGTGCTGTACAGTGTGCACTTGTACGTACAGTGCTGTACAGTGTGCACAGGTACGTACAGTCCTGTACAGTGCTGTACAGTGTGCACAGGTACGTACAGTCCTGTACAGTGTGCACAGGTACGTACAGTGCTGTACAGTGTGCACTTGTATGTACAGTGCTGTACAGTCCTGTACAGTGTGCACAGGTACGTACAGTGCTGTACAGTGCTGTACAGTGTGCACAGGTACGTACAGTGCTGTACAGTGTGCACATGTACGTACAGTCCTGTACAGTGTGCACATGTACGTACAGTCCTGTACAGTGCTGTACAGTGTGCACAGGTACGTACAGTCCTGTACAGTGTGCACAGGTACGTACAGTGCTGTACAGTCCTGTACAGTGTGCACTTGTACGTACAGTGCTGTACAGTGTGCTCAGGTACGTACAGTGCTGTACAGTGCTGTACAGTGTGCACAGGTACGTACAGTGCTGTACAGTGTGCACTTGTACGTACAGTTCTGTACAGTCCTGTACAGTGTGCACTTGTACGTACAGTACTGTACAGTTCTATACAGTGTGCACAGGTACGTACAGTGCTGTACAGTCCTGTACAGTGTGCACTTGTACGTACAGTGCTGTACAGTGTGCACAGGTACGTACAGTTCTGTAAAATGTGCACAGGTACGTACAGTGCTGTACAGTTCTGTACAGTGTGCACATGTACGTACAGTGCTGTACAGTGTGCACTTGTACATACAGTTCTGTACAATGCTGTACAGTGTGCACAGGTACGTACAGTCCTGTACAGTGTGCACTTGTACGTACAGTGCTGTACAGTGTGCACAGGTACGTACAGTGCTGTACAGTTCTGTACAGTGTGCACTTGTACGTACAGTGCTGTACAGTCCTGTACAGTGTGCACAGGTACGTACAGTGCTGTACAGTGCTGTACAGTGTGTACAGGTCCGTACAGTGCTGTACAGTGTGCACAGGTACGTACAGTGCTGTACAGTCCTGTACAGTGTGCACTTGTACGTACAGTCCTGTACAGTTCTGTACACTGTGCACAGGTATGTACAGTGCTGTACAGTCCTGTACAGTGTGCACAGGTACGTACAGTGCTGTACAGTCCTGTACATTGTGCACAGGTAAGTACAGTTTTGTACAGTTCTGTACAGTGTGCACAGGTACGTACAGTGCTGTACAGTGTGCACATGTACGTACAGAGCTGTACAGTGTGCACAGGTACGTACAGTGCTGTACAGTCCTGTACAGTGTGCGCAGGTACGTACAGTCCTGTACAGTGTGCACAGGTACGTACAGTCCTGTACAGTGTGCACAGGTACGTACAGTGCTGTACAGTGCTGTACAGTGTGCACATGTACGTATAGTCCTGTACACTTCAGCCTGGCCTACGAGCTTCCGCCCGCTGCACGCCGCGCTCCGGCCACAGCCGGAGTCCCTGTGCCCTGGCACGCCGCTCCCGCCGCCGCCGGGTCTGTACACGGCACTGCTTGTAAATATGAAAATTATAAAAGTATTTTTTAGATTAGTTAAATAAAGCAGGGTTTTGTTATTTGTCAGTAGGCAGGGTTTTGAATATAAAAAATTGTAAAATTTTGATCATTTAAAAATTGTAAAATTTTTATTTTAAAAAATTGTTCTGACTATAAAAATTGTAAATAGAAATAATATAAAGGTAGAAATCTAAGTATAGAAATATATCATAACGACATAAGATTTTAAAATATAAGAGAAATTTACTTGTAGCAGTAGATATGATACATAATATAAATAATAATTTAAATGTATTTCTGTAATGTAATATGTACTATATTGTGGGGCCGCAGTGGGGCCCCATTTATTAGCGTGAGTGTGTAGTGTTTGTTTTGGTGGGTTTGAGGTAGCGTCATGCCGTTCATAGCCGCGGGGATTTTAAAATCTTGATAATTGCATTTGTGTTTATCGTCTTCCAGGGCTGTTCTTGATTCGGTTTGTTTGTTTGTAGTGTGTGTTTTATTGTTCCGGATCATTTGGGAGATGTTGTTTCTGGTTACGTTCGTCTTTAGGCTTTGTGTTTATTTCTAGGTGATATTTTTATTTTGATACATTGAGGCACTATGGGTTTATTCCGTTAGGAATAATTTTTTTTTTGTTGTAAATGTAAGGTTAGTTGGTTTTGGGTTGGTTTTGTTTTTGTTTTTTGTTTTTTTGGTTTTTTTTGGTCTTTTGATATATTTGGCTGTTGTTTATCAGTTTTATTTTTGTGAACATGGGTATTTATATGATGGGTCTTTTTAAGTAGTTTTTTTTAATTTGGGGAGTTATTTTCTTAGTCTTTAGTGGTTGAGATTTTTTTCGATTTCGTTAATTAGTTTGGTTTTTAAAGTTCTATTTACAGAGTATTGGTTATTCTTTGAGTTAGTGTAGAAGTAGTGTTTTAGTTTTTTTTTTTCTAATACCGTTCAGGGTCAGTGGCACTGTTTGGAGTTTAGTAAGTTGGTTTGATTGGTTTTTAGTAGTTTTTGTGATTTGCTGTTTGTGTTTCTATAGAGTTTTTCTTTTCTTTTGGTTCCATTTTTCTGATGCAATGAGAATTGTTATTGAAAAGAGTGTTGTGTGGTTTTTTCTGGCAGTTGTTTGGCTGGTGGAGGTATCCTGATGGTTTTGGAAGATGGTGGGAATTTGATGTTGTTTGTTTTGTCATTTTATTTAGGAATTGGATTTACGATGTACAATTATAACTCTAACTATATTTAAACAAAACAGATGTGTAGAAATGGGAACAAACCACTTCTTTTTTATATATTTGGTCTTTTTTTAAAATTTAGCATGTAACATAAGTCATGATATACTACAATATGATATTATATTTTTGGATAGACTATAGGGTATGTTTTTAGATATCTAAATAGAGAATGTAAATACAAACACAACCAGAACCGAAATATAAATACAGAAATGGTTTGCAAATATGTGCAGATATATATAAAATTATTAAAGAATTGTAAATAGAAAACAACATCAATCGATACAATACATAATACAAGTAATACTGTGCATATATCCTATTATAATATATTCTAGGAAATAGATATAAAATAGATAGAAATATAGTACATCAATATGATATCATATAGAACAAATTATAGATATGATAAATATAAAAATAAAAATAGTTTTAAAGTAGTTTGAAATAAAGAATGGTTTTGTTTTTTATTGGGAAAAGGAGGGGTTTTAGTATAAAAATTATAAATACCAATAATATAAAGGTAGAAATCTAAGTATAGCAATATATCAAGGATACATGAAGATTTATCTCAAAATTAAAAATAGGAGAAAAAATAGGTTGTAGCAGTAGATATGGTACATATTTTTTAATGATCTCTATTATTTGAATATGATACATAGTATATGTAATTCTTAATAGAATACATCAATCTAAACTTTAAATATAAATATAAATGTGAATACAGTCATGCAAGCTATAAATATAAAAATATTTCAATATAGTTTAAAAGAAGAGCGGGTTTTGTATTTATTTAGTTAGGCATGGGATTTTTATTTTAAAAATTAAAAGTATTTAAGAAATGTACTTTTAAAAATAGAAATATACAATCACTATATAAATATATTTATAAAAACACAAAAGAGAAGTAAATATAAATAATAGGATTGGATATAATATATTCTATAAATGACATACTACATCCATGTCCACTATAAATACGCATGCGAATATAAGTACGCAAAGCATAAATATAGAATGTATTGAAAGACGGTTTTAAAGCAAGGGGGCTTGTTTGGTTCTGGTCGGGTGAGAGGCAGGGTTTGGCATTTATTCCAGAGGAGTTTTTGGCGGGGGGGATCGCCCCCGTTCTTTTTCGCCGCCTTCCCTGCCGCAGCCCCGAGGCGCGCTGCGCCCCCGGCTGGGGTGGGCGGCAGTGCTGCCGCCCTGTGGGCAGAGCGCGGTACTGCAGCCGTGCACCGACAGGCGGCCGCCATCTTGGGAGCGGCTTGTCGCGAATGTCGCGGACTCGTTTGACCTCCTCAAGAGAGCGGCCAAAAGGGCGCGAAAATGGAAGGCCCCCAGTGGGACTAAGCAGACTGCCTGCACAGAAAACCGACGCCGGCGCGGCTCCGGCGGGATTTCCTGTGGCGTTTCAAGTGTACCCGACACGGGCTGTGGCCTTAGCGGCGCCGCGGGGCTGCGTATTTTGTCGTGTTTCTGACAGGCATCTGAGTAAACGTCTCCCTCTGCCGGGGTCCTTTCGCCCGCGGTCCCGCCTTCAGCGAGCCGAGCCGGACCGAATTGTACCGAAGAGCCGAAGAACCGAGTGTGGGCGAAAACGGCCGAGTGTAGCCGAAGAGCCGAGTGTGGCCGACAATAGCCGAGTTTACCCGAAGAGCCGATTGTGGCCGAAAACGGCCGAGTGTAGCCGAAGAGCCGAGTGTGGCCGACAATAGCCGAATAGAGTCGAAGACCCAAGTGTGGACGAAAAAAGGGGGTGAAAAACAGGGTGAAAGAAAAAAAAAAACAGTTTTGACGCCCTGGCGGCACTGCAGCAGCTGGTGGCGGAGGACGGAGCGGAGGCTGTCAGCCCGAGACTCCAGCTCCCGGCAGGCCGTGCTGCCGGCGCGGCGTCTGACGCAACGGCCGACGCGCCACGCGAGTGGCTGGCGGGCCGAGGGGGCCGCGCGTCGGGGCAGCGGGCTGTGCGCGGGGAGCTCCCGGCGCCTCTCCCGCGCGGCACGGAGCCGCGGCAGCGACGCTGGAGGGGCGAAGCCTCCGTCCGGCCGCCCGCCCGGCCGCACGGAGCTGGGCAGCGCGGAGGGGGCGCCCGCCCGGTGCCTCGGCCTCGCTCGGCGGAACCGGTGGCGGGGCCTCGGCTCGGGCGGGGCGGTGCTTCGCTGCCGCCGGCCGGGAACTGCGGGAGCCGGCCCGGGCGAGCGGCGCCGGGCGCTGCCGCGGTCCCTGCGGGGCGGCTGCCCTCGGGCTGGCGGAGGCGCGGCAGCCCCCGAGCTGCAGCCGTCCCCCTCGGGCTGCTGCCGGTGCCGCGGGCGGAGGCGGCTCCGCAGCGCGTTGGGCGTTGCGAGCGGAGAGCGCTGCGATAGCGCTGCAGTGACACGGCTGCTGGCTGCCTTCGTGCCCGTGGCTTTTTCTTCCGTGCGAACCGATGCGGCGGCGCTCAGCAGGAACACGGAGATGGCCGGCAGGATGGAGATGGCAAGGAGCACGCGGGCTGTGTCCTTCGGATGGCGCAGGTGCGATCTGCAAACTCACCCCCTCCCGCCCCTGCCCTCCCGAGCCCCGGGGAAAATGCGTCCCCAGCCTCGAGCTGCTGAAAGACAAAACTTGTGATTTCACACTGCCATCCAGAAAAGGTTTCTGTTTAGAAACTGGTTTCAATTTTTTTCTACTTAACGTTCCATGAGATGCTTTTATCCAAGCAATTGGTTTAAAATTCTACTGTAGGCATTTATGGTTCACTTTTTTTTTTCTTTGCAGCACCCGTGACTTTTTTTTTCCCCTCTAAATCAGCAGTAAATATAGCTGAGTAAAATTACCTTGGTTTTCTTCCTTCTTTTTTAACATGTTTTTATTAAAAATCCTATTTGAATGTGCAGAAAAAGTGGGTATGTCCTGTCATATATCCTAGCTTTTCTTGTTTCCAGGGTACTCAGAAAATATGTCTCCCTTAGAGTCCCACAAAACCACTCTCGGTGCAATCTCCATTAAGGTGTGTGTTTCCAAATAAGTGATCAGTTTCCATGTTTGCCTGTGTACCTTTTCCTGTCATTCAGAGCTTGCCTTCTGCGGTTTTTATGATAAACCTATAAACCGTGTACCAATGGTTTTGCAAGTCTGAATCGTTGAAGGCAGCAAGAAGTGGTTTTAAAGCCTGTTCTTGGGCAGGCAAAGGGAAAAAGTGTGAGTTGGATGCTGAACTTGTCATTTTTCATTTGACTTGCCTTGAATGATTTAGGAAGAGAGAGAAGTAGAAAGAGAGAGCAATAGAATTGGTTCTCGAGCCCTCCTCAAACGCTCACCGTGATTCTGTGCAGAGCCGAAGTGAAGGGTGATGGAACAGAGCTCTGTGCTTTAGAAGGAAATCAATGTAAACCTGATCTCCACACAGAGTCTCACTAATTTCTGTTTTTAAAATACAAAACAAGTTTAGGAAGTGCTGGGAGTTAGTATTTTGGGAAAGAAATGGCAGTTCCACAAAACATCGCATTGAACAGAGGCTCTCGGAACGATTCATTTTGTAACTGCTGTGACTGCAGTCGGTTGGTGCTTCAGCGCTGAAATGTGCACCTGCCCTTCTCTAAAGCACTCTGTCATTTGCCTTTCAGTGCTGTGAGTCTGGAGAAATTGGAGAGGAGCCCAAGAGAAATTCTTCATCCTGAGATACAAAAGGTAGGAAGTGACTTTTTCTTTGTTTGGTTCTTTTTCTTTCTTATTTTCTGGAAATAAAAGTAATTAAGTATAGATACTACTGGTTTGTTTCTTCCAGTAGCAGATGATAATAATAGCAGTGATAATAATAATGATAGAAATAATAATAATAGTAATGTGCTACTACTTAAACTGTCTTTATCCATTGAACTGGCCATTTTAATTCAAAGCTTCTAAACACAAATAAAACCATCATCCTTGTAGAATCTTTAATAGGAGTGGGCTAAAGATACTGGTTTTGTTTGCAGGATTTATTGGTGCTGGAGGAGCAAGAGGTAAGTATAAGCCTGACTACTTCTAGCTCACAGACCCGTCCAGTGAATGCAGCTTTGTATTTTGATGGGCTTATGATGACTTTGAAATCAATTGCTCAGCACAGTAAACAAAATGAATGTTTTTTTGAACATGGCAGCAGAAATAGCTTTAAGCACCAACTTAATCATAATAGATCACCAACTTAAGTTAATAATTTTATGCTATCCTATCAAAGTTTAAAGGTAAATTATTAAGCATTAGGAGATGGTATCAAGTGTATGTTCTAATGTGTAGGATGTATATGCAAAGATACATACTTACTTGAAAGTCCTTAGAAGAAACAAATTTTTATGTCTGCTCTTTGACTGTTTATCATAGAATATTTGGTTTTATTTCCCAGGGATGGGTGAATTTTAAATTTGGCGTCCTCTGTGCTAAGGATGGTCAGCTTAGAGATGATGAAATGTTCAGTAATGGTGAGTTTTTCATCTTCTCCTTAATTGTTTTGCTCATCTGAATTTAAAAAAAAAAGCAAGAAAATAAAAAAAACTTAGTTAGTTAGTTTTTGCCCTGTTCTGTCTGTCTCCTCAGTATTTGCTGGAGCTCTGCTTACCCAGGCTTTGGGTAAAACAAGCTTTGGGTTCCCTCTGTCTCACTGGGAGTTGCCCAATTTGGTTGCATCTGGTGAAATTCACCCCGAGAGCGTACAGAGCCAGCTCAAACTCCGTGAGAGCCATTTGCAGTTCTCTCAGGACACCTGGAGAATGGGTGACGTTTCTGAGGAGCTGGCAAGTGTACTTCTATCAAAACTCAGTGTGTGAAATCTCTGGGGGAAACCCTTCTGTATCCTGAAGGGTTCCAACTCTGTTGAGGATCCAGTTAGCAGTGTCTCACCTGGATGGTTCCAGCTCCTCAAGTTAACACTTGTACTCTTGCCCTGTACTTTTTATCTATTGTATTTTTGTTATTTTGCAAGATTTTACGTCTTTGCAAAATATTGTGCATTTCACTCTTTGGAACCTCTCAGATCATTCTTTGGTTGTTCTGTTTGTGAGGTGCTGCTTCTCATTGCAAGTATTCATTTCAAACTAGCCTGTTCTTTGTTGAACTCTTTTCCTGGTTGTCTCCTTAGGGCAGGGAAGGACTCTCGTATCCTTGGCGTCAGACTCGGTGCTGTCCGAGAAGATCCAGAGACTGAAAAAATCATAAGAGGCCAAATATGACTGCAGAGAAAACCACCTGGAGAGAACAAAAGGTGATCTTGTTATCCTTATCCTCTATTAGAACCATCCACTGTGCTTTGATGCTGGGAGCTGCCAGGGGCTTGTTAGCTCTTTTTAGGCAGGTGTAGGTGTTCACTTGTAGGTTTTTCCTCTGGACCAGTCCATTCAAACTTTGCTAAGCTTATATTTGAAAATTACTCTCTAGTGGAGTCCAGCGTGACATTTTTGAATGTTGTAAAAAAGCCATGTTGCTTGGAAATTGCTAATGAAGAGAAGCTTTAGGGAAAAATAAGATTTCAGGGTTGGGAGATATGAGAAGAATTTTGTGGGGATGTTAGACTGAACTAAAGCACACTTTAGGCTGGACTGGCACGCTGGCAGATCCCCTATTAATCAGCAGTGCTTAGGTTAGCCTGGGTGTTGCCCATTGTTTCTGTAGAAATCAAGGTTTCCTGGTCTTCAGAAGGAAGCTGCTTTGAAAAGCTGGAAGTTGCAGTATAGTGACAATCCCTGTGCTTCAGATTAAAAGTGGGTTTCAGGAGGGTGGTGACAGGCTTTTGTCTTTTCCTAGATGTCGATGCAATCCTGTTGAGGAGTTTTCAATTCTGTGTTGCCGAGTCACCCATCAGAGCCCTGTTGTACTCATCATGGTACAGACACCAAACAGAAGCTCAGCCCCTGTCCCAAGCACTCAGAGCCTGGAACGGGATTTCCTCAGGCTGCCACTCGTGTGCCATTCCTACTCCCCGGGGAAGCGAGCTGAGGATCGTTGCAGCTGTTGGGAACAAACCCCTTGTGGTCCCAAAGAAACAGAATTGGGACGACGCCTCGGCCAGCGCCTCTCTGCCCTCGTCTCCTGGACCTGCAGCAGAGGAGCTGCAGCCCGGCCGGGGATGTGCAGGGCAGTTCCTGACGGGCTGAGCACACGGAGCAGCGCTCGGCTGCTGGGGGGCTCAGGGAAGGCAGAGTGGGCACTGTCATCTTCTGAGCCTCCAGACAAACCCCAGTGAGAAGCCACAGGGTGGGAATCGGTCGCGTCTATGCTAAATAAAACCTGCAGATTTTGTTACGAATTGTTTCTGCTTGTTTTTTGTTGTGCTTCTGTGCTTAGAAAGCATCCCTTTAAAATCCGTTCAGTTCATCACAGCTGAACCTTTTTTTGCAGAGCCTCGCTGAGCAGAATTTGTTGCTGACTCAGTGTTTGCCTGGTCTTGATGTTTTTACTGGTGGGAATTTGATGCTGTTTGTTTTGTCATTTTCTTTAGGAATTGGGTTTTCAATGTACATCTATAACTCTAACTATGTTTAAAGAAAAGAGAGGCGTAGAAATGGGAACAAACCACTTCTGTTTTTATATATTCGGTCTATTTTGAAAATTTAACATGTAACATAAGTCATTATATAGTACAATGTGATATTATAGTTTTGGATAGAGTATTGTGTATGTTTACAGATATCTAAATAGAGAATGTAACTACAAAGAAGACCAGAACCAAAATATAAATAGAGAAGTGGTTTGCAAATATGTGCAGATATATATATAAAATTACTAAATCCTTGTAAGTAGAAAAACAATCAATTGATAGAATACATAATACAGGAAATACTGTGTATGTATCTTATTATTATATATTCTAGGAAATAGATGTAAATTAGATAGAAATATAGTGCATCCATATGATATCATATAGAACAAATTATAGATATGATAAATATAAATCTAAAAATAGTTTTAAAGTAGTTTGAAATAAAGAATGGTTTTGTTTTTGATTTGGCAAAAGCAGGAGTTTTAGTATAAAAATTATAAATACAAATAATATACAGGTATAAATCTAAGTATAGCAATATATCATAGATACATGAAGATTTATCTCAAAATTAAAAATAGGAGAAAAAATAGGTTGTAGCAGTAGATATGGTACATATTTTTTAATGATCTGTATTATTTGAATATGATACATAGTATATGTAATTCTTAATAGAATACATCAATCTAAACTTTAAATATAAATATAAATGTGAATACAGTCATGCAAGCTATAAATATAAAAATATTTCAATATAGTTTAAAAGAAGAGCGGGTTTTGTATTTATTTAGTTAGGCATGGGATTTTTATTTTAAAAATTAAAAGTATTTAAGAAATGTACTTTTAAAAATAGAAATATACAATCACTATATAAATATATTTATAAAAACACAAAAGAGAAGTAAATATAAATAATAGGATTGGATATAATATATTCTATAAATGACATACTACATCCATGTCCACTATAAATACGCATGCGAATATAAGTACGCAAAGCATAAATATAGAATGTATTGAAAGACGGTTTTAAAGCAAGGGGGCTTGTTTGGTTCTGGTCGGGTGAGAGGCAGGGTTTGGCATTTATTCCAGAGGAGTTTTTGGCGGGGGGGATCGCCCCCGTTCTTTTTCGCCGCCTTCCCTGCCGCAGCCCCGAGGCGCGCTGCGCCCCCGGCTGGGGTGGGCGGCAGTGCTGCCGCCCTGTGGGCAGAGCGCGGTACTGCAGCCGTGCACCGACAGGCGGCCGCCATCTTGGGAGCGGCTTGTCGCGAATGTCGCGGACTCGTTTGACCTCCTCAAGAGAGCGGCCAAAAGGGCGCGAAAATGGAAGGCCCCCAGTGGGACTAAGCAGACTGCCTGCACAGAAAACCGACGCCGGCGCGGCTCCGGCGGGATTTCCTGTGGCGTTTCAAGTGTACCCGACACGGGCTGTGGCCTTAGCGGCGCCGCGGGGCTGCGTATTTTGTCGTGTTTCTGACAGGCATCTGAGTAAACGTCTCCCTCTGCCGGGGTCCTTTCGCCCGCGGTCCCGCCTTCAGCGAGCCGAGCCGGACCGAATTGTACCGAAGAGCCGAAGAGCCGAGTGTGGGCGAAAACGGCCGAGTGTAGCCGAAGAGCCGAGTGTGGCCGACAATAGCCGAGTTTACCCGAAGAGCCGATTGTGGCCGAAAACGGCCGAGTGTAGCCGAAGAGCCGAGTGTGGCCGACAATAGCCGAATAGAGTCGAAGACCCAAGTGTGGACGAAAAAAGGGGGTGAAAAACAGGGTGAAAGAAAAAAAAAAACAGTTTTGACGCCCTGGCGGCACTGCAGCAGCTGGTGGCGGAGGACGGAGCGGAGGCTGTCAGCCCGAGACTCCAGCTCCCGGCAGGCCGTGCTGCCGGCGCGGCGTCTGACGCAACGGCCGACGCGCCACGCGAGTGGCTGGCGGGCCGAGGGGGCCGCGCGTCGGGGCAGCGGGCTGTGCGCGGGGAGCTCCCGGCGCCTCTCCCGCGCGGCACGGAGCCGCGGCAGCGACGCTGGAGGGGCGAAGCCTCCGTCCGGCCGCCCGCCCGGCCGCACGGAGCTGGGCAGCGCGGAGGGGGCGCCCGCCCGGTGCCTCGGCCTCGCTCGGCGGAACCGGTGGCGGGGCCTCGGCTCGGGCGGGGCGGTGCTTCGCTGCCGCCGGCCGGGAACTGCGGGAGCCGGCCCGGGCGAGCGGCGCCGGGCGCTGCCGCGGTCCCTGCGGGGCGGCTGCCCTCGGGCTGGCGGAGGCGCGGCAGCCCCCGAGCTGCAGCCGTCCCCCTCGGGCTGCTGCCGGTGCCGCGGGCGGAGGCGGCTCCGCAGCGCGTTGGGCGTTGCGAGCGGAGAGCGCTGCGATAGCGCTGCAGTGACACGGCTGCTGGCTGCCTTCGTGCCCGTGGCTTTTTCTTCCGTGCGAACCGATGCGGCGGCGCTCAGCAGGAACACGGAGATGGCCGGCAGGATGGAGATGGCAAGGAGCACGCGGGCTGTGTCCTTCGGATGGCGCAGGTGCGATCTGCAAACTCACCCCCTCCCGCCCCTGCCCTCCCGAGCCCCGGGGAAAATGCGTCCCCAGCCTCGAGCTGCTGAAAGACAAAACTTGTGATTTCACACTGCCATCCAGAAAAGGTTTCTGTTTAGAAACTGGTTTCAATTTTTTTCTACTTAACGTTCCATGAGATGCTTTTATCCAAGCAATTGGTTTAAAATTCTACTGTAGGCATTTATGGTTCACTTTTTTTTTTCTTTGCAGCACCCGTGACTTTTTTTTTCCCCTCTAAATCAGCAGTAAATATAGCTGAGTAAAATTACCTTGGTTTTCTTCCTTCTTTTTTAACATGTTTTTATTAAAAATTCTATTTGAATGTGCAGAAAAAGTGGGTATGTCCTGTCATATATCCTAGCTTTTCTTGTTTCCAGGGTACTCAGAAAATATGTCTCCCTTAGAGTCCCACAAAACCACTCTCGGTGCAATCTCCATTAAGGTGTGTGTTTCCAAATAAGTGATCAGTTTCCATGTTTGCCTGTGTACCTTTTCCTGTCATTCAGAGCTTGCCTTCTGCGGTTTTTATGATAAACCTATAAACCGTGTACCAATGGTTTTGCAAGTCTGAATCGTTGAAGGCAGCAAGAAGTGGTTTTAAAGCCTGTTCTTGGGCAGGCAAAGGGAAAAAGTGTGAGTTGGATGCTGAACTTGTCATTTTTCATTTGACTTGCCTTGAATGATTTAGGAAGAGAGAGAAGTAGAAAGAGAGAGCAATAGAATTGGTTCTCGAGCCCTCCTCAAACGCTCACCGTGATTCTGTGCAGAGCCGAAGTGAAGGGTGATGGAACAGAGCTCTGTGCTTTAGAAGGAAATCAATGTAAACCTGATCTCCACACAGAGTCTCACTAATTTCTGTTTTTAAAATACAAAACAAGTTTAGGAAGTGCTGGGAGTTAGTATTTTGGGAAAGAAATGGCAGTTCCACAAAACATCGCATTGAACAGAGGCTCTCGGAACGATTCATTTTGTAACTGCTGTGACTGCAATCAGTTGGTGCTTCAGCGCTGAAATGTGCACCTGCCCTTCTCTAAAGCACTCTGTCATTTGCCTTTCAGTGCTGTGAGTCTGGAGAAATTGGAGAGGAGCCCAAGAGAAATTCTTCATCCTGAGATACAAAAGGTAGGAAGTGACTTTTTCTTTGTTTGGTTCTTTTTCTTTCTTATTTTCTGGAAATAAAAGTAATTAAGTATAGATACTACTGGTTTGTTTCTTCCAGTAGCAGATGATAATAATAGCAGTGATAATAATAATGATAGAAATAATAATAATAGTAATGTGCTACTACTTAAACTGTCTTTATCCATTGAACTGGCCATTTTAATTCAAAGCTTCTAAACACAAATAAAACCATCATCCTTGTAGAATCTTTAATAGGAGTGGGCTAAAGATACTGGTTTTGTTTACAGGTTTTTTTTTTTGGTTTTGTTTTTTAAGGAAAGGGATGGGGTGAGATGCTTCCTTTTATTTTCTTCTGAATCAATGTTATTTCTCACTTGCAGATTAGTAGAAACCTTATTCTGCTCTGGCTGCTCCAAGACCCTGGGCAGCATCTACAGGTGCACCTCCAGGAGCCTCGACTGCAAGAGAGATTTGTTCTGTTTCACTGTTGACTCCGTTGAAAGGTAAGTACAGAACGTTTGTGTGCCAGCTCCACTGCACTCGCCAGGATTGCACTGAGGGCTCTCCTGTTCTATCTCTGGGGAGTGTAGAGGTGGCTTTTTCTGCTGCTCTGCCCCAGAGTGGTTTTCTGTATTGCTGCTGTTGGCATCACAGTGCTCAGTTGTGAGCACTAAACAGCCGGGGTCTGCCTTTTGTATGAGAAATTGCATTCCTGCCAAGCAAATACCAGCAGGTCCAGGGCACGGGAGGGTTTCTTCTCATTTTCTCTGAGGAGTACACAAGCCAAGCAGCAGACAGGCCTGTCTGGAGCCCCTCTGGGGTCAGCATTACCAGCAGGCAGCGTGGCCAGAGGGGCTCAGGCAGCACTCGGGGCAGGTCTGAGCTGTGCTGGCCACATCTGCTCTGTCTCTGGGGTGGGCAAAGGCAAATCTGACAGCTGAGGATGTGCCTGAGGCTCTCACTCAGCCGTTTAAAATCTGTCTAGAAAAAGGAAGTGTGCTTGGGCTCAGTCGGTTTATAGCATTTAAAAGTGCTCTTAAGGCATTGTTCAATAACCATCTAGTGGATCAGGGCTTTGTGCCAGAGTTCCTTTGTGCAAGCATTGTTCTGATGGACAGTGTTCACCTGAACTAGTTTCAATGTCTCTGTTTTTTTCTGAAGTTCCCATGCATTTTGCTGGACTGCTGTGGTGTTCACCCTCATGCTCTGGCCAGTGCTTTTGGGTATTTTTCTTAATTCCACAGCTATGATACCTTTTTTTTTTGGCAGTAAAATTCCCTAAAGCACTGACCTGGCTGCAGAATGGCACTTTTCTTGGAGAGCAATGCTGCTTCTCCCTCCCAGGCAGCCCTGCCCTGCTCTGGGTGTCTGTGCAGTTTTTCCCTGCAGCCCCAGGATCCATGGCTGTCTCTCAGGGCTCTGCAGGAGTGCTGGGTTTGGGTTTTTGGCTTCAGGCTGGGAATCTGTGCATGATCTGAGCTGTGGCACCTCAGCTATATTCTAGGCACCCCGGGAAAGCAAGCTGTCATCCATGAGCAGCCACTCACTCTGGAGAGTCAAGCTGTCGTGGAAGAGGTGCTGGAAAGGGTGAGATTTAACCTTACAATGAATCATTTGTTTAATTCACCTCTGTGAAACCTTCATGTGCTCCAATAGTTTCTGCAGAACAGCTTCTTTCACCCAGAGTAATTCAGGGCATTCTAGCATGTGCTGGTCTGCTTCATGTCATTGGTACCTTGTGTTATGCAAGATTTTCAGTAACTTTCCTTCCATTTTCATGGTCATTAGCATTTTCTCTTTATCAAGCATAGCATTAATGGAGAACCTCCCTGTGCTTCTGTGATTTCCACAGGAACAGCATCAAGTTTTTCTTGTCTCCATAGCTTTAGATTGACTCGTGCTCAAAGACAGGAATGGCTCAATAACTATATGTGGTGAATTGTTAGTTTGGCAGGGGTTTTTTGCAAGTTCAGGGCTAACACGTGATGTAAGAAAAGGCTTTTTTTGCAGCATTGCAGCTTTTCAAGCTTTCCAAGTCACCTCATTCTGATTTAAACTCTCTTGAAATATGCTTAATATGTTGGGTTTTTTCATTGTTATTGTTGGTGGTGGTTTTTGTTTTGTTGATTTTTTTTTGTTTTCTTTTTTGCCTGGCTTAGGAAAATTTAACAGATCTCATTTTTTCTTCTCCAGTTGAGTGTAGTGTTATCTTCTTCATTCAAAAACCATTTGCTGTATGGAAAAAGCATCTTGCCTTGTGAAAGGACAGGTAGGAGCTGTTTTAGTGGCCAGTGCCCTGTGGCACAGAGATTCCCAGGCAGTGGGGAGCCCTGTGCCAGGCAGACACACCTGGCCAGGTCCCTGTGGGTGCTGCTGCTGTCCCTGGCTGATGAGGTGATAACCAGCTGGGCTTTCCTGCCAAAGTCAAAGCCAGCAGTTTTCCTGGGAATCCCAGCAAACTGGGCCCAAGGGCTTTGTCACTCAGCCTCTGCTTCCATTGCTTTGGAGGGGTTGGATCCCAGTTACTCACCCCAGGAGCTGCCCCTCCATTCTTTTCCCCCACTTTTCTGTTCCAGTTGTGGGAAATACTTGGGGTTTTGGTTTTTTTCCCCTGCAGTTCACTGCAGATCCCTAAAAACCCACAGGAGGGAAGATGTGCTTCCAGCACCAGGTGAGGAGCCTGATTTTGGAATGTTTGATGGATTTGGCCCAGTAGCTTTTCCTTCTGGGCCTTCCCCATGTCTGTCCATGGCAGGTCCAGCCATGGCCTTCAGCTTGGAGCCCTCAGTGCTCAGGGAAATGAGCCTTTGGGGAAGTTCTGACAGCTCTGCCCAGTGCTTTATGGATTGGGATGTTTTTCTGGAATTAGGCTGTCCATTCTGAGCCGTTTTCTTCCCTCTCCCTGCAGACTGTACCTGCTGAAAGGCTGAGGTGACGGCGGGATCTGTGAAATCCCTGACCCCCCGTGCCTTCCCGAGGCTGAAGCTGCGTTTGCTGTCAGTGACCACAGAGCGGGAGATGCTGAAGACTGAAAACTTGGGGATTTTTCTCCTGAATCCCAAGACTCTCTGCAGCTCTACACTGTCTATCTCTTAAAAGAGTTTCTGGGTTTATAAATGTTTTTACATTCTGCAATGTTTATCTGTAACTCCATTAAAGAGAGTCATACTGTATCAATGTGGTGTTAATGACTTTGTTTGAGTTGGTTAATGAAAGGAAATTATTGATCAGGGGTTTGAGCATCCCTTAGTTGGGAGCTGGCAGCTCTTACTTGATTTCTCTTCATTTTTTAAATTCCTTTCAATTATTTCTTAAGTAATTACTGCAATTAGAATATACAATAAGGACAGCAGCATTTCTACCCTGCTGGATTGGGAAATCCAACCCCAGTTCCTTGGACAGACTGAGGGGATGGGTTTTGGCAGTGGGAATTTGGTGAGGAAGAGAGAGGAGAGGTCCCACAAGAAGTGTTTTAGGCCAGTTCTGCTGGCTTTGGGCGCTCCTACCCCAAAAATCATCCTGCTTAAAGGGAACTTGGGGAAGCAAGGGGCCCTGTGCAGGGGGCTGTGCTGGGACCCCTCAAATTCCACCCAAGGCGCTGGCACTGCCAGACTTTTGGGACACGGTTACTGAGAGGCTCCACTGCCTGCTCCAGAGGGGTTTCCCATTATTTCCTGTCGTGCTTAGCACCGGGCAAGTCACTACAGCCCCGCAGGCTGAAAATGCCATGGGAGCAGTTGGAATCACAGCCGAGCACACAGAAACCAGTCTGGGAGAGGAAATGGGCTGCTCCATAGATTTATTTTTCACAATGGGTTTTGAATTTATACCAGAATCTCTGCCCTCCCCTCAGATCCCGTATCCTTGAGTTTTCTCATCAACAATCCTCGGCCTACACGGGGAAATGATTCCGTGGCACCGGGGGAGCGGCGGGCTCTGGCGGGTCCTGGGGCCGGCACTGGGGGTCCCCCCGCCCCGGCCGGTTCCGTCCGTGTGGAGCCTTTCCGTTCTGGAGCTGCCGCCGCCCGCGGCCGTCCCGGTCCCGATCCCCGCCCCACACCGCGCCCGCCGCGGGAGAGGCGGCGCTGCTCGGGACCCCCCGACAGCCGACACCGACAGGAGCCGAGCCAGAGCCCCGGCCCCATGGCCGGCCCCGCCTCAGCGCTCGGGGCTCCGCGCAGCGCCGGGACCGGACCCGGTTCGGCCCGGTGCGACGGGCGGGGCCGGTCTGGGGAACACGGGCGGGGCCGGTCTGGGGACAGGGGGGGGGGGGGGGGGGGGCCAGCCTGGGGGACAGGGGCGGGGCCGCGAGCGATGGCCCCGCCCTAATGCCGGAAAGGGCGGGGCGGGCTCGGGGCGGAGCCGGGGCTCCGTGAGGCGGGGCCCGAAGGCGGAGCCGGGGTCTGTGAGGCGGGACCGGGGGCGGGCCCAGAGCTCCGTGAGGCGGGATGCGGGGGCGGGGCCGCAGGCGGGGCCAGATCGAAGTGAGGCGGGGCCGCGGGCAGAGCGTCAGGGGCGGGTCCCAGGACCAGCTCAGGTGTGCGGGGCGGGGCCTGGGACCGGCTCAGGTGTGCGGGACCCCAGCGCGCCTGCGCGGGGCGTGGCCGAGGTTATTTAAGTCCCGGAAGTCGCTTCGGCCGCCATTTGCTCCCTCGGAGCACGGTGCGGACGGACGGCTTCTGTCCCCGCTCCGCAGCTTCTTCTCCCCTCTTGATCCCCCCTTTACATTTCCTTTCTCCTGCTTGTATTCCCCTTCTTTCTCTGCTTTTCTCTCTCCCCCCTTTTCTCTCCTCCTCAAAGCCGACTCCTTTCCTGTTTCGGCTTCCCCTCCTATCTCCCCCTGTACCCTTCCCTTTCCTCCCTGTATTCCCCTTCTCTCTCTTCCCCCCTTTCCTTCTCCTCCTCTTTCGGCCTCCCCTCCTGTCCCCTCCTCTACTCTTCCTTCTCCTCCCCGTATTCTTTTTCTTTGTCCCCCAGATCCTCTCCTCCTCTTCCCCTAATCCTGATCCCCCGCTCTCCTCTTTCCTGTCCTGTCCCTATCCCTCTACTCCCTTCTGTTCCCTCTCTCTCCCTTCTCTGTCCCCTGTCCCTCTGCCCCCTTTCCGGCCTTTCCCTTGGCCTTTGGCTTTCCTCCCTGCTATCCCTCGTCTCTTCCGTTCTGTCCATTCCTTCTTTCCCCTGAGCCGCGGGGCTGGGGTGCCGGACAATAATAAAGCCCAGAGGGCCGGAGTCCGGCGCCCCCGGCCCCGCTGGCGCCCCCGGTGGTGTCCCCATGCAGTTCCATGGTTGTGAACGCAGGGGACACGGCCGGGGCTCCGCTGCCCCCATCACTCGGGGCCCCTCGTTTGGAGGGGGTCCCGGGGGTGGTAGGGGAGCGGGTTTGGGGACCCCCTTGTTTGGAGGGGGTCCCGGGGTGGGGGGCCCCCTCATTAGGAGGGGGTCCGGGAGGGGGGGGTGTTAGGAAGGGCCCCCTCGTTAGGAGGGGGTCCTGGGGGGTGGTGGGGGGGTTAGGAAGGGCTCCCTCATTAGGAGGGGGTCCTTGGGGGGGGGTTAGGAAGGGCCCCCTCATTAGGAGGGGGTCCTTGGGGGGGGGGGGTTAGGAAGGGCCCCCTCCGGAGGAGGGGGTCCCGGGGGGGGGCGGGGCGGGCCCCCTCCGGGGGAGGGGGCCCCCGGGGGAGGGGGGCGGGGCGGAGGGGGGGCGTTCCCCCCTCCTGGCCCCGCCCTCCTCCCCCGGGCCTCCTCCCCTGGAGGGGGTCCTGGCCCCGCCCCCTCCCGGGGACCCCCTCCTCCGGACCGGGGCCCGGGGGGGGGAGGGGGGGCGGGTGGGGTGGGGGGGGGAGCAGGAGGGGGCACGTCACTCTGCGCCGTGAAACACACGTGTAAAAAAAAAAACACACACACGAACCGCCCTCCCCCGTCCGGCCCCCCCACCCCACCCGCCCCCCCCTCCCCCCCCGGGCCCCGGTCCGGAGGAGGGGGTCCCCGGGAGGGGGCGGGGCCAGGACCCCGTCCAGGGGAGGAGGCCCGGGGGAGGAGGGCGGGGCCAGGAGGGGGGAACGCCCCCCCTCCGCCCCGCCCCCCTCCCCCGGGGGCCCCCTCCCCCGGAGGGGGCCCGCCCCGCCCCCCCCCCGGGACCCCCTCCTCCGGAGGGGGCCCTTCCTAACCCCCCCCCCAAGGACCCCCTCCTAATGAGGGGGCCCTTCCTAACCCCCCCCCAAGGACCCCCTCCTAATGAGGGAGCCCTTCCTAACCCCCCCCCCAAGGACCCCCTCCTAATGAGGGAGCCCTTCCTAACCCCCCCACCACCCCCCAGACCCCCTCCTAACGAGGGGGCCGCTGTAACCCGCACCCCCCACCCCCGCAGTGTGATGTAGGGAAAGCCGGAACCCCGGCGGTGTGGGGCGGTGTATTGGACCGGAATGGGGGGACCCGCAGAGCGGGTCCGGCCCCGTGTGGGGACCCCAGCGAGGGCGGGGGCGCCGGGCTCCGGCCCTCAGGGCTTTATTATTGCCCGGCACCCCGAGCCCCGCGGCTACGAGGAAAAAAAGAGAGCGGGGAATAGAAAACGAGAATAGGAGAGCGGGGGGGTACGTGAGGGAAAGGTGGGGAGAGGTCGGGGGGCGTGCAGGGCGGCAGGGGACGGGGCAGGGGGGAGGCCGGCTGGGGAAGGAAGGGAGAGGATGGAGGTTTAGGGTAGGGGAAGAGGATGGTGGGATGAGGGGGGCGGCCGGGGAGCGGCCGTAGGGGGGGAGGGAGGGGAGGGCTAGGGGGGAGAGGGAGGGGGGGGGGTTTGGGGGGGGGGTGGGTGTAGGGGGTAGGGGAGGGGAGGAAGGGAGGGTAGAAAGGAGAGATACTGAGAAAAAGAAATACAAAAAAAAAGGAAACGCAGAAGAAAAAATAAAGGAACAGAGATATAGGAACCCAGCCGGACAGAACCTCACTCACCGCGCGCCGAGGAGCAAATGGCTCTGCCGGGCTCGCCTCGCGCCTTAAATCCCCCAAGGCCCCGCCCCGCGCAGGCGCACTGGGCTCCCTCGCACCTGTGCAGGCCCCGCCCCTCACACCTGTGCCGACTCCGCCTCCGGAAACCCCGCCTCCCCCCCGCCCCCCTCCCGCCCATAAAACCCGGCCAATCCGCGCCAGTCTCGCTTTCTTCGGGAGATGCGGGTCGGCAGTGCTGCGGGAGCGTCGGTCGGAGCGCTGCGAGGAGGTCCGGGTCGGGGCTGCTGCTGCGTGGAGCCCGAGGTAAGAGCGGGGCCGGGATCGGGGCCCGGGGATCCGGCTCCTGGTCCTGCCGGTGTCCGCTGTGGGAGGCGGGCAGGGTGTGGGTGCTAGGTGAGACTGGGATCGGGATCTGGGCCCGGGGATTCGGGTCCTGGTCCTGCCGGTGGCTGCTGTGGGAGGCGGGCAGGGTGTGGGTGCGGGGGCTGGATGGTCGTGGCGGGACTGGGGCTGGGACCCGGACCGGCATCGCTACAGGTGGCAAGAGTCGCTCCGGGACGGGCGCTGGGACCGAGCCCGGCGCTGCCGCTCCTGCTCCGGCCGGCGCGGAACTGGGGTCCCGCCGAGGCTCTGGGCCGTGGGGAGCCGGGGCTCTGATGGTGCCGGGCCGCCAGGAAAACGGCGCTTCCCTGGAGCAGCCCCTGGATCGCGGCTGGAAACAGGTAGGGCAGGGGAAGCGCCCTGTGGCAGCCCCGGGACCTCTCGGGCCCCGCCGCTCCCTCAGTGCCGCCGCCCGCCCCGCGGGGCGCCCCCTGGCGGACACGGCGCCGCTCCTCAGCCCTGCGGGAGTACCGAGCCCGCCCCCCCCGGCCCGGCGGCACCGCGGGCACGGCGCTCCCCCGGCAGCACCGGGGGCGCGGCGTTCGGCCCGCGGCGGGGGCGCGGCGCTCCCCTGAACCGGGATACCGCGCTGCCCTGTGAGAGCCACAGCGCCCGCATCCCCCTGCTCCGTGTCCGCATCCTCGGGGGATCCCCGCCAAGCGACCGCGGCTGTAGCGCTGGGGCCGCTGCTCCTGCCGCAGCTGTGCCCGGTGTGTGCTTGGAGGAGCCCAGAAGCCCCCGAAGGGCTGGCAGCGCTCACGTCCTTGGCAGCTGCAGGGAGGAGCTGTGCAGGCAGCTGTGGGCCGAGCACACGTCCCGGCACGGGCACCGGGACAGCGCTGGCACAGACCCGGCTAAAGCGCTGCCTGTGGCCCCTCAGCCAGGGGCTGCTCTCAACAGGCCACGGAGATGCTTCAGCCCGGACAGACACCGCCGACAGCCCAGAAGGACCCCGAGGAGCAGCTGGCATTACCTGGAATGGAAGCACAGGCCGTTTACAGAGGACCTCAGACAGCAGTTCCTGTTTCTGACCTCCCAGAGCTCCCACACAGCTGCCAGGTATGTCTCGGCCACCCCAAATCTCTTCTCTCCTTTCCAGCCTGAGGCTCTCGTCCCTCAGCAGCATTAAAGCCAAGGCCATCTTCCTTCACAGATATTGGATCCCAAGCAGTATACCTTGGAAATGCCTGAAAATCAGAGATTCAAGCGGGATGAAGTTTGGAACTTTCCTGGGAGCCAGCTAGAAGTGCAGAAATGATGGAAAACTTTTACAGGTAGGTCCCACTGGAGGTGTGCTGAAGGCAGGGATGTGCATTCCTTTCCTGAGGGGAAAAAGCATGCAGAAGGTTAGTGCTGAGGCTCTGAAAGGAGCTGGGCTTCTTCAGGGAGAGGTGTACTGCCTCAGCACAGGCTGGGAGTGCATCCAGCCACTGCCTTGTCCTGCTTTAAAATATCAACAGGAGCCTGAGCTCCAGGGGAGGGGGGGTGAAATCAGCTGGGTTCCAGGGAACTCTGCCAAGTGACCCCAGGGACATCAGTGGAGCTGGGGGAATGAGGGTTTTCAATAGCAAGTTCTATGGAATACAGACCTGTCCTTGTCCAGATCCCACTGAGCTTCCCTGGAACCTCTGCTGGCTCCTGACACGGGCTGCTGTAAAAGCGGTACCTCTGCATGGGAAGTTCCACTCTCCATGAGGCGCTGCCAGGTTGTTCCAGCAGGAATTCATCAGGGAATGTGGGGCTGTGGGTACAACTCACCTGAACTAGCAAAGCTGATACCAAACCCCAAATCCAGGCACCACACAGGGAACAATCTTTGTGCTGCCCTGTCAGCTAAAACCCCTGGGCTGGGAAATTTCAGCAGTCAAATGCATGGAATAATCTAAATCCCAGCAGCCAGCGTTCCCCAGAGGGACAATCCCAGTCCCAGGGTGGCCCCTGGTGTCCTTCCCCTGCTGCTGGTGGGACAAATTCCCCTCAGAATGGGCGGGAGCTGGGAGCAGGAGCGCCGGGAGATGAGGCCCTGCAATGTCGGCTGAATCGGCTGCAAACATTCCTGCCCTGCAGGAGCCAGGGCAGATCCCTCCTGGCCAGGCTGGTGGGCAGCCGCTGGGTCTGCTCTGGGGGAAAACACCCTGTCCCTGCCAGGAGCCCTGACTCTGCTTTCCCTCCCAGCTCCTGGGGGTGTCAGGGCCACCGTGAGGGAGTTCAGCCCCAAAAAACCCCGCAGCCCACAGAGGGAACGATCCCAACAGAGAAATGCAGTGTTGTAATAAAAAACCTGTTAAAAAGGCTGTAACAACACCATAGTGGGATTCCCAGGAACCTTCTGGTTTGCTCCTAGTTCTGTTTTAAGGTATTTTTAGTCCCTCAATGGGCAGTTTGTAGGATTTATTCTGGGACTCGGAGGTTGAGCGGGGTCGGCTTTGGATTGGCCTTCACCTCTGCTCCCACTTGGGCCGAGCGGGGGCGGACTCATCACCTCAGCTCTTGCCTCCAAAATATCCCTTACTCATTTCCCTGCAGGTGAACTCGGGTTTTGCCCCAAACTGTCCCCTCCTCACCTGCCCTTGCCCTCACGGTGTCCCCTTCTGTTCCCCACAGGTGCCCTGGTGACACCAGGGAGGTCCCTCTGCCTTTCTGCTGCCCCTCTCCAGCCCCAGGCTGCTCCTCTGCTCCCTCTCTCTGCCCTTGTCCCACACAGCGAGGCACGAAAGGGGAAAGGTTTCATTAATTAAATTAATTCTGCAGTTAATTAATTAATTAATTAATTAATGATTTCCAATTCCCCAGTGAGAAGAACATGAACTCACAGCCACCGAGGCCTGACAGGTTCCTGCAGGGAGAGCTCAGCGCACGTCCACAGAGGTAAGTCCAGCATCTGAATAAAAAAAACAAACACGAGAGAAAAGTGTGATTTATTTTGCTTCTAAGTTATTTCAAGATCATACATACACAAGCCTTTGCTATCATTCCTTCTTTTTCTATTCTTAGCCAGCCTTCTGATGAAATCCTTTCTTCTGTTCTTTTAGTGTAGTTTTAATGCAATATATATAATAAAACAATAAATCAAGCCTTGTGAACCATGGAGTCAGATCCTGGTCTCTGCCCTCACCCTGGGACCCCTGTGGGCACGGTCACAGGGCTGGGCTGGCAGCACTGGCACTGCCCAGGCAGTTGATGCCAGCAGAGAGGAGCAGAGGAGCCCTGTGTCCCTCTGACTCACCCACAGCGTGGGCAGGCCCAGAGCCCTCCAGGGCAGCCCCTGCTGCTGAGGCCTCTTGGCTTTGGCTGCTGAAACACCGAAGATTCTGGCCAAGATGGGAGGAGTTGGGTGATTGTTCCTGTCCTGAAAGAGAGGAGGAGAAGAAAATTAAGACCACTGTGGAAGTCAAGGGATCCAGGTTTCACATTTCTGCTCTGTTGGCTCACTATGGGGTTTTATCCATGACAGGTGACACCAATTCAAACATTCAAGTGCCCTTTTCCAGCATTTTTATTCCTAGTTATTGCAGACATTAAAAGGAAGCTCATTTTTCTTACTGCATTCTTTGCCTAATTGTAACAGAACCATTTTTACCTCTCATCTCACCTGTCAGTCCTTTCCCACTGGACTTTGTACAAAGGGCTGGTGTGTCACAGGCAATCCCAAAGAGAAACCCCTCCAAAGCTGCCAGGGGAAGGTTCCAGGGCACTCCAGAGCACAGCCAGCTGTTCCTGCCTTGCCAGGCCACACAACCCTGCCACATCCAGCTGAGCTGGGCAGGCCAGGCAGAGGCTGCCCTTCCTCCTAGGGAGCACAGAGAGACATCCTGGGCAGCACCTGGGAACAACAGGGGAAAGGCAAAATGGAAATGGTTACTGTCAGAAAATGAGTGTCTGTAATCGGAACTCCTGGACAAATTTACTAACACCACTTTCATATGATAAATTTCATGTGATAAACCATCCTTCCAGCCCAGGTGAAAACAGGAAAGAGAGCTACAGGAAAAGCAGGAAGGCAGAGTCCCTTATTTGGATGTATTTCCCAAAGTCTCTTCTGCACTGTACGCTCTTTGTGCTCTTTAAAAGAGTGGATTGCTGCTAAAAAAATAATATTTTATCAGCCACAGCCAGGACAAGGTGAGCTACAGCTGCAGAGCCAGGTGTGGGGGGAGAGCTGGAGGAGTGAAGGAACAGGCAATCTTGTCAAAAATAAAACTTGTTTAGATTCACCAGTGCTGGGAACATGGGAAATGCACATCCACATGGTGCCGGATGCATCACCGACACCATGGCCCTGGCTTGGTTGTTGTCCTTTGCCCCTTAGCTTTGGCTTCACCCCCTCTCCAGAGGAGCAGGGAATTCCTGCAGGGTAAGGGGGAGTCTGGTCCCACTCCAGGGATGTGTCCAGGAAAGGAGGGAGCTGTTGGCAGTACCTGAGCAGTGAGAAGCCTGTGCCACGGGCAGCTGAGGCTGGAAATCCTCACTCAGGATTGCACACCTGGATGTGCCAGGGAGCACATGCACACACCTGTGCCCATTTGTGGGATATGTCAGTCAGGAGTCATGGAACCCAGCAACTTGCTCCTCACTGCACCACTCAGAAATACATTAAAAACAGAAACACCCAAACAAACCAACCAAACACCAACCCACAAAAGAGAGGGCTTCGTGCAGCATCATCTCAGTGTTCTGCCCAGTGATGGACAGAAAGCAGGAGGAAAGCTGTTCTTCCAGAACTGCCAGTTCTGGACCAAGCAGTTTGAAACAGCCAAAACTGCCCTCGCCTGCAGCTTCCCTCCTTGCCCTGACTGCTGAGGGACCAGGGGCACCACACAGCCCAAAACTGGCAGCACTCACACCCCTGCTAGCACGGACATCTTCATGTTCCCTCTTTGGCCAAACAAGCCCCAGGATGGTTTTGCTCTCCTGTCAGACTTGGATAATTTCACTGACATTTATGCAGGCAGCAGACTCCCTGTGTGGCTCTGGGGTCAGATCCCCTTTGGCACAAAAAACCCCAGAGAAGACTGGAAGGAATCTGTTAAATCTTCCTCACACAAAGCACCAGTGTATCAGATTATGCTCTTTTCTGACCCAGACATGGGGCAACTGAGAGGCATTTGAAAAACTCTGATTCCATGTTCAGTCTCATGCGAAGGGTGAGACAATACAGATGTTATAATTCACACCATCACAATCAGAAGCCAACTATTTCCTAGTTCCAATACACTCTAAGTGTTTCTTGGCCTGTCAGCTTTTGTCACACCATGCTGTAAATGCCTTAAAGCCAATCATCTAAAATTACCCCTCGTGAATCTTATTACAATGCATCTTTCATAGTTCTATTTCTCTAAGGTATCCAGTCTTATTTACAAAGTCATCCTTTGAAACTTGTTTCCAGCCCCAGTTCTCTCTCAGCAAGGTCTGTCCTATTCCGTGGCCTTTCTAAGTCAGCAATTCCTATCTCAAAGTCTCCATACAGATGCACACTATGTGAGCCTTCTGTCAAACTCTGAAAGTTTCCTACACATCCATTTCCCTCCCCAGAGCTGTTCCCTGCCCAGCCCAGGGGCTGTGAGTGCTGCTGCAGGGCACAGGGGCTGCAGGAGCACTGCAGGGTGACATTAAAGCCAGCAACAGCAATGGCCCAGCAGAAAGAGACCCTCACCTGGTGTGATGGCTGAATCCCTGTGGCTCATCCTCAGGTGTCCCTGCTCCAGGGAGGATGGCCTGGGCTCACACGCTGCCCTGCCAGCAGAACAGAAAGGGTTAATGAAGCTCTTTGGGCGCATTCTGTCCCCAGAGGGGTTGGACACAGGCAGGGAAGCTCTCACACACAGATTATCCTGAGCCAGAGCCCTCCAGGGCATCCTGGAGACAGAGAGCAGCAAAAGACACAGCTGCAGCGCTGATCCTGCTCCTGCTTGCCCAGAGGGGCAGGAACAGCATTTCCTCCCGACCCCGAGAGCCCCAAGGACAATCACTCATTGGGGTGGCACCGAAGCTGCCACTTTGCTGGCACTCTTGCCCGAGAGCCAGCAGGTTTCTGTGGGAGCAGGAGTTGTTTGTGCAGGCCAGAAGCTGCACATGCCTGGAGCATTCCCTTAGGGACACAAAGCTTCCCACGTGCCTTTCGTAGTCCAATTTGTAATTTAAGCGCATTTCAAGCGATTTTAAATGGGAATGAGGGGCCTCGGTGCCAGCACAGCATCAGACATGGGGGATCAGGAGACTCACCAGACGACATTCCCTGCAGACTCTCCCCTCTCGGCTCTCCAGCTGCAATATTCGCATTTCTCACCGAGTTCTCTTTCCAGGATTCCCATCAGGAAACTGGTGGCCGCTTCCAGACGCGAATCCCCAGGGCACCGCTGCTCCGAACCCCCCGGAACCCCCCTCCCTCCTTCCCTTCCTCCTTTATAACCTCGGCTCCACCCAGGATTCAAAGGGAGGCTCCCAGGTGCTTCCGGTGACCCAAATCATCCCCAGGTGCTTCCCGAGACCCAAATCATTCCAGGTGTTTCGGGAAATAAACAGAAATAAGCTCGTCCCTTTTGGGGTAACAAATGATCTTTTTCCTCATTCCCCCTTCTGTCTCCTGTTCCCTAAGGCAAAACACCCGGGAATACCTGAATAATTGTACAATGTGTTCCCTGTGCCCTGATTTCCAGGAAATGCACCCTAAAAATGCCATCAATAAATTAAATAACCTGAATAACCCCACAGTGTGTTCCCTGTGCTCTGATTTTTAGGAATGAACCCTAAAAATGTAATTATTAAAATAAATAACCAGAATAACCCCACAGTGTGATCCCTGTGCCCTGATTTCCAGGGAATGACCCCTAAAAATGCCATCAATAAATTAAATAATGAGAATAACCCCACAGTGTGATCCCTGTGCTCTGATTTTTAGGAATGCACCCTAGCAATGCCATAAATAAAATAAATCACCAGAATAATTCTACAATGTGTTCCCTGCATTCTGATTTTTAGAAGTGCACCCTAACAATGCCATAAATAAAATAATTAACCAGATTAATTCTAAAATGCTCCTTGCCCTCTGATTTTTAGGAATGACCCCTAACAATACCATAAATAAAATAAATCAGCAGAATAATTGTTCAGTGTGTTCCCTGCACTCTGATTTTTAGGAATGCACCCTAAAAATGTCATAAATAAAATAAATAACCAGAATAACCCCACAGCGTGATCCCTGTGCTCTGATTTTTAGGAATGAACCCTAAAAATGTAATGAATAAATTAAAATCTGAATAACCCCACAGTATGTTCCCTGCACTCTTGATTTTTAGGAATGCACCCTAGCAATGCCATAAATAAAATACATAATCAGAATAATCCTAAAATGTGTTTCCTGCACTCTGATTTTTAGGAATGCTCCCTAACAATGTCATAAATAAAATAAATAAACTGAGTAACTCCACAGTGTGTTCCCTATGCCCTGATTTCCAGGAAATGAACCCTAAAAATGCCATAAATAAAATAAATAAACTGAATAACCCCACAGTGTGTTCCCTGCCCTCTGATTTTTAGGAATGCACCCTAAAAATGCCATCAATAAAATAAATAATCTGAATAATTGTACAATGTGTTCCCTGTGTCCTGATGTTTAGGAATGACCCCTAACAATACCATAAATAAAATAAATAAACTGAATAACCCCATAGTGTGTTCCCTGCACTCTGATTTTTAGGGAATGACCCCTAAAAATACCATAAATAAAATAAATAAGCAAATAGCCCCACAGTGTGATCTCTGTGCACTGATTCTTAGGAATGAACCCTAAAAATGCCATAAATAAAATAAATAACCAGAATAATCTTAAAATGTGTTCCCTGCACTCTGATTTTTAGGAACGCACCCTAACAATACCATAAATAAAATACATCACCAGAATAACCCCACAGTGTGATCCCTGTGCACTGATTTCCAGGAAATGAACCCTAAAAATGCCATAAATAAAATAAATAACAAGAATAACCCCACAGTGTGATCCCTGTGCACTGATTTCCAGGAAATGAACCCTAAAAATGCCATCAATAAAATAAATAACCAGAATAACCCCACAGTGTGTTCCCTGCCCTCTGGTTTTTGGGGATGCACCCTAGCAATGCCATAAATAAAATAAATCACCAAAATAATCCTAAACAATAATCCTAATAATAATACTAATAACCCTAAAGTGTTCCCATAATGGTTTTTTGGGGTGCAGCTCCCCGTGGGTAACCCCGACCCCATCCCCAGTGCAGGTGCCAGGGCAGGCTCACAGCCCGAGCAGCCTCAGCTCACCCTGCAGCAAGAAATGCACCTGGCAAAAGTCCGAGTTTTATTTACAAACCAGCAGCAGCACAGGAGGAGGAGGAGGAGGAGGAGGAGGAGGAGGAGGAGGAGGAGGAGGCTCCAGCTAAAGCAAAGTTTATTGGGGATGGAGCAGGGCAGGGGCAGCCCTGCTGAGGCAGCACTGACCCAGCCATGGAGGGCACCAGCCTGGCACGGCTGCCTAGTGGCTCTCGCCCTTCTTGCCCACTACCTGCAAGGGAAACAGCACAGTCAAACCAAACATCCCCTTTTTGCACCACCAGAAATCCCCATTTTACCCAAAAAATTCTTTATTTGCCTCCCCAGCAAAGTTCACTTTTCCTTTCCCCAAATTCCCTTTTTCGCCCATCAAAATTCACTTTTTACCCTAAAAATTCCCTTTTTTCCCCATCAAAAATCCCCATTTGCACTCTGAAATTCTTCATTTCTCTCCCCCATGAAGTTCGCTTTCCTTGTCCCCAAAATTCCCTTTTTCGCTCATCAAAATTCACTTTTTACCCTAAAAATTCCCTTTTTTCCCCATCAAAAATCCCCATTTTCCCTCTGAAATTCTTCATTTCCCTCCCCAGCAAACTTCACTTTCCTTGTCTCCAAAATTCCCTTTTTGTCAATCAAAATTCACTTTTTTTCCCTAAAAAATTCCTTTTTTCCCCAAAAAATTCTTTATTTCCCTCCCCAGCAAAGTTCGCTTTTCCTTTCCCCAAAATTCCCTTTTTCGCCCATCAAAATTCACTTTTTTCCCTAAAAATCCCTTTTTTTCCTCATCAAAAATCCCCATTTTCCCTCTGAAATTCTTTATTTCCCTCCCCAGCAAAGTTCTCTTTTCCTTTCCCCAAAATTCCCTTTTTCGTCAATCAATATTCCCTTTTTTCCCTAAAAAATTCCTTTTTTCCCCAAAAAATTCTTTATTTCCCTCCCCAGCAAAGTTCGCTTTTCCTTTCCCCAAAATTCCCTTTTTCGCCCATCAAAATTCACTTTTTACCCTAAAAATCCCTTTTCTCCCCATCAAAAATCCCCATTTGCACTCTGAAATTCTTCATTTCTCTCCCCCATGAAGTTCGCTTTCCTTGTCCCCAAAATTCCCTTTTTCGTCAATCAAAATTCCCTTTTTTCCCTAAAAGATCCCTTTTTTCCCCAAAAAATTCTTTATTTGCCTCCCCACAAAGTTCTCTTATCTTTTCCCCAAATTCCCTTTTTCGCCAATCAAAATTTCCCTTTTTTCCTCTCCAAAATTCACTTTTTTCCCTAAAAAATCCCTTTTTTCCCCATCAAAAATCCCTATTTTTCTCTAAGAATTCTCAATTTCCCTCCCCTGCAAAGTTCTCTTTTTTTCCCCCAAAATTCCCTTTTTCTCCCATCAAAATATCAATTTTTTTGGGATTTTGGGGGAAAATGGGAATTTTATAGGGAAAAAATGGTAATTTTGGGGAAAAAATGAAGTATTTTACAGGGGGGAAATGGTTGTGTTGAGGAAAATGAAAGAAATGGGAGAAGGGGGGAAAAAAGCGAAAAAAGGGAGAAAAATGAGGAAAAAGGAGAAAAATGGGATTTTGGTGGAAAATGAAAAAGATGGGAAAAGCTGGAAAAAAGGCAGAAAAATGAGGAAAAAGGAGAAAAATGGGATTTTGGAGGAAAATGGGATTTGGGGAAAAATGAGGGAGGAAATGGGAATAAATAGGCAAAAAAAAAGGGGAAAAGTAGAAAAAATAGGAGAAAATAGGGGAACTTTGTTTTCATCCCTGCACTAATACCCATAGTGTGAGGTGACCAAAAAAAATGGGATTTTGGGGAAAAGTGAGAGGGGAAATGGGAATAAATAGGCAAAAGAAATGGAAAAAACAGGAGAAAAAGGGAAAAAAATGGAAAATGCAAAAAAACTGGAAAAGAAGAAACTGGCAGGCAGAGTTTCTAGTCTGGAGAATGAGGGAGCTCTGAAATCTGTGTTTGCTTTAGAACAGCAGAATGATTTCTGAATGATGTCCAGTGGCAGTAAAGGCAGGCAAAGTTGTTCAATTCCTTTATTAAGTTATTTGCAGGAGAGAAATGAAGTTTTAGTTTAAAAATGAGGTTTTAGTTATAAAAAGAAATGAAGTTTTAGTTATAAAAGAAATGAAGTTTTAGTTAAGATCAAGTTTTGCTGCTAGGATTTGAGTAGGTGCCATGTTGGTGTTAGTGTTCTGTAATTTGTACTGTAAATACTGAAGCAGTTTATTTGAAAATAAACCAGAAATAAAAGATTGATTTGGTTTTATTTGAAAATAAAAGCCCCAAGCAAGGACTCACTCGTTTGAAGTCGTTCATGTTGGTGGCCTGCACGGGAGTGCCAATGAATGTGAAATACGTGATCCTCGTCGTCTCCTCATCCCCGTGATTGGACTGCACAAACAACTGCAGGGGAAAACAAAAGGAATTTAGATTTTCACTCCAGATTTCAATTGCTGAAAAATCCTTTTGCCAGGGTTTTTTGTGAGAGGCCTCAGGAACAAAATGTAACAATGGTTATCAAATGTAACAATGGTTATCGGTGATTGGTCTCTGTGGTTGTTTTTAATTAATGGCCAATCACAAGATTTTATTACCATTCTTTTCTATTCCTTGCTACCTTTCTGATGAAATCCTTTCCTCTATTCTTTTAGTATAGTTTTAATAATATATATATATAAAATAATAAATCAGCCTTCTGAAGCATGGAGTCAGCTCCTCACTGTCAGAGTGACTTTGAGAAGAGTTCCAAAGTCTTTTCTCCCAGCCTGGCTCCTGTTCTCAAGGTTGTTTATTGTATCTTATCTAGAAAATTCTTTTTCTTGTCCTGCTGAGGTCTGTCCAGCAGGACAGTTCCAGGCACTCTGTGTTGTGTCTTTGTATAAAAAATTACCTGTACAATATTTACAATTCCTTTCCAATACCCTCAGCTGTGTCAGACAGGGAGATTCCACTCTAAAGCAATCTGTGAGTGCCAAACTCACACCAGAACATGGAGACCATGGACATGCCCAGCTCCCTCCATCCTGCCATACCAAACACCCCAAAATCTGCTTTTCTAGATATAATTTTACTATTATTCTACTGAATTTGTCATGACTTGCTGATTTCACCTGAGGCTGGTCACTTGCCCCATGGGTCACAATCAAACCCACAGGAGTTCTTGGTCTCTGAGCCCCCTGGCGGGGTGCTGGCTGCTCAGGACAGACACAGGGACGTCCTGGGTGCTGCCATTGGCACACCAGGGATGTCCTGGGTGCTGCCACTGGCACACCAGGGACGTCCTGCGTGCTGACACTGGCACACCAGGGACGTCCTGGGTGCTCACACTGGCACACCAGGGATGTCCTGGGTGCTGCCACTGGCACACCAGGGATGTCCTGGGTGCTGCCATTGGCACACCAGGGACGTCCTGGGTGCTGCCATTGGCACACCAGGGACGTCCTGGGTGCTGACACTGGCACACCAGGGACGTCCTGGGTGCTGCCATTGGCACATCAGGGATGTCCTGGGTGCTGCCATTGGCACACCAGGGACGTCCTGGGTGCTGCCATTGGCACACCAGGGATGTCCTGGGTGCTGCCATTGGCACACCAGGGATGTCCTGGGTGCTCAGGACACACACAGGGATGTCCTGGGTGCTGACATCGGCACACCAGGGATGTCCTGGGTGCTGCCATTGGCACACCAGGGATGTCCTGGGTGCTGCCATTGGCACACCTTGACTCTTCCCTCTTCCAGCTGCTCCAGATGTGGCAGCTGAGCCAATGGCAGCTTCATTTCCACGACACAGACCTCTGCTGTTCTCCTGGCAGCCTGTTACCCCCAGCTGGCATTCCCCACTCCCCACAGTCCCACTGGGCTCTGCCAGGACATGCAGAAGAGCAGAGCAGTGGCACTGCCCAGCTGGTGGCACTCACGGTGACACTGTTGACATTCTGGAACTTGACGTAGCGCAGCTGCACGATGCCGTCCTCGCGGATGTCCTCGGGGCCCAGCTGCAGCGCCTGCGTGGGCTCGCTGCGCTCCGCCTCCTCAAAGTCCATGGAGCGAGGCAGGTTGATGAAAATCTTGATGGATTTGGGGCCCTGCCCTGCACACACACAGGGAAATGGCAATTACAGAGCCCAGGGCCCTGCACACACACAGGGAAATGGGAATTACAGACCCCAGGGATGGCAGAACCCAGCCAGGAGATTGTGCACACCAGGGGGAGCTGGGTTAGTGTAAAATGTGGGGAGATTTCAGTGGATCTCACTGCAGGTTGATGAAAATCTTGATGGATTTGGGGCCCTGGCCTGGACACACAGGGAAATGGGAATTACAGACCCCAGGGCCCTGCACACACACAGGGAAATGGCAATTACAGAGCCCAGGGATGGCAGAACCCAGCCAGGAGATTGGGTTACTGTAAAATGTGGGGAAGACTTCAGTGGATCTCACTGAAGGTTGATGATGAAGATGATGAAGATGGATTTGGGGCCCTGGCCTGGACACACACAGGGAAATGGGAATTGTGAATTCAGCCAGCAGGAGATTGTGCACACCAGGGGGAGCTGGGGTAGTGTAAAATGTGGGGAAGATTTCAGTGGATGTCACTGCAGCCTGGAATTACAGCCAGGTGTCTCTCTGCAGGGTACCAACCTATGAACACTTGGATGTGTGTATCAAATCACAAGAAACACTTCTGTTTGTGTAAATATTTGTGTATCAATCTATGATAAACACTCCTATTTGTGTATTAAACTGTAGTAAATATTTGTGTATCAATCTATGATAAACACTCCTATTTGTGTATTAAACTGTAGTAAATATTTGTGTATCAATCTATAGTAAATACTTTATTTGTGTATTAAACTGTAGTAAAGATTTGTGTCTCAATCTATAATAAATACTTGTATGTGTATATGAAACAACAATAAATACTTCATTTGTGTACCCACCTATAATAAATATTTCTCTTTGTGTATCAAACTATAATAAATAATTTTTGTATCAATCTATAATAAATACCTCTACGTGTGTATCCACCTATAATAAATATTTCTATTTGTGTATCAAACTGCAATAAATAATTTGTGTGTCAAACTACAATAAATACTTCTGTTTGTGTATCAACCTATAACAAATATTTCTATTTTTGTATCAGTCTATAATTAATACTTGTATGTGTGCATCAATATACAACAAATAATTTTCTGTATCAATCTATAATAAATACTTTGATTTCTGTATCAAACTACAAGAAATAATTTGTGTATGAATCTATAATAAATATTTTGATTTGTGTATCAAACTGTAAGAAATACTTTGAGTATCAATCCATAATAAATCCTTTGATTTGTGTGTCAAACTCTAATTTTTGCCCATCAGTAAAAAATAAATAATTCTACCTGCAGCACTCACCATTGTCTGGTCCCTGCAGTTTCATAGAGTAAAGCTTGACAGGCTGACTAAAAGCTACAGTGATGAGCAGCTGTGGAGGGAAAAAAACAAAATTACACACTGGTTTATGTACTTAGAACCAAGAGGGAAAAAACCAAAATTACACACTGCTTTGTGCACTTGGAACCAAGTGGGAAAAAACAAAGAGGGAAAAACCCAAAATTACACACTGCTTTGTGCACTGGAACCAACCCAGCACAGGAACCAGGGATAAGGCAGCTCTGGAATAAAATGCTGGGCTCACTTCTGTTCCACTCATGCTGGCCCTTTACTGCCCTGTGCCTGGGCATTCCCAGGGTGGAAACCTTGGGAGCCTGCAGGAGAACATCCCTGCATCCATGGCAGCACTCCCTGTCCTGCAGGAGAACACCCCTGCATCCATGGGCAGCACTCCCTGTCCTGCAGGAGAACATCCCTGCATCCATGGCAGCACTCCCTGTCCTGCAGAACATCCCTGCATCCATGGCAGCACTCCCTTGGAGCCTGCAGGAGAACATCCCTGCATCCATGGGCAGCACTCCCTTGGAGCCTGCAGGAGAACATCCCTGCATCCATGGGCAGCACTCCCTTGGAGCCTGCAGGAGAACATCCCTGGATCCATGGGCAGCACTCCCTGTCCTGCAGGCTCCCAGCCCTCAGGAGCAGCCCCTGGCCCATGTGCAGATGTGCAGCCCCATGCCCTCGTGCAGCCCCTGGCCCATGTGCAGATGTGCAGCCCCTGGCCCTCATGCAGCCCCTGGCCCATGTGCAGATGTGCAGCCCCATGCCCTCATGCAGCCCCTGGCCCATGTGCAGATGTGCAGCCCCATGCCCTCATGCAGCCCCTGGCCCAGGTGCAGCACACCTGCTCGTCGCAGTCGGACTCCAGGTAGGAGGAGTCCTTGCGCAGGCAGTTCTCGAAGCCGTGCTCGTCGCTCTCGTTGAGGCACTCGCAGCCAGCCTTGTTGATGAAGGGCAGCAGATCCATCTGGGGACACAAAATGCATTTTAATGACTAGGGACATTCTTCATTCTCAGGAAACGTGTATATGTCAATATTTACAATTTTTCCTGGAAAACAGGAAAGCTCTGCCTAAAACCCAACTATTTGACTCCAAGTACGATTGCAAACCACCTGAGCTACACAAGCACTGGCACAAAGCTCTGGGGAGTACTCACATATCCTTTGGGGATGTCTGTGTCCTCGCTGTTGCCAGGGTCGTTCTCCAGGTGCTGTTTGATTTTGTCCTCCAGCCCCACGGCATCTGCTCCCTGGTACTGGTCGATGCGCACCTTGTTCCGGAAGAACAGGAACGTGGGCGTCGCTGAGATGTTGTTGGTGGCAGCCGTGCCCTGTGGGCAGATGTGAGTCCCCATGAGTGCTTCAGCGACCTCATCCCACCAATAAACCCATTTATTTTATTGCTTTTAATTTATTTAATTCACCCCAGTGCTGTGTGCAGTATCTCAAGTACTATTTGGGGCTGAGGATCGATGAATGAATTGCTGTGCTTTAACACTGCTCCAAGGAGCTCACAGCAGGAATATTTCTCCATGGGAGGGATTTAGCTCTCCCAGGGTGGGAGCAGTCCCTGCCAGGGCTCCTGTGCCCTCCCCTGTCCCCACTCCCGGGCAGCAGGGAGGTTCTGAGCACACACCTGGCACTGGTGCACGTCCACCTCCAGGAACGTGGCCTGTGGGTATTTGCTGCTCAGGGCGTTGAAGGCGGGCGCGATCCGCAGGCAAGGGCCACACCTGAGGGAAAAGTGACATTTCCACTGAATTCCACTTCTGCTTTCTTTGTCACTGCCTGTCCCAAATGGAATTACAATGTTCCTGCTCTTCCTGACATCCTGCTGTAAAAACAGCCCCTCTGCCTGGCTGCCCGCTGCTGATACAATGAAGGACGACATTTGGGAACCTGCAATTTATTGTCTTTATTTGCAGCATTTTCACCACAGTCCTGCTCAAGAAAGTGTTACAAAGGAGGGCAAAAGCAGCAAAAAACTCCTATCATTAGTCCATGCTACCTCTTGGGAAAAAATTATATTTACACACAACTTAAATATTTATTGGTCAACACGTATCAAATTGTGCCCACAACAAATCTCATTTACACCTATAACCAGTAATTCCCATATGTGTTTGGCCCTGGGAGGACAGAGTTGGTTAATTTTGATTTAATTGCAACTGCCTTGGATGAAAATGTGTATTTTTTACTTATTCTGCGTCAGCAAAAGTGTAGGAAGTGCTCAGCTGCAGCAATTCCTGTAAAGGGAGTTTCTCACTGAGAAAGAGAAACAAAAAGTGGAATAAAAAACCCCCGACGCAGAAAATTGGCATAAAACCATCCATAACTAAGAGGCAGCAGCCAAAAAATAATGAGGTGCGCTGCAAACCCCCAAACCCCCGACATTATCACTGCTGTTCCTAATTTCACAAATTAACGAGAATGATTCAGATATCGAGGTTTATTTGGTGACAAATTCATTCCGAATTCACCACAGTCGCACCTCCCTGCTGATGAGGGGAAAAAGGATAATCTACTTGTCCTGGGCCAATGGAGTGCGGATCCAGCCAAGTTTTATGGGGCAAAAGATGTTTTGCCAAGTTTTTGGGTGTTTTTAGTGTTGTCCGTGCCTTGTTCCCATCAGTTTCCTGCCCTTTAACGGGGCTTTAAACCAGCGCAGCCCCTGCTCCCTCAGAGCGCCTGAGGGCTGGCGGTCCGCGGGCAGTGGGTTCGGCGGGAAAAACGGGAATTTAGCCCAGGAGCCGGGAACATCGTGTTAAAAATCACGGAACTTAGAAAGGCGCTGATGCTGCGCCTGCACTGACGCGTTCCGGAGCGCCCCTCACGCTGCAAACCGCGCCGGGGAACCCCGAATAAAAACACGGGAACAGCGGAGCCTGAGGCGGAACGGGCGCGCAGGAGCCGCCCCCCGCCCTCACTCACCCCCTCATGGTGAACTTCACCACGGCCAGGCGGGAGCCGGCGGCGCTCAGCTCAGGCTGGAACTCGGTGTCGTTGGCGATCACCTTCACGCCCGCCATGGCCGCGGGCCCCGGTGGCGGTGCCGGGTGCGATGTGCAGCGTCACGGCGGGCAGGACGCCCGGCATGCACCGCTGGCACGGGCGCAGGCGCGGCCACCCCGCTCCGCTCCCGCCCGGCCGCCATCTTGGGGCAGGGCAGCGCGGGATGCAGTGACGTCACCGGCCGCCATTTTAGGAACGGGCAGCGATGCCGCCGGCCGCCATTTTGAGAACGGGCAAGCGGTGAGGCCGCGGCGCCGCCTGGCGGCCATTTTGTGAAAGAGCAAGCGCGGGAATTTTGTGAGGGGAGACGCGATTTCAAATATCAAAATAAAAATTTAGTACTATTTTCGTCATTAACTCGTTTTTTGGTGACGTTATGGGGATGACTGATGTCAATTTTTTTCACCTTACTTAAATTATGCTTTTTAATAAAGTCGCGCTGTCGCGGTACGGAAAAGAATTGTGAAATAAACGCTGGAGCCAAAAGGGGGAAATAAGATATAAGTTCTTGTAATAACCACAAAATAAAACCAAAATTAAATCCAGGACTTTCTCCGACCCCATTTGCAGCGTCATTCCTGACAACTTCCCAACGTACTTTAGAACACAACATAATGTCACTTCAAGATGTCTCATAATTCCGCTTTTCCTGCTAAACACCAGGAATATCCCTAGCACTCTACTCTCGCCTGCTGTAATTCAAAAGCCTTGCAGTAATCGCTAACTAATGAATTAATTTTTAAAGTAAGTAATCACCGGTTCAGTGCGCCCTCAGCGTCACCCGGCGGTTTCCACGGCGGCGGTACCTTGCCGTCAAGTGCGCCGGCCGGAGCTTTGCGCCAGTGTCGCGGGACGCGCTGTCATCCGGCCGCTGCCGCACTGAGCGCGGCGGGGCCGCGGCGCCCGGGACGCGTGAGGGCCGGGACAGCCCCCGGCACCGGCAGCGGGACCGAGCAGGTGCGACCGGGGACCGGGGCGGGAGAGCGGCTCGCTGCCGGCGGGAGCGTGGGGCGAGCCCGCGGCGCTCCGCAGGCCCCGCAGCATCCCCTGCGCCGGGAGCGCTGAGGAGGCTGCGGCAGCGGGAGGCGCGGGGACCCGGGCGGTCCCGGACCGGCACTCGGCCGGGCCGGAGCCCAGGGAGCCCGGGACACCCGTAACGGAGCAGGATGGGGTTTGGAATTCATCAGGGTTCACCTCAAAACGAGCACCGGGTTATTAAATGGATGGATGGAGGTTTCCATCGCTGCTAACGGAGAGGCTCCTGGCAGGAATGGATCCTCTGGGGGGCTTAAATGCCTTTGAATGCCGATTTTTGTGCTACCTCGCAGCCTTCCCCGGGTTTATTTCCCTTTCCTGTGCCAGACAGTGTGCGCTTGGCACCCAGGGATGGGATTTGGAGGGCTCCAGCTGCTTTGGTTAACTGTCCTTGGTGACAGTTCCAAACAGGAAAAATTACTGTGGCTTCAGTGTGTCATTAAATTAAGCACCGGGAAAACCTGCAAGTGGCTTCCGAAGGTGTTAATTAACTGCAGTCTCGTGTCCCAAATTATTGTTTTGTTCTCTGTCTAGGTTTGGAAGCTCCTGCATACCCAGGGAAGGTGTTCTCATTGTATTCTCCTTCCCTCAATGGTCCCTTCTTTCCATCCCTAAGTAACAACCAGAAAGTCTAACCTGTCATTAATTTTAAAATCATTAGATTTTCCTAAAATGCACAAATAGCCCATTTATAGCTATATTGCACTATTTAACACAATTTAGTGCTATTTATTAGTATTTTGGGGGCAGATTATTGGAGTGTGCACACAAATCCTGTGATTAATTCCTTCCTCGATGGAAATAAAAGTGTTTGGGGAGAGCTGCTCTGGTGTAACAGGGGTGGGGTTACTTCTGTTTCACCTCTTCCTCCCATGGGTTTGTTCTGTTTGGGGGCTTTTCTGTAAAAATCCACAGCGTGGATCTCTGCATAGACAGCTCGGAAAGGGTTGGAGTCTTGGATTCAGTGTTTAATTCCTTGTACTCGAAAAATCAGTTTAGTGGCTTTACTGAAATAGGAACTGATCCGGGATTAAATGGGCCTAAGTCCCACCTTCAAGCAGAGCAGTTCAAAGAGTCACACGTTAGTTAACATTTTTTTGGTTCATTTCCTCATTTAAATAATTGCTTTCTGTTAAAATATTTTAAAAACCCTGCTTTTGGGAAGGTGTTTTTCCACATCCCTGCATTTGTTCTGTTTATTGTACAGTATTGTTACGTGTTTCCCACATCCCTGCATTTACCGTATGTCTAAGATTAGAATTATTTCGATATGATTTATTTATTATTATTTGCAAGGTTTTATGTTAGAAAATTTCAAGGGAAGGAAATAAATACAAGGATGATGTGTGTATATCCCTGTGTACATGGAATAACAGGATAATCTGCTTCACTGGCTTTTGGGAGGAAAACCAGGATTTTGGCACTTGTGGACACACAAATTGACCCCATGGAGACACAGGAGGAATTGTACTCGTGGCATCTCCATTTTCTGTTTCCAAGTTCCCTTTTCTGCAGGAAATAGAGGCTTTGGGGCAGTTCTGAGTGGTGGCAATTGGTGTGCAGTGATTCCCTGCCTGTTTTGGGCCCCTTTGGCACTGGGACAGTGCTGATTTGCTCCTGTACTTTGTCATCACTGATGTCAAAAAATGGAATTATTGATTGTTTTCGGACAAAAAGGGATTTTGGTGCTGCCAGGGGCTGCACTTGGTGTGTGCTGGGGCTAAGCTCTGGAACCCAAATTCCTGGGGAATTAGGATGTGGCTTTTCCTGAAAAGGAAGTTTTTTATGAAGGCTTTGCGCTTCCACAGTCAAAAACCAGAAGGAAAGAGGTAGTTTGTGTTTTTCCTCTCTCTCCTAGAGCCTTGCTGTGAAATATTCTGAGACCTGGGTTGGAAATGGGGCTGTCAGGGGGCTGAAAATGTGGTTTGTGCATGGAAAATCCTGAATCTCTTGGGGTTAGTTGTGTGCTAGTGCTCTTGTGTGTTGTAATACCCTCCTGTGTTTTCCTTTTGAAAATTCCCCTTATTCAGAGTGGGGTGGGTTGGAAGTGTTCAGAAGTGGCTCTAAATGCAGGATTGTTAAATACAGGATCTCGAGCAGCAATGCTGGCCCCCAGCACGGGACTTTCTGTATTTATTAACAAATGCTGCTGTTTTTGACAGCCTGGTGACACAAGAACACTGACTCGTTCCCTCAGCTGGGAGCAGTGGGACAGCAGAGCAGTGGGAAGGGATTTTTGTGTTACTCATTGGTGTTTTTCAGCTCTGCTTTAGTCATTTCTGGTTTGTTTCCTCACAAAAATTGAGTGGGTATTTATGTTTTTGTGGGCGTTTTTGTTCTCGTCGTTGATATTTGCATTTTGGTCTGTTGCATCTGGACACTTCATTCCTGCTTTTATTCCATTTTTATGATGATAATTTCCCTGCAAATCAAGCCTGGTTTAATTGTAGCTCTCGGTTTGTTTAAAACGTTGTTTAAAATGCTGAATTAATTTCTCTTTCTGTGCTGTTATGGTCCAGACAGAGCAATTGATCCAGCATTGCATAACAATTAACTCTGCAGGGCCAGGTGTGCTTTGCAGTGTGCAGAAAGACTGGATTTTTGCTTTTATTGATCCTGACCATTACATTCGAGCTTTAATTAAATAGCTTTTAATGAAGATGGGCCAGTGGGCTGCCAGAAATGCACCACTTCCCTGGGAAGGGTCGTTTGATGTGATCTCAGTGATTTGGTGCTGTGGATTTTGTGGAAAGCCCGGAGTTGATCCCTGACTCCTGCCGGGAGCCGTGTGTAATCCTTAGCCATTCATTACCCTGCCCTTGCTCGCTCCCTTCCCCCTTTTTTCCACGGGCACAGTCCCGTGCCAGTTCTCTGGCTGCAGAGGGTGGCAGCACTCATCACATGCAGTGACAACTCCCGTGGTTTTACACACATGGGAAATGACAGGGATTCCTGTTGGAATGGACCGGGGTGCTGGCACAGCTTGTGCAGGTCGGAGTGACCTTAATTTTTCTCTCATAATTCAGATTTATTCCCTCTAAGGTGCTGTGAAACAGGTTTACAGACCCCTGAAAACTCAAGGTAGAAGAACACATATATAGCTATAAAAACCCCACAAAAACAGACATAATTCATGCTGCTCTAAATCAGGGCTCTGCTTTGAGCCGGTGTGAGTCCAGAGCATAAACCTCCACGAGATAATCCACAAGGAGTGTTTGGTTATTAATTTAACAGGCCCTTTTCACCGATAAGAAAACCTCAGTTCTAACAGCATGGAAGTGCTGGGCAAGCTGGGAATGTTGCTACCACAAACAAAGGGTTGTTGTGGGGTTTAAATCTTGTGCAAATTCAAGTGGGTTTTATTGCCACAACTTGAGTTGCTATTCCCAGTCTTTGAGACCGTTTTGGCCCAGGGACAATTGAAATTCCACTTTGTTTTTTGTGTCAATATGTTCAGAATATCCGAAATGTTGCTGTAAAGATAGTGCTGGACCCATTTCCTGCTGGAGAGTGGCCAGCATCCAGTTTGTCAGTGGATTATACAAGGGTGATTTCACCTAAGGCAGGATATTCCATATCCCAACATGAATGTCTGTGTTGCAGGGACATAGCAACATCAGGGGTATAAAAACTGCTTCAGCTTCAGGGCTTAAAACATTTGTAACTTCAAAATTACTCTAAAAAGAGGGATTTGGGCAAAAAACCTTGTGTGCACGGGGATTTGCTGTTCGGCCCCCAACTTTTACTCCCCTCCCTTTTGGTTTGAAGGATAATATTTTGGATTTTGGGAGACTAAAGCCTTCTCCCCTCACCCCTATAAAGTAAATAAACAGCAAAATTGCCTCATACCTGGGGGGTCATGTCTGTCTGTCCGTGTGCTGCTCCCCATCTGCTGCATCCTGGGACCTCCCAAGCGTGAGGGGAAAATGGCGGGAAACATGAGGGGACAGAATGGCAGGGATGTGAGGGGACAAGATGGCAAAAACATGAGGGGAAAAGATGGCAGAAACATGAGGGGAAAAGAGTAGGGAACGTGAGGAGAAAAGATGGCAGAAACATGAGGGAGAAAGAGCAAGAAACATGAAGGGAAAGAGCAGGAAACATGAGGTAAAAGGGTGGGAAACATGAGGGGAAAAGATGACAAAAACATGAGGGGGAAAGAGCAAGAAACATGAGGGAAAAAGAGTGAGAAACCTGAGGGGAAAAGAGTAGGGAACGTGAGGGGAAAAGAGCGAGAAACATGAGGGGAAAAAATAGAAAAACATGAGGGGGAAAGGGTGAGAAACATGAGGGGAAAAGATGGCAAAAACATGAGGGGAAAAGAGCAAGAAACATGAAAGAAAAGAGCAGGAAACATGAGGGGAAAAGAGCAGAAAACATGAGGGGAAAAGAGTGGAAAACCTGAGGGGAAAAGAGCGGGTACCCTGAGGGGAAAAGAGCAGGGAATGTGAGGGGAAAAGGGCGGGAACTATGAGGGGCCAGAGCGCCAGAGACGGGAAGGGACAGGATAGTAGAAACATGAGGGGAAAATATAGAAAAACATGAGGGGAAAGGATGGCAGAAACATGAGGGGAAAAGATGGCAGACACCTGAGGGAAGGGAGCAGCCCTCGCTGATGCTGTTGCGCTATTGGAATTGCAGGCGGGCGGCGGCCATGGCCGGGAACAGCCTGGTGCTGCCCATCGTGCTGTGGGGCCGGCGCGCCCCCACGCACTGCGTCTCCTCCCTGCTGCTCGTGGATGGCTCTGTCATCGTCACGGGCTGCCACGACGGGCAGATCTGCCTCTGGGACCTGGCGCCTGACCTGCAGGTAATGGAGGCGCCGTGCCCCTCAGCCCGTGCTCCCTCTCCCCGTGCTCGCGGGGCTACTCTGCCCTGCCCACAGCGCTCTCGGGGGTTACAATGAGGGGTTTTGTTCTCTTGGGCTTCCTGCAGGAGCAGCACCTTTTTAAACTCCAATTCCAATTTCTTGGAGCTGCTCTAAACCAGTTGCTTTCTAGTTGAGGTGTTAAATATTGTGTTGTGGAAAGGAGTTCCTTCCCAATATCCCATGTGGCAGTGGGAAGCCATTCCCCCTTTTCCTGGCACTCCATTCCCTGTCCCAAGCCCCTCTCCAGCTCTCTTAGAGCCCCTTTTGGCACTGGAAGGGGCTCTGAGGTCTCCCCTTATTTATGGATTTATGGGGAAAATTCTTAATGTGCAACACAATCTTTTATATTTGGCCAAACTCAATTGAAATTGAATTGAGCCAAATTCAGCTCCTGATTTGTAAAATTGGGAGGAGTTTGCAAAATGCTTTTTCCCCCCCAAATTTTCATTCCTGTGTGAGGTAAAAAATCTTCCAGGATGATCCGTCACTGCTGTGTTAATTAAGCATGTGTGCACATATTAATGTATATATAACACAATGAATAGAAAGCTGGGATATGGATATTCTTGTCATTTCTTTGATTTTGACTCCCTGTTTTCTTTCCCTGCTCCCAGATCAATCCCAGGGCTCTGCTCTTTGGTCATACAGCCTCAGTTACTTGTTTATCCAAGGCCTCAGCTTCCAGTGAAAAGCAATATATAGTGAGTGCTTCAGAGAGTGGGTGAGTTTCTAAGTGTTTATTATGTGCAATAATGGGAATTTGTGCTCAGTTTCTCCATATACTCAACACTGTGTTTGATTTTTATCCTCAAGAGAAAATTCCTCAGCAAATACATTTTGCTTTTTGATTGGTTTTATTTATTAATCAGAGAGCAGCAGTTAAGTGGTAGAAGCAGGTAGAAGGGGGTAATAGCTGCTCAGGTTCTGTAATTTATCCTCACAGGGAACAGGAGATTGTGTGGACTTAGGAGGAGTGGAAAGTCCAGTTGATTTTGAATTTTTTTAAATACAACTGACCCAATCCCTGATAAATGGTTCCAGTGAAGGGTTGGAAGTGCCTGTTTTCCACGTGGTGTTTTCCCTGTGTTCCAGGGAGATGTGCCTGTGGGATGTAAACGATGGGAGGTGTATCGAGTTCACCAAGCTGGCTTGTGCACACACGGGCATCCAGGTGAGCTTGGGAGCCCTGGCAGGGAGGGAAGTGTGCTCTGCAGGCAGCAGGGTGGGTTTGGGGGCACACCTTGGGGCCAGGATGGTTTAATGCCTGCCCTTCATGGATTTTAATCTGTGTTTGCTGCCATCTCTGCAGTTCTATCAGTTCACAGTTGGCACACAGAGGGAAGGGAGGCTCCTGTGCCATGGACACTATCCTGAAATTCTGGTGGTGGATGCAACCAGCCTGGAGGTTCTTTACTCTCTGATATCCAAGATCTCTCCTGACTGGATCAGCTCCATGGCCATCATCCGCTCCAACAGGACACAAGGTGATTGTTTCTTGTGGCAGGGACACCTCCCACCATCCCAGGCTGCTCCAGGCACTGTCCAGCTTGGCCTTGGGCACTGCCAGGGGCAGCCACAGCTTTTCTGGGCATCCTCGATCAGCTGAGATGCCACCTGAGCTCAGACTGGGTTGGTTCTGCTCATTGTGTTAATTTGGTGGGCTTCAATTTCTGGCAGACAAGTATCTTGTTGGTGTGGAGAGTGGAATTCCTGAGGGGTCTGGGGGACACTGAGGAGAAAATCCTGACTAAAGGATTTGTCTCTTGAGTTGAGGTTCAGCAACAGTTGTCAACTGGGCATTCCCAAAATCCTGGGGTGGGAAAACTCAGCTGTGCCATGAAGGGTTTCGTTCATTCCTTGCTCCATGCTCACAAATGAACATTCCATCTGGAAGCACATGCTCAGGAGTGCTTGGGCCAGGGTTTCAGTGCTGCTCAGCTCTCTGTGCCTCAGCCTCACTCTGTGTTTCCCAGAGGACACCGTGGTGGCCGTGTCTGTGACTGGCATCCTGAAGGTCTGGATCATCACCTCGGAGGTCAGTCGGATGCAGGTGGGCACAGGCTGCTGGATTAGGGGCACTTGGGGTGGCATGGAGGGTTCTGTCCCTCATGTTCTACTGCTCATAGCCTTTTTCCTATTCCAGTGCAACATAACTTGCTGCATTTTCCTTTACTGATTTAAGTTGCCACCAGAATTCCTAATATTTCTCAGAGAACTGATCTCCAAGTGAAGTGGAGGATAATGTCCAATTTTTTATTTGTACCCTGTAGTGATTTGAGTTAATATTTTGCTGAGCAGACCATACCATTTTTAGGAATATTCATTATATGGGATTGTCTCCAGCTCCCTGTTATTTGCCATTTCCTGGGTAGTAATGATTAAAAAAATCTTCAAGGAGATTTGCCCCGGATCTCAGGGGCAAATCAAGGTTTTCTTCAGGGATACCTCTTGTAAAATGGTACCAGCTAAGGAAAAATCACCTTGTCTTTGGGAATCTGCCTCACTAGCTGTGAGATCAGCAGCACTAATCTGGAGAACCTGGGGATTTAAGTGCCCAGAGGGGACACCACGTGCTCTGCAGATCTGCTTAGGAGGAGGCATGGAACAAAACCTGCTCTGAGGGTTTGGGTTTTCCACACAAATCAGCCCTGTGGCACCTGCAGGAGGGCCTGGCACGGTGCTGGGAGCAGGGAGGAGGTGGCTGAGGGCTGTTGTGTTTTTCCCAGGACACCACACCCGTGTTTGAGGAGGAGTCCAAGCCCATCTACTGCGAGAACTGCCAGAGCATCTCCTTCTGCGCCTTCACGCAGCGCTCGCTCCTCGTCGTGTGCTCCAAGTACTGGAGGGTAAGGCACGGCCCCCTCCCTCAGGAACCCCCATGAAACCTCGTGAAACATCCAGGGGAAGGAGCTCCAGGTCTCCTCAATCTACCCCTGCACTGAAATACACAGATATTGAATGTGAATATACATATATTTAATGTATTTCTAGATATTTAACCCAAATCTCTGCCCGTGGTGAGGTTTGGAATGAGATGGCCCTAAATGTCTTTAACAACCCAAACCTTTTGTGATACTGAACCCAAAACCAGCTGCTGCCTGGGCATTTTAAGATTTAATTAATTGGTTAATAACCACAGACTTTGTTTCCTCTCAGGTCTTTGATGCTGGAGATTATTCCCTCTTATGTTCAGTGCCCAGTGAAAATGAGCAGACCTGGACTGGTGGGGACTTTGTGGCAGCTGATAAAGTGATTGTATGGACAGAGGATGGGCAAAGTTTCATCTATAAATTACCAGCCAGGTACTCAACAGAAAAATACCCCTTTGTTTAATTTTTGATTTGAACTGAGTTTATTGAAGAACTACTGAAATACTGGTCCGCTAAGGGAAGACATGTAAATATAAAGCTATAAAATTAATTCAAAATCTGGCATCAAAGAGGTTGAAAATGACAGGAGTAAAATCGAAGACTTTCTTTCTGATATCTTCATGGGGTGTTTGTTCTGGGTAGAGACAGTGTTTTATCTTGGATATTCCCACATAAATCATGTGAGAGCTCCTTCCTTGCCCTCAGAGCAAGAGGATGGGAGCAGCACCCATGTCCTGCTGTGGGAATCACTCTTTACATGCAAGGAATTTTATGAATATAAATTTTTTATCTCCTTTCTCTGCTCCCTCCTCAGCTGCCTCCCAGCCAGCGATTCCTTCCGCAGGGACGTGGGGAAGGCAGTGGAGAACCTGATGCCACCTTTGCTGTACAGCGTGTTGGACAGAGCAGAGAAACAGGTACAGGGCTGTGCTGGGTTGGTCCTGCTTTGAAAGGAGGGAAGCTTGGAGCTGAGCACCTGCCTTGTGCCTGCTCTGAGCTTGTTCCTGGTTTTTCCAACAGCTCCTAATATGTCCTCCAGTGACTCGCTTCTTCTGTGGCCACAGGGAGTTTTCCTGCAGGCTCTTAATCCAAGGGGACTCCTCGGGGAGGCTGAGCATTTGGAGTGTGCCTGAGACCCTGGACCAGCAGGAGGGTGCAAAAGGTGCCTCAGTCATGGCCAGATCTTGGTGTTTTCTGTGTGTTTGTGCTGGATAAATCTGTGCTGGATGAGAGTGCAAAAGGTGCCTCAGTCACAGCCAGATCTTGGTGGGTTCTGTGTGTTTGAGCTGGATGAAGCCATACTGCTTCTCCCACAGATCACAAAATTGGGGTTTAATTGTTACCTCCTTGCAGGAGTTGTAGTATCTCCACCTTATCAAGATATTGTAGTATCCTCACCTTATCAAGATTCAAGATATATTCAAGATCTGCTCAAAATCTTAATTACCATTACTGTAGTGACTCCATTCCCAGTAGCAAATCCCACAGTGGTTTGGGGAGATCTCAACCATCCAATTCCACAATTCCATCTCCCAGCCCAGCCCTGTGTAGTGACTCCATTCCCCGTAGCGAATCCCACAGTGCTTTGGGGAGATCTCAACCATCCCATTCCACCTCCCAGCTCAGCCCTGGCATTGCCCTCCTTCCCCAGGCCTGCAGGCAGCCACGTCCAGGTCCCTGCAGGAGGCCTTTGACCAGCTGAGCCCGCGGCCCGCGGGCATCATCGACCAGCTGAGCATGGTGGCCAACGCCAGCGAGCCCCTGCGCGTCACCGCCAGCGTCTACATGCCGGCCCACGGGCGGCTGGTGTGCGGCCGCGAGGACGGCAGCATCGTCATCGTGCCCGCCACGCAGACCGCCATCGTGCAGCTGCTGCAGGGGGAGCACATGCTGCGCCGAGGTACGGCCATGCATGGCTGGGAATGCACCAACCTGCTGCCATCGTGCAGCTGCTGCAGGGGGAGCACATGCTGCGCCGAGGTACGGCCATGTGGGAGCAGCAGGAACCCACAAACTCAGCAACCTGCTGCCATCGTGCAGCTGCTGCAGGGGGAGCACATGCTGCGCTGAGGTACGGCCATGTGGGAGCAGCAGGAACCCACAAAGCTGCTGCCATCATGCAGTTCCTGCAAGGGGAGCACCAGGAACCCACAAAGCTTCTGCCATCATGCAGTTCCTGCAAGGGGAGCACCAGGAACCCACAAAGCTGCTGCCATCGTGCAGCTGCTGCAAGGGGAGCAGTAGGAACCCCACAAAGCTGCTGCCATCGTGCAGCTGCTGCAAGAGGAGCAGTAGGAACCCCACAAAGCTGCTGTGCCCTCTGTGCTGGCAGTCCCTGCAGCTGTCCAGCCTGGCCAGGTGAATTTGGGTGTTCCTGCAGGAGTTTTGAGATGCAGGAGCAGGGATAAGTGAGGGGGCATCTCCTGTGCTGCCCAGAACTGTGCCAGTAGAAATCTCAGTGGGGAATCCTGCCAGGGTTCCTGGTGGGATCCGTGTGCTGTGCATGGGCTGCTCCTGGGTGTGTGGGTTCCATGTGACGTTACCTTCATAGTTTGGGCTCTGAGTGCAGAACAGACACTTAGAATACAGATTCAGTATTGAATATCTGTTTTTCCTCTCTCCTCTTGTGCTTTGTGCTGTCCTCCCTGGCAGGCTGGCCCCCTCACAGGACGCTGCGAGGCCACCGGAACAAGGTGACGTGCCTGCTGTACCCTCACCAGGTGTCCTCCCGCTACGACCAGAGGTACCTCATCTCAGGAGGGGTGGATTTCTCTGTCATCATCTGGGACATCTTCTCAGGAGAGATGAAACATATCTTCTGTGTCCACGGAGGAGAGATCACCCAGCTGCTGGTTCCACCAGAAAACTGCAGTGTGAGTGCTTCAGGATAACCCTCAGGGCTCCTTGAGAACAGGAATGCAACAAGGAGTGTGGGGATGGATCACTGACCCAGCTCAAGCAACAGCTTCACAAAGAAGAGCTTGGTTTTTCTGTTATTTATGGCTTTTCCACCATGTTTTAATTCTAGAAAGGGTTGAAAATAGGGGCTTTGTTAAACCTATTAAAATAGGGTTTAGAGACCATCTTGCCTCTTGAAACTTAGCTGAGTAAATAGAATTTAATGAACCAAGTGACATTGATTGAAACTTAGCTGAATAAATAGAACTTAATGAACCAAGTGACATTGATTGAAAACTGGGGTTTGCTTAGCCAAATGGGCTTTAATACCCATTTTCTCTTCACAGTGGGAATTTCTGGTCAGGCAATTCTGTTCCCAGTGACCCCAGTGACTTTGAACACTGGTGTAGGTGCCTGACTTTGCTCGGTGAAAGTTTTTTACCACCAACTCTGCAGGATGGTTGAACTTTTCCTGCTTTCCCTCCTCAGGCCCGAGTGCAGCACTGTGTGTGCTCTGTGGCCAGCGATCACTCGGTGGGGCTGCTGAGTCTGAGGGAGAAGAAGTGCATCATGCTGGCATCCCGCCACCTCTTCCCCATCCAGGTGATCAAGTGGAGGCCAGCTGATGACTACCTGGTGGTGGGCTGCTCTGATGGCTCCGTGTACGTCTGGCAGATGGACACTGGTGAGCTCAGACGTCCTGGCTGATCCCTTTTTCCTGGATAGAAATAGAGATGTGAAATGCAGAAATACAGATCTGCTCCTGGTGCTGTCAGAGCTGAGTCTGAGGGATGTAGGAGCGATGGGGGTAGGATGGAGATAAAAGATCTCTGGAGCCAGGTTGTGGAAATGGGGGTTTGTTGCAAAGGGCCCTGCTGGGAGCTGCAGGCACAGCTCAGAGCAGGACTGAGGGAAGTACAGAGAGTGGGAAAGAGGATGAGACAGCAAGGTTCCCCTCACAATACCATAAATCTTCTTCTGTGATGAGTGTTCTAATTCTCACTAACCAACCTAGTACAATACACAAACCCTACAGCATTTACATACAGCCTGTAGGAATCACTACATTACCATGCTGTGTTATATTTTAAACCCTAAAAACTCCTCTTTGGGCCCCTTCTGCCAAGCTGTAGGGTCTGCTCTGACCCTTGGGCCTGTCTGCAAGCAGAGGGTGTTGTTCCATCAAAAGGGGATCACCTTCAGCCAGCCACACCATTGTTTTCCAGTTGTTCAGTAACTGGGGGATCTCAAAGCTTGCTTTCATTTCAATCTCACTTATAGTTTCCATATTCTCAAAACCTTTTCTATAAGGCTTTCCTGTTTCATCTTCCCCAGCAGAGGGAACACATTCCTATGAGGAGCTTCACACTGGGGGGTTTGTGACCCTCATGGAAACCCAGGCAATTCCATCCTTTCAGGAGCACTGGTTCAGAGCCCAGTTGGCTCCCTGTCCCAGCCAGGTGTCCCTGCCCCGTGCAGGGGGTATTGAGCTGTCCCTGCCCCATTTCAGGGGGCTGTTGAGCTGTCCCTGTCCCCATTTCAGAGGCATGTTGAGCTGTCCCTGTGCCCGTGCAGGGGGTGTTGAGCTGTCCCTGCCCCATTTCAGGGCATGTTGAGCTGTCCCTGTCCTCATTTCAGGGGGGTGTTGAGCTGTCCCTGTCCCCGTTGCAGGGGATGTTGAGCTGTCCCTGTGCAGGGGGGTGTTGAGCTGTCCCTGCCCCATTTCAGGGGGTGTTGAGCTGTCCCTGCCCCATTTCAGGGCCATGTTGAGCTGTCCCTGCCCCGTTTCAGGGGGTGTTGAGCTGTCCCTGTCCCCATGCAGGGGCTCTGGACCGCTGTGTGATGGGGATCACGGCCGTGGAGATCCTGAGCGCCTGTGACGAGGCCGTGCCGGCGGCCGTGGACGCGCTCAGCCACCCCGCCGTCAACCTGAAGCAGGCCATGACCCGCCGCAGCCTGGCCGCCCTCAAGAACGTGGCCCACCAGAAGCTGCAGACCCTGGCCACCAACCTGCTGGCCTCAGAGGCCTCGGACAAGGTGGGTGGGTTGTGTTCCCAGAAAAAAATGAAATTTGGGAAGTTTCTGTCATGTTAACCAGAGCAGCACAGACGTGGTTCTCCCCCAGTTTGTGTTGCTGGTCGTGTCCTGCTCGCTGGTTTTATGCAGGGTGAGTTCCAGAATCTGGACTCATGCAGTGCTTTAGGCTGGAAAAGCTTTCTTAAATGAAGTCCAAGCTTTAATTCCCCCTGCCGTGGGTTTGGCCAGCCCGTTCCATGAGGAGCTGTTCCGTACCCAGCCCAGAGCTCCCCTGGCACAGCTGGTGGCCAGCAGAGAGCAGCAGAGCTCCATTCCCAGCCTCTCCGTGTGTCCCTTCCTGTGCCTTGTGCTGTCCCCTTCTGTCGGGAGAGAAATCTGTGAGTGCTGTGGTGTTCTCACCTTAGAGCACCACCAGCACGTTCCCATTAAAAAATGTCAGCTCAGAATTTCTGCTGCTGCTGCTCCTGCTGGATCCAGGCAGAACTGGGAACCCTGTACCTGCAGGGTTTTATGTGTGGGCTCCTCATCCAGCGAGGGTGCTGGGAATGAAGGAGTTAGGGCAAATAATGCCTAAAATTTAGCTGATGTTAATCATCTGGTTTCCAGTGTCCTTCCTGATATTCTTCAGCATTTTTCCCTTCATTCCCTGCCTCCTCCCTTTTTTCCCCCTTGGGAGGAAGAACTGAAGGGACTGACCAAGTGGTGCAGTAATTTCAGGTGTGGGTGAATCTGGGCATCTGCTTTCCCAAGGCCATATATTGATGCCATAGTTCACCCCCCAAATATGAAACATTTCATATGTTTTAAGCTTAATAACAACATTGCTGTTGCTTGGAATAGAACTGCACTGTCACAGGGCTCAGGAGAAGGAAGTGTGAGCTTGTGACATGAAGAGAAGGGACACGGCCAAGCTCTTCATGTCCTGCCTGTCTCACCTGGACAGCTCCGTTTATCTATAAAAGGGGCCTCAGTCACAGCCAGATCTTGGTGTTTCCTGTGTGTTTGTGACGGATGTCACACACTTGGAAATCGAATTTCTGTGCCTTTGTGGGTGTGTTTCAAGCTCAGCTCTGTGGTGAATTCCATTTGCAGGGTAACTTACCCAAATACTCTCACAACTCGCTGATGGTCCAGGCCATCAAGACCAACGTGACGGACCCGGACATCCACGTGCTGTTCTTCGACGTGGAGGCGCTGATCATCCAGCTGCTGACCGAGGAGGCGGCGCGGCCCAGCGCCGGCCCCGCTTCCCCGGAGGGCCTGCAGAGAGCGGCGGGCGGCGCCGACAGGGGCGGCTCCTTCCTCGCCGGCAAGCGCGCCGCCGTGCTCTTCCAGCAGGTCAAGGAGACCATCAAGGAGAACATCAAGGAGCACCTGCTGGACGATGAGGATGAGGATGAGGAGGCTGCCAGGCACAGGAGAGAGGACGGCGACCCGGAGTATCGCTCCAGCAAATCCAAACCGCTGACGCTGCTGGAGTACAACCTGACCATGGACACGGCCAAGCTCTTCATGTCCTGCCTGCACGCCTGGGGGCTCAACGCGGTGCTGGACGAGCTGTGCCTGGAGCGCCTGGGCATGCTGAAGCCGCACTGCTCCGTGTCCTTCGGCCTCCTGTCGCGGGGCGGCCACATGTCCCTGATGCTGCCCGGCTACAACCAGCCCGTGGGCAGGGCGGCGCTGCAGCAGCTGGGCAGGAAGATGTCGGTGACGGAGGGCCTGGGCAAGGGCACCTACGGCGTGTCACGGGCAGTCACCACCCAGCACCTGCTGTCCGTCATCTCCCTGGCCAACACGCTGATGAGCATGACCAACGCCACCTTCATCGGGGAGCACATGAAGAAAGGGCCCAGCAGGTAGGGGAACGCTGGCATGGATTGGCAGGACCCTGTGGGGTGCAGGATTTGGTGTGGATTGGTTGTGGGTGGATGATGGATCAATGGATGGATGGATGGATGGATGATGGATCAATGGATGGATGGATGGATGGATGGATGATGGATAGAGGGATGGATGGATGATGGATCAATGGATGATGGATGAAGGATCGATGTCACCATTGATGTCTCTCCTCCATTTAGGCCGCCCCGGCCGGGCACCCCCGAGCTGGGCAAGGTGAAGCCGCCCCCTCCCGTGGCCAGCCATGCAGCACAGGGCCAAATCAAACAAGGTAAAACCACCTCCTCTGCAGCCCTTGGGTCTGTTCCTGCAGCTCCTTCCACTGGCTTTAACACCTTGGTATCCAGAGATTTCTGCATGGGAGGACAGAGTAATGCAGTGTTAATATCCATGAAATTACTGGGGATTAGGACTTGTTTAGGAACCAGCACAAGATGCTGATTCTGCCTTGACACCATCATTGCCTGTTGCAAGTGCTCCCACACTCTGAGCAGGTTTACAGCCTGGAGCTGAAGGCCCTGCAGACTCATCCCAAAGTGTTTCTGTGGGAATGATCCCAGCTCGGTGCCAGGATCACTCCTTGGCTGCCTGGAGCTCCTCACCTTGGAACAAATCCAGGCAGAAACCCTGGAGTGAGGCTTTAGTTTCAGCCTGGGTGGCTTTGTGCAACTCTCATTTCTGGTTTTCCTAAACTTGCTGCACCCTGTGCAGGTGGGGTGGGAAGGGATTTGCTCCAGCCACTCTGTGCCCCCACCCTGGTGGGGTGGAAGGCCTGGGAAAAGGGTTTTGTGTCCTTCTCCTTCAGGCTGGTTGGCATTTCTGTAGTAAAAAGATGCATTTTTGCCTAGAGGCCCATTTGAAATGAAGTTAAATTCCAGGCAGCCCTCAGGAATTCATCCTGCACATCTTGGAGTGGCTGATGGGGCAGCTCAGGCTGATTGAGGATTATTGTTTGGCCTTTGGTGCACAACTTCCAAATCTGTGGAAATGTGGGAAAAGCACCAGAGGAAGCAGCAAAATTCCTGGGTTTCTAACCTACAGTCAAACCAAAGCCACCTGCCTAAAAACATCTTTAAGATCACTTGATTTAGATGTGTTTTGGTCTTTTCAAAACATCCCAGTTTCTCTCACTGTCTCCATGTTCCTCTGCAGCTGCATGTCTGCCTCTTCCTTCTTGGAAAACCTGGAATTCTCATTAAGTTGGGTATTATTTTGAGTTGAATATTATTTTGAAGCCGAGTTTTATTTTTAAGTTGAAGATTTAAGTTGAAGATCATCCCAGCCTCCCCTTGTTTTCCATTCTCCAGTGGTACTAACCCGTTTTTCTGCTGCTGCTCTCCTCACTTCCCTCTTTTTGTTTTTCTCTCTCTTTTTCTTTCTTCTTCTTTCCTCTGCAAGTTGCTCCTGCTGCTGCTTCCAGCACGGAATCTGGGCACTCTGACACTTCTGCTTTCCATTCCTGTTTCTTAGTCAACGAAGGTATTTCCTTCCTCACTTTTCTACTTGTCCTTTACCTCAGCTAAAATCCCTCCTCATTGTTCTTTGTTTTCTAAAACCATTGATTTGATTTCTGAGGGAATTCTTCTTTGAACACCCTGGGGTAGGTGTTAAACTCACTTAAATCTGAGTTTTGGTGTTGATGGAGATTTGGATTGAACACTGGACGTACATTGAATAAAATGTGGGATATTTTTATTTCTCTCAGAGCTGTGGGAGGAATGCACCTGCATTAAAACACAGATTCAGGTGGAAAATAAAGACAGCAATATGCTAATAAGGATAAACTATGCTTGGATCAATTTGCATACATTCAAATGAGGACAGACCCCCGTGTGCTCCTTGCTGTGGGTTCGGTGTAACCGAATGATGCAGTATGAGCAGAGCTGGGCGTGGCTGGGCTGGGTGCTGCTCAGTGCCTGTTGTGGGTGATTTTGGGGGTTCATTTCCTGTGCTCCCCAGGCTGGAGCCAGCTGGCTGCCATGCACTGCGTGATGCTGCCCGACCTGCTGGGGCTCGACAAGTTCCGGCCGCCCCTGCTGGAGATGCTGGCCCGGAGGTGGCAGGACCGCTGCCTGGAGGTGAGGCTGGAGTGCTCCCTGGCCATGGAAATCCCACTGCCAGCAGGGATCTGCAGCTTTATTTGAGATTTGGGAGTGATTTCTGGTTAAAACCCACGTGAACCCCAACAGGAACTGGGGCGTTTTCAGAGAGGAGGGATGGACCTGACTCCATGGTCTTAGAAGGCTGTTATTATTTCTACTGTTCCTTATTATTATTTCCTTATTATTATTATTATTTCCTTATTATTATTATTATTATTATTTCATTATTATTATTATTATTATTAACTATTTCTCATTATTATTTCCGCTGTTGCCATTATTATTTCTACCGCCTGAAAAAAAGGAGTAACAACAAAAGCAGGTTTGAGTGCCACAAAGCATAATTACTTGTTAATAGGAGAGTCCTATGACTTGTTAATAGGAGAGTCCTTTTCAGTCTTTTTTGGTTTTTCAGTCTTTTTTTTGTCTTTTTAGTCTTTTTTGTCTTTTAAATATCACGCTGCACAAGGTTAAAACGAAATGTTTTCCAACACCCTTCTCCCTAAATAATTCATGAGGAACTTTTTTTTTTTATTTATGCAAAACAGTTTAATGAGTTTAACATGAATTTGTAATGATTTCAATCTCTTGGAGCTGCCATTTTTGGATGACACAATGGTTTTCTCCTCAGACTTATGTCCAGAGCAAGCCTCTTGCAAAAGAGCTTGGGGCCAGGCCTGGAGCACTGCATGGTCCCACGACAGAGCAAATACCAGAATGGACAGAGTTACAGGAATAAAATAGGGATTTATTAAAAGCCTTTAAAGGATACACCTTGGGCAGTGCAGGAGCTGCACCCCTGATGGACTGCACCTCACAGATTTTCACACTTTTACAAGTTCTGCTCCATTTCCACATTGGGGTTCATTGTCCAGTTCCAGCTCCAGGTTATGAGGTCCCACCCTCCCAGTTTGCTCTCCTCAGTTCTCTGTTCTTTGCAGTTTTTGGGCCCAAAGCTGTAGCAGTGTCAGTGCTGCTTCTGGGGCTGGAAAAGGATTGTTTAGTGTGACCAAACTCTGAGGAGAACTCTCCAACACTTTATATGGAATTCAGAGTCACACACCAATGCCCTACAGAGCCTGGAAAAGGTGAAAGCTCAAACTGAATGCATCAGAACTGTGCTTGTGCTGCAGGGGCTGCAAGAGTTTCAATTTACATTTTTATGGAATATAAAAGCTGATTTCACCCTCAGGAACAGCTCTAAGCCTTGGTTCCTGTTTAGTTTGTGCCCCTCTGGAGCTGAGTTTGGTGTTTGCTCCATCCCTGCAGGTGCGGGAGGCGGCGCAGGCGCTGCTGCTGGAGCAGTTCCCAGTTACAGCCAGGTTTAACTCTCAGGAATGGCTCTAAAACTCGGTGCCAGTGTGGTTGGTACCCTCTGGAGCTGTGTTGGTGCCCTCTGGAGCTGTGCCAGTGTGGTTGGTGCCCTCTGGAGCTGTGTGGGTGTCCCTGCAGGTGCGGGAGGCGGCGCAGGCGCTGCTGCTGGCGGAGCTGCGCAGGATCGAGCAGGCCGGCCGCAAGGAGACCATCGACACCTGGGCGCCCTACCTGCCCCAGTACATGGACAGCGTCATCTCCCGTAAGGGGCACCTGGCACTGCCCTCACTGGGGCACTGGGAACATCACATGGACACTTACCCATCCTGGGGACCACACATTGCCAGTTATCCCATCCTGGGAACCCCAAATTCCCAGTTATCCCATCCTGGGAACACCACATTGCCACTTATCCACTGGGGACAAGGCCTGGGAACCCCACATTCACCATTATACATCCTGGGAACCCCACCTTGCCACTTATCCATTGTGGGAACCCCAAATTCCCATTTATCCCATCCTGGGAACCCCACATTCCCAGTTATCCATTAAGGGAACCCCAAATTTCCAGTTATCCCTCCTGGAAACCCCAAATTCCCATTTATCCATTAAGGGAACCCCAAATTTCCAGTTATACATCCTGGAAACCCCAAATTTCCAGTTATCCATTGAGGGAACCCCACATTCCAAATTGTCCACTGAGGAAACCCCAAATTCCCACTTATCCATTGAGGGAACCCCAAATTCCCCTTTATCCATTGAGGGAACCCCTAATTCCAAATTATCCATTGAGGGAACTCCAAATTCCCAATTATCCATCCTGGAAACCCCAAATTCCCAATTATCCATTGAGGGAACCCCAAATTCCCAGTTATCCATCCTGGAATCCCCAAATTTCCAGTTACCCATTGTGGGAACCCCACATTGACAGTTACCCATTGAGGGAACCCCAAATTCCCAGTTATCCATCCTGGGACCCCCAAATTCCCAATTATCCATCCTGGGAACCCCACATTCCCAGTTATCCATCCTGGGATCCCCAAATTTCCAGTTACCCATTGAGGGAACCCCACATTCCCAGTTATCCCATCTTGGGTACCCCACATTCCCAATTATCCATTGAGGGAACCCCACATTCCCAGTTATCCATTGAGGGAACCCCACATTCCCAATTATCCATTGTGGGAACCCCAAATTCCAAATTATCCATTAAGGGAACCCCAAATTCCCAGTTATCCATTAAGGGGACCCCAAATGCCCAGTTATCCATTGAGGGAACCCCACATTCCCAGTTATCCATCAAGGGAACCCCACATTCCCAGTTATCCATTAAGGGAACCCCAAATTTCCAGTTATCCATTGAGGGAACCCCAAATTCCCAATTATCCATTGAGGGAACCCCACATTCCCAGTTATCCATTGAGGGAACCCCACATTCCCAATTATCCATTGAAGGAACCCCACATTCCCAGTTATCCATTGAAGGAACCCCAAATTCCCAATTATCCATTAAGGGAACCCCAAATTCCAAATTATCCATCCTGGGAACCCCACATTCCCAATTATCCATTGAGGGAACCCCACATTCCCAATTATCCATTAAGGGAACCCCAAATTCCCAATTATCCATCCTGGGAACATGGAATTGTCCCCAAATTTGGATTTTTGTGTTTTCCTGCAGCTGGAGTGCCCCCAGAAGCCCTGCAGGGTGCAGGAGCCCCCCCAGAGCCCCCAGGAGCTGAGGCCAAGGTGCAGGAGGAGGAGCAGGAGCTGGGGGACGATGACCTGGCTGCAGGTGAGCCCTCATTAATCAGTAATTAATTCATTATTAATGAATGTGCTAATTAATCAATGCGCTTAATGAGTGCTCCCCACCCAGCACTTTCCTTTTGGGGTGGTTCCCTGAACTCCAGGACTATTTATATTAAAAATTCCCTTTTTTTTTTCTAAATTTTCCTTTTAGGATGGTTCCCTGAACTCCAGGACTATTTGCATTAAAAATTCCGATTTTTTTCCTGAATTTTCCTTTTGGGATGGCATTAAACCCATTAAATCCCTGAAATGGTATTTTTGATTTATGGGGCCATTTTTTGGGTAAATTTTTGTAGGTAAATTGATGCCAATGAGTCTGAAGCTCCAAATCCCATTCCTGCACATCACAAATCTGGTGGAAATTGTGGTTTTTTCTTTCATTTTATTTTGCCAGCACAGGATCCATTTTGTCTCTTCCTTTTTCCCCATTTTGGGGGAGATTTTTGTGCAGCACAATGAGAAATTCCCTCACCACAGAAATTCCTCTAAATGGGAATAACTGAAAAAAAATCCTAATTTAAAGTGTGGAACAGCACATCTTCTACCTTAATTAAAGAAATTAAACTGTAATTTTTAATGCATCGTAACTCCTAGCACTTATTATTCCCAATTTAGAATTCCAGATTTTCCAGAGCACTGCTTGCATTTGTAATTAGAATTAATTGGCAGTGAATTATGATGGCAGACATGACAGAGGATGGAGAGGAGAAATTCCCAAATTTTCCAGGAATTGCAGTCCCAGCCTGGCCCCTGCTCTCTGTGGAACCAGCAGAGGGAGCTGTGCACCCAGGAATTTTAGATTTTATAACATATTCTCCTTTTCTCTGCATTTTCTCTGCATTTTCCTTTTGGGCACTGGCATTCCTCAACAACATTTTCACTTCTGATTTATTTGGAGTGCTGAGCAAATCATTTCTCCCTGTGCAATCTGTGTATTTCTGCTGCATTCCCAGTAGGATTTTTTCCAGGATTTCCCATCCCTAAAACAGTGGAACTCCTGCATTCCCAGCAGGATTTTTTCCAGGATTCCCAGCAGGATTTTTTCAGGATTCCCAGCAGGATTTTTTCCAGGATTCCCAGTAGGATTTTTTCAGGATTCCCATCCCTAAAACAGTGCAGCTCCTGATTCCCAGCAGGATTTTTTTCCTGCTGTCCCTGCCCTGCTTTGTTCCAGCCCCTTCCCCTCCTTCTTCCTCCCAAGGCAGTTCCTATCGATTTTTCCCTTTTTTTTTCCCCTCCCTTCCCATTGTTAAGGTTTCCCTTGTTTTTTTCTCTCCCTTTTTGTCCAGCACAGCTCCTAAAATTTGGTTAATTCCTTGTTTTCCTCCAGAGCCCCATGGATCAGAGATATTAATTAATCCAGCCTTCATTAATCCAGGTGATGCCTTCCCAACTCCTCAGCTCTTGGGAAGGATTAAAACTTCTTACATTTATTCCCTACAATTGGTAGGGAATTCCCTTTATTCCCTAGAAATGGTAGGGAATTCCAATAGGGAATTTGGAAATCCAAATGCCAGGATGCTGGAAATTAGCAGCCAGGTGAGAGTGGACTTGGTTTGTCAGAATTATTGCAGTTTCCTCCCCAGATTTTGGAGATTTTACTCCAAATTAAAAAACCTCCTCTGCTTGGTGGAATTCAGAATCTCTGGATTGTGTTAAACTAATAACAAATATTCACTTTTCTGTAAAATTCATGATTGTGGTTTTGTAATTCCACTGTTAAAATTCCATAGGTGCCATTTTGCTGTTTGGTTTAATGGTGTGTACTATTCCCCTAAAATTGAAATATCCTACCATTTAATAGGAAGCTGTATGTGGTGATGGATCCTTTATCAAAAAGATGCTTTTATACCATAAATCATGCAAAGAACTTATCCTGAAAAAAAAAATTAAAATTGCAACCTGTCAATTCAAAGTGAGCAAGAAGCAACCCAGAAATCCAGAGATAAACCCAGAATTTTCCATCTTTCCCCACGAGTTCCTGGCAGCTTTTGAAGGGATATTTTGAATTTTCTGGAGGTTTTTCGAGCTGATTGGAGCCATAAACCCCCAGTGTCCGGTTCCATGTGCAGTTTGCCCTCCGTGTGTCCCCGCAGGCTGCCTGGCGGGGCTGCCCCCGCCCAGGAAGGTGCCGTGCTCGTACGAGGAGCGGCGCAAGCAGGCCACGGCCATCGTGCTGCTGGGCGTCATCGGCGCCGAGTTCGGGGCGGAGATCGAGCCGCCCAAGCTGCTGCCGCGGCCCCGCAGCTCCAGCCAGGTGCCCGAGGGCTTCGGGCTCACCAGCGCCGGCGCCAACTACTCCCTGGCCAGGCACACCTGTGAGTGCTGCAGCCTGCCCTGGGGGTGCCACAGCGTGCCCTGGGGGTGCCACAGCGTGTCCTGGGGGTGCCACAGCCTGCCCTGGGGGTGCCACAGCCTGCCCTGGGGGTGCCACAGCGTGCCCTGGGTGTGCCACAGCATGTCCTGAAAGGGTCACAATCAAGTTAAATCCTATTCTTGGAGTCCATCATTTGGATTTAGTTGGATCAGAGTTCTCAGTGGCTCGTTCCTGCCTGGGCTATTGATTTTCCCCAGCAAATCATTTCATTTTTAAAATCCATTGGCAAACTGGGGATGATTCCACAGCAAGGAGAGGAATTTTGGGAATCCAGGGGCTGCTGTACCCTGCCAAAAAATGATAAATGGGAGCATTTGGGTTAAGAAAGTGACGTGAGGAGCAGATGTGGCAGTGCAGAATGAACACCTGGAATTAAATTCTGTTTTAACACGGCTGTGAGTGGGACTGGCATTCCCTGGAGCTGTGCCAGTGGGCACTGGGGATGCCTCATGCCAGGGTGCTGAGCTGTTCCTGAGCTGCTCAGGGTTAATTACCTGGTCTGGCCGGCCCCGATGGGACGTGTTTATTGCCCTAACGAGCAGCTCATTAGCGCCGGGATGTTTTTGTCAATATTCATTCCTTGGCTTAGGGCCGGGCAGAGCTTTGAGCAGAGATGGCACAGCCTGGCACTGCTGCTGCTGGGGGCACAGGGGAGGCTTTATCTGAGCACCTTTTAAATAAGGGTTTGGTTTAGGGGCAGAAAATCAACCTACTGGCATGACAGGAAGGGATTTTGGGGACTTTCACCAGAGAAGCTCTGTTGGCTTTTCCTGCTCCTGAAACCAGGAGGTTTGTTTAATAAACAAACCAGGCAACTTGGTGAGGACAGTTCAAGCAAACCCTGATAAAATCAGCAATTATCTTTACCACAAGAAGCAGCATTGAGGGGTAATAAATAATGATGGAGAGATAATAATAAATTACCAGCCAGCACTGCCCTGTGTAAGTAAAAGCAGGCTGGGAAATTAAATAGGAATATTTCCAAAATGTGCAGAACCTGCATCGACATTCAGGATTCCATTTCTATTTTTCCCCCCACAAAATACATTTGCTGTTGTTTCTCAGGCAGTGACAGTGCTGTGGTTGAGAGTCAGGGTGGCACAGCTGCCCATGGGTGGGGCTGGGGGAAGGAGCAGTGCCCATGGGGTGTGTGCCATCCCTGTGATGGCACTGCCATCCCCCTGGGGCAGGCTGGGCTGGGGGAAGGAGCAGTGCCCATGGGGTGTGTGCCATCCCTGTGATGGCTCTGCCATCCCCCTGGGGCAGGCTGGGCTGGGGGAAGGTGCTGTGCCCATGGGGTGTGTGCCATCCCCCTGTAGGGACGGGCTTGGGGCAGGCTGGGTTTCTGGAAGGTGCCATGCCCATGGGATGTGTGCCATCCCCCTGAGCCCCTGCCACCCCTGTGAGCCCCTGCCATCCCCTGAGCCCCTGCCATCCCTGTGATGCCCCTGCCATCCCCTGAGCCCCTGCCATCCCCCTGATGCCCGTGCCACCCCCGCAGGCAAGGCTCTGACGTTCCTGCTGCTGCAGCCGGCCAGCGCGCGGCTCCCGGCGCACAGCACCATCCGCCGCACCGCCATCGACCTCATCGGCCGCGGCTTCACCGTCTGGGAGCCCTACATGGACGTGTCAGCCGTGCTCATGGGGCTGCTGGAGCTCTGCGCCGACGCCGAGAAACAGCTGGCCAAGTGGGTACAGTGCCAGCCTTGCCAGCCTGGGGCAGACCCTGGGGGCTGGGAGGGGTGGGGAGGATGGAATTGCCAGAGGAACCATGGCTGCTCCATCCGTGAGGTGTCCGAGGCTCATGGCGCTGCTGGAGCTTTGCGCTGACACCAAGAAGCAGCTGCCAAGTGGGTACAGTGCCAGCCTTGGGCAAACCCTGGGGGAAGAGTCAGGTGGGTATTGGAAAGTATTGGAAAGGGGTTGGTGGGGAGGATGGAATTGCCAGAGGAGCTGTGGCTGCTCCATCCCTGAAGGGTCCAAGGCCAGGCTGGACAATGCATGGAGCAGCCTGGACTGGTGAACAGTGTCCCCTGCCCATGGCATCCTTAAGGCTCCTTTCAACCCAGACCATGCCACGGTTCCATGAAATGTTTGTTGACAAACACAATTGAAATGGCACCTGCAATAAGGAGCTGCCCAGGCCTGCTTCCATCCCAGGAATGTGTTTCCACATCCATCAACCTTGAGGGTTCTGACACTGTTCTAAGCCCATTTTATGTAAGTTTTCATTTCCTCAAGATACAAAGAACAGATCCTTGCCCTGTGCTGGCAGGAGAAGTATGGACAAATGGGATTAGCATTGTTTGTTGTGTGGGTTCCAGTGATGCTGTGTGGTGTGACAGGAGGCACCAGCACCTTGTCCCTTCCCAGAGCCCCGTGAATGTAAATCCCAACTCCAGGATCCGAGTGCCCACAGCTCTTCAGGCAGCCCTGTGCTGCTGTGCTTCCACCCTTGGCTGTCAGGAAGATTAGTCTGACTCTCCCTGCACAGAGCAGGGAATAAATGAAGGGATCAGCGTGGAGCCTTGAGGAGCCCGGCGCAATTTTCCTCATGATAAATTGCATAATAAGCGCGAAAGCGTTTGCTTATTAATCCATAACAAGATTTAGATTGAAAATGGCCTGTTCCACTGCTGACAGATCCAGGATGGAGGGAGATGGGAAGAAATGGAGCAGCACTGTGTGCAGGGGTTAAGTGTGGCTGTCACCCCGGCGGAGCCCCGCTGAGCCCCCGCTTTGTGCCGGATTTGCCGCGCGCACAATAACGGCACACAGCTGCCGGCGCCTCTCCCGGAGGTTTGATTAAAGAGCTTTTATGTCAAGCTTCTGCTTTTAGAGAGAAAAGAAGAAATCACATTTATTGACCAGCAAAACGAGTGGGGTTCTTTTTTCCCTGCTGAATCAAGGGAATATCCGAGCTGTTGGGCAAAACTCAGGTGCTCGGAACTCCTCCGCCTGCCCGGCTCGCCCTGGCTCCCGGAGGTTACTCTGTGCCCAGGGAGATGCTCAGCCCTGGGGATAAGGAGTGTTTGCCCAGCATTCTGAGCCTCTGATGGGGTGGCTGGGATGATGGTAGGAACCATTTGTGGCTGTGTTCTTGCTGTCTGAGTTAAGCTGTGTTTCACACTTGTCCAGGTCGCTCCCTGGAACAATTCAGGGATGGGGCAGCCTCAGCCTCTCTGGGCTGTTCTGTGGTGTGAACAGCCAGATTAGCAATTCACCCTCGGATCAATCCGTGCATTCTGTCCGTGCCTGGGAGCACTCTGACCCCAGGGTGCTCTGGGTGCTGTTGTCCTGGCTGCAGTGTCCCCTGGCAGGGCTGGCCCGAGCTCTCCCCTGTCACATCCTCCCGAGGGAAGGAATCACTGAAAGCCTGTTGCTCTCCAGGAAAATGCACATTTTGTATTCATCCTGTGAGGGAAAACCCTGCTGGTGTGACACTGAGCCTTCACAAAGGGACAGAGGCACCTGGGGTGTGCTGGCTTTGGCTCCAAAGTTAACTGGGATAATCCTTCCCTGGCTTATCCCTTTTCCATGGAGCACCTCATGGAGAGCAGTTTGGAAGTTCCATTTCCATGTGGTTTTCCAAGGAACATCACCTTGTGGTAGAGATTTCATTTAGTTTCACATCTGGGAGTTTTAATTTGTGCTGTGATGGTGAGGGATGGGAAAGGAAAATAAACTGGTTGGGATTATAAACTCCTGCTATTCTCTCCCCAAAAAATCAGCCAGAGAGCTCAGGGGAGAAGGAGGAACCCCTTCCACAGGTTATCTAGAAAAATATGTGGCTGCCCTATCCCAAGGCCGGGATGGACAGGACTTGGAGCAACCTGGGGCAGTGGAAGGTGTCCCTGCCATGGCAGAGAATGGAATAAGTGATCCTAAAACCCCTTCCAGCCCAAACTGGCTGTGATTCCATGTTCCTGCATTTTGGGGGATTTTTGGATCATGTGCAGGGCACGTAGAAATTTTATTTTTTTGCAGTTACTGGGTACTTAGCACCTTATTGCTTTTTGCTTTTATCTTGTCACAGCCAGTAAAAGCCTTGAATTAAGGAGAATTACTCCGGCCAGGGGATTTTTCAGGCTGTGTTTAAAACACTGTAAAAGACCAAACCATAAATCCTTGGGAGGACACCGTGGGCCTCCGTGGGGTGATATGTATTCAGCACATACAGATAATTTGTTAACAAGGCCTTTTGCCCACTTTGGACAGATGCACTTACTGTTTTCAATCTTCATGGTTAATTATTCGATTTGGGGTTGATGCTGGAACACCCTGACTCCTAATCACTGCTCTTTGTTGGGAGTCCATTATCCTGGAACTGCCGGAGTGCTCCCGGTGACCTTGAAGTGACATTATAAGCTGGTTCTAATCTTTGCACTCTATATTTCTTTCCTTTGTGCCGCCTTTGTGCGGCTCCCGTTTAGCATCACAATGGGGCTGCCCCTGAGCCCCGCGGCCGACTCGGCGCGCTCGGCTCGCCACGCGCTGTCCCTGATCGCCACCGCCCGCCCGCCCGCCTTCATCACCACCATCGCCAAGGAGGTGAGGGCTCGGGGGGTGGCACGGGGCTGGGAGCTCGGTGAGCACCGGGCACGGCCGGGCCGAGGCTGGGTGAGCCACCCCGGCCCCGTCCGGAGTCCGGCTGGGGTCAGGGACACACAGGGCTGGGGGGCACGGAGCTGGGGCTGGGGTCAAGGGTGGCCTCATGGTGACCATGGAGGTGGTGCTGGGTCCAAGGCCAGCCCTGAGTGGTGCTGGGTCCTAAGCCAGCCCCACAACCCCAGAGCCTGTCCCAGTGGCAGTCTGTCCCAGAGGCAGTCTGTCCCAGTGGCAGTCTGGCAGTCTGTCCCAGAGGCAGTCTGTCCCAGAGCAGTGTGTCCCCAGGTGCACCGGCACACGGCGCTGGCGGCCAACGCGCAGTCGCAGCAGAGCGTGCACACCAGCACGCTGGCGCGCGCCAAGGCCGAGATCCTGCGCGTCATCGAGATCCTCATCGACAAGATGCCCTCCGACGTCGTGGACCTGCTGGTGGAGGTGAGGCCCTGCAGGGACCAGGCTGGCTCCTCTCCCGTGTGCATTTTGGCAGTGGAGAGGATTTGGTTTGTATTTCACAATCGTTGGGGGAAATAACCCGAGCTAAAGAAGGTCAAAGGCAGGCTGGACACTGTTGTCGGTGGGCACAGGGGTTTGTAGAGGATGGAAGAGTCAGGATCTTGATTCCATGATCAGAAGGCTAGATTTATTATATTATGATACATATATAACATTATAACTATACTACATAGAGATAGAAAGGAAAGAGGCTTCTTCAGAAGCTGGCTAAGCTAAGAAGAGAGATAGAAAGAATAATAACAAAGGTCTGTGTCTGGCAGAGAGCGAGAGCAGCTCAGTGAGTGGTCAGTAAATCCAAACAACTTCAGGGGACCAACCACAGGTGGACCTGTTGCATTCCACAGCAGCAGATAATAATTGTTTACATTTGTTACTGAGCTTCTCAGCTCTAGCAGGAAAAATCCTACAGAAAGGATTTTTCACAAAGAATGTCTGCGACAGGGCACAGCTTGGAACAGCCTGGGATGGGATCACCTTGAGGACTTGATTGCCAGCTGATGGTGATGTTTGTTTCCAAGGTGATGGACATCATCATGTACTGCCTGGAAGGCTCTTTGGTGAAGAAGAAGGGTCTTCAGGAATGTTTTCCAGCCATCTGCAGGTGAGCCCTTCCTCTGGGAATGCTGTGAAGTCAATGGTAGGATCAGCAGCAGGATAGAATTCCTAATTAAGAGTGAAGCAGTCTTGTAGCTGACACAACAAAGAGTAAAAGGTGATTTATAAAATGGGAGCATTTCCAGTCTCTTTAAATGTGAATAAATATCCCAGTCACCCTCTTACACTGGTCCAGCCAATAAATCCTAATAATCACCTGTCAGCCATTACATTTTAATTTAATAACCTATTAAAATATGGAATAGTTTCAGGGAAAGAACAATTATCCCATTGCCAGGCTGGATCCTGATGGAATGATCTCCCTCCTTCCTGATGCCTTAAGTGGCTTTCCTTAAAACATAAAGGGAAGGATAAATGGGATGAGTGCCAGCCCTACTCCAGTGGCACCCCAGATGAGTGTGGTGTGCCAACAGTGCCAGTCTCACCCCAGTGCCACCCCAGATGAATGTGGTGTGCCAGTCGCACTCCATTGGCCTCAGAGATGAGTGTGATGTGCCAGTCTCACCTCAGTGACACCCAGATGAGTGTGAAGTGCCAGCAGTGCCAGTCTCACCCCAGTGGCACCCAGATGAGTGTAACCTGCCAGCAGTGCCAGTCTCACCCTAGTGGCACCCCATATGAGTGTGGTGTGCCAGCCCCAGCTCAGTGGCACCCAGATGGGTGTGACCTGCCAGCCCCCCCCAGTGCCACCCAGACGAGTGTGGTGTGCCAGCCCCCCCCAGTGGCACCCCGATGAGTGTGAGGTGCCAGCCCCATGCATTGGCACCCCAATGAGTGTGAGGTGCCAGCCCAGCCGTGTGTGCCCTTGTGCCCGCAGGTTCTACATGGTGAGTTACTACGAGCGCAGCCACCGCATCGCCGTGGGCGCCCGCCACGGCTCCGTGGCACTGTACGACATCCGCACGGGCAAGTGCCAGGTGAGAGGGGCTGGGGACTGCCAGGACCATCAGGACACGTCCTTTTGGGACTAATTATTATTCATGAGGTGCAAAATATTTCCAGATAAATTACTGTGGGGCAGCACCATCTGTGGGATACAGATTCTGCTTCCAAATCTGATTTTATACATGATTTCTCACAACTGCAGACTTTTCTGGCTGCTCAAAAACATGTAATAACTTGAAAAAACTGTGCCAATGGGAAAAGGTCAGGGTTTTCATTTCCTTTCCTGTGAGGGGTTTTGGGATCCTGAAAAGCATTTTGGGTTTGGTATTTTTCCCCTTTTAATTTTTTTAAGAAAGGTGGTTGTAGGAACTGACTGAGAAATTACTTGGGGTGATCAATAGGATGACGAATATCAAAAATCCCCCTTATTAACAAAAAATAAATCAGCGTTTATCTAGGATGGGGTTTCCCCTCAGTAAAATTTACTGTGTTAGCAGATTGCATTATGACTATTCCAAATGCAAACACTGAATTATTTTTCCATGACTCCATATCCAAGCAGGTTCTTTCTCCTCCTCCTCCATGCAATGAGTTTGTGAGCCCTCCCTGGCTGTTGCTGCTGGCTCCACGGGGTGTTGGGGCCGGGCAGAGCCCTTCCCATGGCCACTGATCTGCCCTTCAGCTGCTGCAGCTCCCAGGGCTGTGCTCTGATTGTTCATTCCCACAGCAGCTCGCAGGGCACTGACCCAGAGCCGCTCACTGCAGTGCCTCTGCTCCCTCACCCAGCTCTGTGGTGCTGCTGAGAAACTGCCCAGGAGCCCCTGGGAGCCACCCTGTCCTCAGCAGGGCATTCCCTCTGGGATCCAGCCCGTCCTCAGCAGGGCATTCCCTCTGGGATCCAGCCTGTCCTCAGCAGGGCATTCCCTCTGGGATCCACCCTGTCCTCAGCAGGGCATTCCCTCTGGGATCCAGCCTGTCCTCAGCAGGGCATTCCCTCTGGGATCCATCTTCTCCCTTCTCCCTCTGGGATTCAGCCTGTCCTCAGCAGGGCATTCCCTCTGGGATCCATCTTCTCCCTTCTCCCTCTGGGATCCAGCCTGTCCCCTCTCCCTCTGGGATCCAGCCTGTCCCTTCTCCCTCTGGGATCCTCAGCAGGGCATCGTGGAGGATCCATGCCCTGCACACAGGTACTGTCCCACACGGCAGCGGCAGCAGCCTTCTATTTCCTCCTCCATATTCCTCGTCCATTATCCCCCTCACACATTCCCCCTCACACATTCCTGCTCCATATTCCCCCTCCATGTTCCCCCTCACACAATCCCACTGCATGTCCCCCCTCACACATTTCTGTTCCATGTTTCCCCTCACTCACTGCTTCTCCATATTCCCCCTCACACATTCCCCCTCACGTATTCTTCCTCCATATTTCCCCTCACACATTCCTGCTCCATGTTCCCCCTCCATATTCCCCCTCACACATTCCTGCTCCAGATTCCCTCTCACACATTTCCCCTCACACATTCCCCCTCATACATTTCTGCTCCATATTCCCACTCACTCACTGCACCTCCATATTCCCCCTCACACATTCCCCCTCCATATTCTGCCTCACAAAATCCTGCTCCATATTCCCCCTCACACATTCTCGCTCACACATTCCCCCTCATACTCCCCCTCAAACATTTCCCCTCCATATTCCCCCTCACATATTCCTGCTTCATCTTCTCCCTCATATTCCCCCTCACATATTCCTCCTCCATTTTCCCCCTCTATTTTCTCCCTCCATATTCCCCCTCACACATTTCCCCTCCATATTCCTGCTCCATATTCCCTCTCACATATTCCTTCCCCGTATTCCCCCTCACATATTCCTCCTCCATATTCCCCCTCCATATCCCCCCCCATATTCCTCCTCATATTCCCCCTCCATATTCCTCCTCCATATTCCCCCTCACACATTCCTGCTCCATATTTCCCCTCACACAATCCTGCTCTATATTTCCCCTCACTCATTCCCCTTCACACATTCCCCCTCCATATTCCCCCTCACTCATTGCTCCTCCATGTTCCCCCTCACATATTCCTGCTCCATATTCCCCCTCACACATTCCCCCTCACACATTCCCCCTCATATTCCCCCTCACACATTTCTCCTCCATATTCCTGCTCCATATTCCCCCCTCACATATTCCTGCTTCATATTCTGCCTCATATTCCCCCTCTCTATTCCTCCTCCATATTTCCCCTCCATGTTCCCCCTCCACATTCCCCCTCAGAGATTACAGGGGTTCCATTCTGAAGCTCCGAACTCCTCCCAAAGGAGCTCCATGTTCATTTTGGGGTAAGCAGCAGCACTATTTGCTGTGGATCCCTGCAGTGCTTCCCCAGCTGGAGCAGCAGTGGCTTCGTGGGCAGGTTCTGAGCTCCTGAAATACCTGGGCAGGTGGGACCTGAGGGCTCTGAGCGTGGTTCTCCCAGCTGGGCGGGATTCCAGCTCTCCATCCCCTTGTAGGGCGGCTCTCCTGCCGTCCCAGCCGGGTTTGGGGCACCCCTGTCTCAGGTGAGGCAGAGGTTAAACTCGAGCAGCTTCCCAAAAAGAAGGGGGAGCCTCCCTGAGCCGCTGTGGCTCAGCACGATGCGATGATGACTATCGATCCCTTCCTCCCTGCCTCTGCAGCCCTGCTCCGTCCTGATCGGGGCCGAGATGAGATCTGGGATTTGATAAAGAGAATTGATGCTGCACAGGGAATTGGAAAGCAGCTCTGAGAGCAGCAGCTCCACCTGGAAATGTGCCCTTTGTTTGGCCGGCTGGAGCCCCACGGCCACGGCGCACAGGATTAAACTGCAATGGCAAATTCTATCCCAAAATAAACCCCTTGCACTAATGATTGCAACTGTAATGCATCTACAGCAATGCTAAAAGGATTAGGCAACAGGATTAAGGTATCGTTGAGCACAAGCTCTGTTTGCCCAATTAAACACTCAAATAAAATTAAATTCCAATCCATTTTTTAATATTTTGCATAAAATTCCTAATTATTAACACACAGCTAAAAATCCTGCACTTAAAGGTGCAGTAGCACAATAAATGCTATTTTATATCAAATTAAACACTAAAATGAGACTGGAGAGGGAGATTGCAGGTAACTCAATTTTAGGATACCTGATAGGTGCTTTTGGGATGATGGGGAAATATTCATATTTTCCCAGGTAAATTCTCGCTGAGTACCAGAGTCTGGCCCAAAATCCCCCAATTAATTCCTCAGTACAGGTACTTTAATTATCTTCTTCTCCTTTACGACCGTATTTGGGTCTATAAGGAGAGACTCTGAAATATTCCATTTTTATTGATTAAATCTTGGGATTCATCATAAATATTTAGAGCTGCATTTCAGAAATACATGTAATTTTTGTACCTAAAACCTGGGTCATTTCCACCGGAAGATTAAAGGGAAACAGAAGTTATTTTGGGTTTCTTTCAAAGCAAAAACTACTCTTAAGCCTGGGCTGGAATCAATACTGTTTGGTCCTGGGTCCTTCCAGAATTAAAATCCCAGCAATCTGAGCATTAATTGGATTGTGCAGGGCTGATTTTATTTCAGTCCTGGATGCCTTGGCAAAGTTTGATTTATGTGGAAGGCAGAAAAGGATTTAATATTCCATTTGGAATGAATTGTGCCTTGGCTTAATTAATTACAGAAGATGCTGTTCTTGAAAACAGGGCTTTAGAGGTGCTTGTCCTGCACTCCACACCTGCATGTCCAGGTCATGGAAAGCACATCCTGCAATTTCAGGGAAAAGGGAATTCCTGAGTGTAACCTCAGCTGCATAAAGGCCTTTTCTACACACAGAAATAACAGAGGAAGGGATTTTCCTTGGTCTATTTATGAACTCAAATTATTAAAGGCGCTGAAACCGGTGTGGGCTCACAGAGATTTCCCTTACATGGTTTCACACATGGGGATCTCTTTTTGTGGGGCCATTTTGCATTTTTGAATATCAGATTGCTCAGTGTGGGTGTTCCCATCCCCTGCAGGGGCACGGAGCAGCTCAGAGGAGGCTCTGCCAAGCTCTGGGTTTGGGGCTGGGGTCCTGGGTGCTCCCAGGGCCTTCCCTGCCCCTCCAGACCCTGCCAGGGGGGAGCTGGAGGCAGCTGCTTCCCTTCCTGGTGGGAAACACGAGCTGAGAGCTCAGAAATGCTGCCTGGGAAGGATTAGCATCAATTAGAGGAGCACTTCCTTTAAATAACAAAGCAGCTGGATTCCCTGAAGGATTTGTACTTCTTGGAACGTGTTCCGTGTTCCGGGAGTAAAAAGAGCAACAAGTGTGCTGCCCCTATCGATTTCTACCTTTGTCTCACCAAAACATATTTTATTGACAAGTGCTGCGTGCTTGTTAAGTGCTAAGGAGTGGGATGGGGCTAAACTAATTAACTGTGGGGATCCCATTAAAGAGAGAGATCTGGGGTTCACCCACCTTGTCCACCAGGAATAAATGAATATCTTAATGGATTGTTAATATATCAGGCTCATTCCAGGTGCACACCCCGAGCAGGGCTTTTAATAACCTGGGTTTATTAAAGATAACCCCTGCTAATGGGGTTTGGCTAGTGCTGGTCCAGGAGGGAATGGGGTTTTCCAGGAGAAGATCGTGTGGCACCTTGGATTTCATACAGAATGGGGCTTTTTGAGGGAGCTGCTGTGGGAGAGGGACAAGACTTTTCCATGGGGGGCTCTGGTTTTGGGGCTGTCCCTCATTGCCTGGTGTGCCCTGTTCCCAGACCATCCATGGCCACAAGGGACCCATCACTGCCGTGGCGTTCGCCCCCGACGGCCGCTACCTGGCCACCTACTCCAACTCGGACAGCCACCTCTGCTTCTGGCAGGTGAGCACACCTGGGGGGTTGTCCCTTCCTTCCAGGCTTTTCCAGCAGGGAGGGAAGGTCACAGCGGGGCTGGGCTGATCCTTGAAATCCCTCCAGCCCGGACACAAGGGGTTAAACACCCTCTGCAGTTCAGATGTGACCTCGTGCACTGGTGATTTTTCCCTTCCATGTCCTGTTTGGCACGATTATTAATGCAGCAAAATCAGGCACATTAGTCATCCTAAAAGGGTGATTACTCAGGATGATTTAAATTGTGAAAATGTCAGCGGGGCTCGCTCGCTGCCGGCCTGGGTGCTGTGATTTACACCCTGACACGGGAGAGCCGGGACCAGGGGGCACTGCTCGGGATTCAGGGCACTGCTCGGGATTCAGGGCATGGCACTGAACCACTCTGAGGTTTGCTGGGCACAGAAACCCCAGGCCTGCCGTGCTTGTGGGGGCATGGAGAGTTCGGAGCCAGCACCAGCAGTGCCCAGCCTATTTCCCAAGAGTGGAAGCCAGCAGATCCCTGGAGGTGTCCAAGGTTAGATTAGGCAGGGCTTGGAGCACGTGGTGGGGAGGGCAGGGTGGGCTCTGAGGTCCCTTCCCTCCCAGCCAGGCCCTGCTCCTCAGTGCAGCCTTTGCCGGCCGCACGGGCAGGGTCAGAGCTGGCTGTGGTGCCCCCCGTGCCGTGGTGCCCCCTGTGCCGTGGTGCCCCGGGCCAGGCTGAGGCAGGCTGTGTCCCCAGATGAACACGTCCCTGCTGGGCAGCATTGGCATGCTGAACTCGGCGCCCCAGCTGCGCTGCGTCAAGACCTACCAGGTGCCGCCGGTGCAGCCGGCCTCGCCCGGCTCCCACACCGCGCTGCGCCTGGCCCGCCTCATCTGGACCTCCAACCGCAACATCATCCTCATGGCCCACGACGGCAGGGAGCACCGCTTCATGGTCTAGGTGAGGGCAGGAGCACCCCTTCATGGGCTGGGTGAGGGCAGGAGCACCCCTTCATGGGCTGGGTGAGGGCAGGGAGCAGGGCTCCATGGTCTGGGTGAGCCTGGGCACAGGGAGCCGTGCCAGGGATCACCGGGATCCAGCAGAGGCCTGCTGGGGTCTGAAGGGTTCAGCCAGGGTGTGAGGGAATCCTGCCAGGATGTGAGGGGATCCTGCCCAGATCTGAGGCAATCCTGCCCAGATCTGAGGGATCCCTGCCCAGATCTGAGGGATCCCTGCCCGGATCTGAGGGATCCCTGCCCGGATCTGAGGGATCCCTGCCCAGGATCTGAGAGATCCCTGCCCAGGTCTGAGGGATCCCTGCCCGGATTGGGGGGCTGAGCCCATCCTCGCGGGCCGGTGGCACCGACGGCCTTTCCGTGCCTCCAGCAGGAGGAGGGCGCGGGGGTGCTCTGGGCAGAGCGGGATCGGGATCAGGATCCGGAGCAGGAGCGGCTCCTCCCGGCGCTGGATGTCACCCGACCCCTGTTCCCTGCCGGAATGTCTGTCAGTGTTTACCCAAAGGCTCGTGTTTACATGGACGTGCTCCTGGTGCCCGCCGGGTGCTGCCCGCAGAGCCGGGCACCTGCCCGGGCATGGGGCTGCAGTGTGGGGCCGTGGCCTGAGCTCATCCCCTTCCTCGGGGGGTTGGAAGTGCTGCTGTGCCCAGGCCCGAGGGAAAATGATAGTCCACGTGTAAATAAATAATTTAAAAATCCTGTTCAATGGCAGACTTGGAAAAAAGCAGTATTTATATAGAAAGGTGGTTTTTGCCACCAGAGCAGGTATTTATTTAAATAAAGGACAAAGGGGGCCATTTTGAATGGAGAAAATGATCAAAATTATGGAGAAATTGAATTATTGACTGGATGTACTGAAATATTTCCTTCAGTTGGAATATTCCTGTGTGACACTCGCTGTGACTGTGTTTCCTTCCTACATATCTGATTCTGTGGAATATTTTGTGTGAAATTTTCTGTTTACTGCTCATGGGAAAGAGAAGAAAATCTCTGGAATCTTTTTCTTTCAGTATCTCTGTTTGTGCAGCTTTTCCTTGGCTGCAGTCTCACACCTGAGGCTGGCACTGCCTGCTAAGCTGAACATGGTACTTGTTCCAAAAATGAAGGAATTCATTTTTCACCCGGCTCCCAAAGAGGAGATAAATGTGTTTCATTGCACTGTGGGTGATCTGTGCAGTGCCCAGGTGGGATGTGCAGCCCAGGAGCTCCATATCTGTGTGCTGCTCCAGTCAGGAGGCTCAGAGCTGAACCCATCTGCTGGAGGGGGTCTGTGTGTGCCAGGGCTGTGCCCGTCCTGCTGCCAGCTTTGTGTCCTCGGCCCCGTCCCTGTGCGTGTGTGGGTGTCCCTGGATGAGGAGGGGATGGAGTCACCCTGGGATGGTCCCAGTGTCTGCTTCTCCACCAGCCCTGCCCTCTGTGCATCACATTCCTGTGTAAAAATGCTCGTGGAATAAAACTGGCCTGAACCGTGCTGGCTCTCGTGGCTGTCACTGATCTCTGCCCGTGCTTCTCTGCCCGCTCCTCAGGAATCTCCATTTCCCCCATTTCCTTTGCAATGACAGCAGAATCCTGCAATGCTTTGGGGTGGAAGGACATTAAGAAATCCTGTAGGAAACTTCTCCAGCATTAATACTTTTGTGTGAAGAACAACAACAAAAAAAAACCTCAGGAAAAATCTGGAAGGGAGGCTTGGGTGTGATAAATTGACACTCGGGCCAGCGGTTGCCTGGAGCGCGCTTTGAAGCAGGAGAGGCTCCTGGGGAACTTCCCCCTCTCTCTGATGTCTGAAAATTAAAAATTAATCTGCTATGAAAAATTAAAAGGTGAAACTTTCTGCTCTTTCAGCAGCAGAGCTTTTGGAATGCTGATGTGGGGCTTGGAATGGAGGCTGAGTGACATCTCCGGGAACATCACCGTGGGCTGGTGCATTCTAATATCAGATTTTAATTGATTTTTGTAAATTGGAAACCTGTTTGCAAGGGCTGGAGATGCTTAAAAAGGGGTAAATATTTATTTATTGATGTAAATAACCTTAAACAGGCATTTCCTCACTCCTGCAGAGCTACTCACAGTTTACAACACAGTGAAAGGAGACCGATGCTTCCAGCTTGGAAGTGATGCTGGAATCTGCACCCCTTGCAAGGTTTAATTTGGCTTTTTTATAAAAGGATGGATTCAGACAGAAAACAGCAGAACGAACAGCAGAGATGCTGCTGCAGCTGCTGGTGCCTCGAGGGAGGAGGGAGAGGATGGGGAGAGGGATGGTCCCAGGGGGGCACAGGGGTTTCCTTGGCCCTCCCGGGCTTTGTCCAGCACAGATTTGTGTTCTGTAGGACACTGAGGGGAATTCCTGCCCTCCTGAGCAGGACAGAGCAGAACAGAGCAGAGCAGAGCAGCCCAGCCTGTGCTCCGTAGGTGAGGGTGCCTGCTGAGCTGCAGAACGGCAGCACATGGAGGCAGAGCAGAGCCCCCGGCCCGTCTGTGCGGGGATTCAGCCAGGCCGAGTCCCAGGCGGGGATGCCAGGGGAGCCGGGCAGTGCAGAGATCAGCTCCCATCAAGTGCACTGGCTTGGAAAATGGGGAAGGGTCGGGGTCAGGCGCACGCGGTCCCGGGGGAAGCTCTGCCCCGGGAAATGGGAAGAGCTGCAGCCGCCTCTGCTGTGATTGCTCCTTTCAGAGTCAATTTTCTGTGGGGTTGGCTTGTCCAGAGCCATCACCTGCTCCTGGCTGTGGGAGGGGGTACAGAATCCCGGAGTCCTGGAGTGGTTTGGGCTGGAAGGGACCCTAAAGCTCAGGCAGTTCCAGCCCCTGCCACGGGCAGGGCTCAGCACAGGTTAGCAGCTCCCTGATAGAATTCTGTCAGACACACGATGGGGGCACTGGGAAGGAGGGAAAATGGGATTTATGGACTCAGTACCACACACTGCACTTCTGGGATACAGGGAATCCTCTGTGCCTGGGTCCTGGCCCGTGGGATGGGGAGGTTGTGGGTTCCAGCCCAGAGGTCTGAGTCCTGAGGGATTAAAAGAGATTAAACACCTTTTCCTCCCAAACTGGAGGTTTGGATAGTTAATTACTGCTGAATGTGGGAGCTGGAAATGGTCACCCTCCATCTACACCAGATTGCTTCTGCTGCTCTCCTTGCCTGTCCCTGCAGGAGAAACGCACGTGGAGGGTGACAGATATTCCCCCTTTTTGGTAAAACGCTGCATTATTGCACCCAAACTGCTCGGAGCAGCCTGAGCCAAAGGGGGTGCTGAGGGGACAAGGACAGGGAGCCACATGGAGCCCTGGCTGGATGGAATGGCTGGAATGCCGTGCCCGGCTGGGAAGGTGCCCTTGGAATGGTTGGAATGCCGTGCCCGGCTGGGAAGGTGCCCTTGGAATGGTTGGAATGCCGTGCCCGGCTGGGAAGGTGCCCTTTGGAATGGCTGGAATGCCGTGCCCGGCTGGGAAGGTGCCCAGGAGCCCCCCCAGCTGCTCCTCGGAGCATCTTGTCCAACTCTGCCAAGGATTTAAACACCCGTTGGAATTAATCTGCTGGATAAAACCTTTTCTTCATAGTCTTCATTAATCACCCGTCCTTGCCGTAGATCCTTGCAGGAAAATAGATTTTTAAACCTGTCAGCTGTGGTTTTGTGGGATTCATTTCGTGCCTGCTCTGTCTGTTCTCCTGCACTGCCGGGGAGGAGGGAGACAATTAAAAACTCCGGGTGCTCGTTGCTGCGCCGAGCCCGGAGCTGGGAATTCTGTAACCGCTGGCTGGGCTGGGGCATTAAATACAGAGTTTGTGTTTCCCGGCAGTCCAGGAGACTGGCAGGGCTGGAAACCCGTCCCGAGCCCCTCCCTGGGACAGCAGGGTCAGCCAAGCGCGTGTCCCGGTGGGTTTGGGAAGGGGAGGAGGCTCCAGCGCAGGCGGCGGCCCTCGCACAGCTCGCCCGAAGCTCATCCCTGATTATCGAGCTCACCAGGGCAGGTTTCCATCCGAACCGGGGTCCCGCGGCCCCAGAACCATCCTGGGCGGGATGCCACGGGATGCGGTACCCGAGCCCAGCTCCGGTCCCTGCCGGCCATCGGTAATGGATGGAGGCGGAACTGCGGGGCCCGGGGAGGAAACGCTTCCAGGAAAGGCGGCACAGGAGCCCCGGGGAGCGCGGCTGCGGCTGCCGAGCGGGGCCGAGCAACCAGCGCGGCTCTGCCGGGAAGGGCGGCGGCGCTGCCAGCCCGGCCGGGCTCGGGAGGGGCTGCTGGGCACCGGCCGGGACCCCGGGGCATGCGGGGCACGCAGAGTGCCCCGGGGCACTCAGAGGGACCCGGGGCACTCAGAGGGACCCAGGGCACTCAGAGGCACACAGGGCACCCCGAGGATGCAGCCGTGGATGAAGCAGCCCTGGCAGAGCAGCAGTGCCGTGCCCTCCCCTGTTCCCACAGCAGGGACAGCATCCAGCCCCAGGCTGAGCTGTGGGCCCCGTTTGAACACGGCCCAAGGGGTAAAATGCAGATTGATTTATTCTGGTTTAGCCCCAGAGGAAGGGCAGGGAATAAGGAGCACGTTCCTGGCTGGGAGGGTGGGCAGGCCCTGGCACAGGTGCCCAGACCAGGCTGGGGCAGTGGGAGGTGCCCCTGCCAGGGCAGAGCTGGCACTGGCTGGGCTCTGAGCTCCTTTCCAAGCCGGAATCCTGTGACTGCAGCACGGGCTGGCAGAAATCTCCCCACGGGGAGGCTGCTCCAGCAGGGACAGGCGATCACCGCGCTCCTCTCCAGCTGGAGGCATCCACACGCCCCTGACATTTCTAGGCCACGCTATTTCTGCCTTGTGAGGGGGCTGGAAGCATCAGAGTGGCTTTCAAGAAATGAAAGCACCCTATTTAAGCTGAGAAAATTGCTCTTGCTCATTAACCTCGAGCTTTTCCACCATCCCACCGGATCTGAGGTGAGGACAGGTGAGGTGGAGCTGCTGGGATGTGCAGTGGGGAAGGGTCCAAGTGGGGTTTGGAAACCTCTCAGGCTGCTCCACGGGGATGTGTTGGGGTGCTGAAATGGTCACCCTGAAAAGTAACCCCCCAAAAGTGGGGGTCAGAGGCTGCTCCTCAGCAAAGAGCAGCAGGACACGACAGCTTGGAAGTTACAGAAGTAATTCCCTGATGGAAAGCAGCCACAGATTTAGGGGGGCAAAGAGGCAAAAAGGCACAAAATAAATCCCCATAAACTTCTTGTATACTTCATTTGCTCCAGAGTTTGTAAAATCTCTCAAGTTCATTGACATTTTTTTTAATGCAGGAAATTCCATGAAATTTATGACAATTCTGGGAGGTGAAAAGCAGCCCATCCCTGGGAGTGCAGATCCAGCAGGGGGGATTTAGCTCTTCCAGCCTAGAGACACGCCAACTGCAGTGTGGAGAGGCTCCCAGACTTTCTTTCCCTTTCTTTTTTCCCTTTTTTCTCCGTGGGGATAATAATAACAGTGTCAAGGACACCATTCAAGCTGATGCCTGGAGAGCTATTCAGTCCAGGCCTATTTACGGCCATTATAAAATGCCTGTGGATAGTTCAACGACCGATTTTCAAGAGTCTTTCTCTACCTTTTGAAGGCTCAGGAAAATCTATCAAACTGCAGAAATTAAGCTATTTTTCTTCAGGGGAAGAGAAACAGAGCAGGGAGCTTCTCACATTAAAATGCTGCCGTAGATTCCCGATGAATGAAAAATTGCCCGGCATAATAATGAGCTGGGAGATGGATTTGGAACCAGCTGCAAGCTCTGTGCCAGCAGTGCTGGGGATTTGGAGGTGAAAGATGGAAAGTGAAGGACCATGCCTGGGAGTTGCTGCTCCCACATCCATCCAGGGATGCAGCCAGGCTCAGGGCAGCCACAGGGCACAGGGATGGAGCTGTACAGGACAGCTCTCAGATCAGAGCTGCACATGCCCTGGCTGTGCACACACAGGGGGTTTAGCTCTTCCAGCCTAGACACACACCAACTGCAGTGTGAAGAGGCTCCCAGACTTTCTTTCCCTTTCTTTTTTTCCCTTTATTCTCCGTGGGGATAACAATAACAGTGTCAAGGACACTGTCAAGGACCACAGGGACAGGGAGGCTGTCCCTGTCACACACGGCCATGCCCTAAAGGCCCCAAACCCTCTCAGGAATGGCACACTGTCCCACACCCAGCCCATCCCAGGTTCCCTTTTTGCTCTCTCCATCGATTGTGTCTGCCCGAGCCCCCGGTCTGTACAGGAATATGAATAAATCATGCCCCGGGGATGGAGGGATTTGGAGCTGCCACGTGCTCTGGGGTAAAACCCTTCCCTTCCCACAGCCCGTGCCACTGCTGCATTTTCCTTTCTGCTGCCGAGGCTTTTGCTTCCCGTCAGAGCAGGAGCTGTGCCCAGGGCTCTCCTGAGGGACAGGAGCTCGGCTGCTGCATTTCCACATTGCCAGGGCTGGCTCCTGTCCGTGCTCCCCACCCGGCGCCGTGAGCCAGGGGCTGGGTTCGGTCACAGCAGGGCGGGATGTGGGAAACGCCAAAAAAGAGTCCCTGAGCTGGGGGAGCGTGCCCGGGGGCTGCTCCCTGCTGGGGCACGGCAGAGGTGCCCAGGAAGGTGCCAGGGGATGATGGGACACACAGGGGACACAAGACACCGCTCTGAGCTTCCAGCACCTCTGATGCCCACACTCCTGGGACCCGGAGGGACAGGGAAAGCCCTTGGAGGAATGTCACTGTCCCCAAGGAGCTGCAGGAGCAGCCAGGGCATCCAGGAGTGTCCCTGTCCCCAGGGAGCTGCAGGAGCAGCCAGGGCATCCAGGAGTGTCACTGTCCCCGCTGCAGGAGCAGCCACGGCATCCAGGAGTGTCACTGTCCCCAGGGAGCTGCAGGAGGGCATCCCGGGGTGTCACTGTCCCCAGCAGGAGCTGCAGGAGCAGCCAGGGCATCCCTCCCTGCCAGCCCCTGCCAGCCCCTGCCAGCCCCTGTCATCCCTGCCATCCCCTGCCATCCCTGTCATCCCTGCCATCCCCTGCCACCCCTGCCATCCCTGCCATCCCTGCCATCCCGTGCCATCCCTGCCAGCCCTGCCAGTCCCAGCAGCCCCCGGCAGCCCCGGCGGGCCGGGCCGGTCCCTCGGGCTGCAGCTGCCCGCTCCCGTGGGAAGGCGCCGGGCCGGCCCCGCCGCCGTTCCCACTTTGTTCTTTGTGAAAAGCGCGAGCCGCGGCCGCTCTTTGTGCCGCCGATTTGAATTTGACCCTTTCCAACACCAAAAATCGATATTCCCGGCGAGAAGCAGTGGGTGCTGCTTTTCCGAGCCCTGTTTACAGCGGAGCGCTCCTCGAGGCAGATGTTATCAGGCGGACTTTACCAAATTTTACAAAGCATTTTCTGAGCACATAATGACAGTATTATCTTTGTCCACCTGCTGAGAGGAGCGGTGGGCTCACAATAAATATCGGCTTCCGAGACGGGCGAGTCAGAGTCCGTCTTATCTGTCCAGATGGGGGGAAAAAAGGCCCTAATTTACATCCCAGAAAGCGCTGGGGTGTGACAAAGGTCATCGGCTGACACTGTACCCTGGGCTGGGATGAGAAACACACGAGTCAAGGCTGCATTGTGGGAGTGACCCGGTCCCCTCCAGCGGCCCCTGCGCCCTGGCACTGCCCGGCTGGCAGAGAGCACCGGCTCCTCTGGGGTCACCCTGCCCTGTCCCCTGCCCGGCCCTGGCAGCGCATCCCCGGCTCCGGCTCCAGCGCCGCCTCCCCCGGAGCCTCCCGGCTGCGCGACTCCCTCCTTCCCTCCATTCCCAGGATGTGCTCTGGGGTTTACAAATACCCCGCAATTAGTGAGTTAATGAGCTAATGAGGGAATTCTAGCCGGCTTCCCTCTCATCGGAGAGCCCACGGGATCCTCGCAGCAGATCCTGGCGCATCCCCGGGGGCACGGCCCATTACGGAGTGACAGATTCCTGCAATGAGCCATTGGATTAAGGTACACGGCCCCGCAATTAGCAAAGGCTAATTCCTGTGTGAGCTGAGCTGTACCCCAGGAGCTCAGCCCAGCCAGGGTGGGTGCCCTGCTCCGAGGGGCCAGGGGGGCTCTGGGGTGGCACCGTGGCACCCGTCCCACTGCCCGGCCAAAATGACAAAGAAAAACGAGTGGGGAAGGGTCAGAAGGGAATGTAACATCATTAACACAGTGCCTAATACAGAGGGAGAAATGTCAACGGGGACGCTGAGCTGATGGGCTGGTCCCCTCCAGAATTTTATTATCTCTGAAGTTTTAAATAATGCATCAAGCTCGGGTCCCCGTGTCCCTCCTGCCATCAGCCCGTGACTGCCCAGCCCAGCACAGGGGAAACCAGAGACACTCACCCTCGTCCACACGTTCCACAGGTAGTGACTGAGCCCAGATTTATTTATTAGTCGGGCTGTGATTGATTTAGAGGAGATTTGCTGGCTGCAGTTCATTACAAGCAATAACTGGCTGCGCTGGCTGGGCTGCAGGGACATCCTGCTCAGGGCCTGCTGTGGCCAGGCTGTCCCAAGTGTCCCCAAGGCTGGGGACAGCTACCTGGGCCAGTGAAACCAAGAATATTCACCTTGATTTGAGCAATGGCCTGTCCCAGGAGGAGCAGGGGGCAGGAAAGGAGCAGAGGAATGGCCCATGGCCCAGCCACCGCCTGCAGGGCTCGGAGCTGTCCCTGCCCTGTCCCCAGGATGTCCCTCCCTGCCCCGAGCCTTGCTCCGGAGCCAAACACGCTGGGGCACAAATGGCTTCTCCAGTGGAAAAGGAACAAACCACTTAAAAAACCCCCAAACAAGCAAAAAACCCCAAACAAGCAGAGAACCCCAAACAAGCAGAGAACCCAAAACAAGCGCTTTAGATTTCATCTCCCAAGGCAAATCCTGTACCGTCAAGCACCAGCCCCAGGGTTTTGTGCTCATTATCACCCTGTAAAGGCCCTGCTAGAGGGATGTTTCCTGCCTGGCACCGGGGTTTGTCACGTTAAAGCTGACCCAGGCAAGAGGGAGCTGGGCAAACACCCTGCCAGGAGCATTGCAGGGGCACTGCCCGCTCGGTGCTGGCACGAGTGGCACAGACAGGGTGCCCCAGGGCACCCCAGGAGTGGCATGTTCACAGCCACCAGTGTCTGCCCCTCCGCCGGCTCTCCGGGTGTTAATGAACTCGTTAATTAATTAATTAATTACCCGTCTCTCCCTCGTTGGCTGTTTGGGTCAGGCTCCCTGCGCCCATCACAGTGAGAGCACCCCGGGGAGCCCTTTGTTCCACAGAGGTGAAAAATTGTACCCACAAAAAGAGTTCCCCCTGCGATCAATTCCCTCTAACAACTGTATTGATTAGCTGCAGTAACATCTCCCATTTATTAATTATGAAGAAGATGTTCTAGTGATTGCTCAAAGTTAACTGTTGTGCTTTCCCTCTGCCCTCAGGCCCCAGCCCAGCCCAGAGTGGCATCCCTGACCCTGGAGGGACTGAAAGCTTTGGGGATGTGGCACTTGGGGACACGGGGCAGTGCTGGGGGGATGTTTGGTCTCAATGATCTTGGAGGGCTTTCCCAGCCTGGAGGGATTCTATAATTCCTCTCTGCCCTTATTCCAGGATGCCAGAGGAATGGATTTGCAGCTGGCCATGGATTTGTGTCCCTGCAGCACTGGGACCCGAGGGGGCTTTGTCCCAGATCCTCTGCACAAGGAACAGCCAGGGTGTCTCCATGGCTTTGGAATTACCAACAGCAGAGGTGACAAATGCCAGCACTGGGACCAGGAGTGCTTCACACACAGGGAAGGGATGCTGGGGTGGTTCCAACAGCCCAAAGGAGAGCTTGTCCACCTCCTCTGATGTGCAGCTTTTCCAGGCAAATCCAGCCTGTGCTCCCCCAAAACCCCAATGTCCCCAGGGCTGAGGGGCTCACAAACCACGTTCACACCATGAATTCAATGAGGGAGTCAAGCCAGGGCAAGGAAGCCCGGGAGCAAGCTGGAAGCAGGGGTAAGGAAGGAAAAGGAAGGTCAGAAAGAGGGTAATTAAGGAAATGCAGCAAAGAGAAATTATACAAGAGAGGATTAGAAATGTACAATTGGTGTCGCTACCTGGGGCCATAAATCAGCTGCAGTGGAAGGAGCTGCTGAAGGAAGCCCAGGGTGATGCTGGGCTGATGATGAGTTTGAAATATGGCACGTTGGCAAAAAATCCACAGCGATTTATCTTCTGTCACCAGGCATCCCGGGAAGGTGGCAGCCATCCCCACACAGCTCTTCTGAGACTGCAACTCCACTGCTGAATTGATTTCTGAGCCTGCCAGCCTGCATTCATCTGAGCAGGTAACAAATAACACAGGGAGGAGAAATTGGGAAATCAAAGAGATCACAGTCATGGCAAAACAAATGGATGGGGGCAGGACAGGGATTGGGGTACCTCAGGCTCTGTTTACACCCTGCAAGCAAACAGAACCCCAAATAAGCCTTTAGCGAGGTGTCCTGGATATGGAAAGGTTTAATAACTCAGATGTGCAGTCCTACCCACACAGAGTGATTGCCAGCCTGAGAGAAGGGTGAAAATCTATACTTTTAGCAAATATCTAGATCTAAAAATAAGAGGGGGGATACAAATCCTAGCAACGCAGAGGGGTTGGCTGGGAGGTGAATGAAATCCCTGCACTCAAATATGAACGTGTGCTGTAACTGCAAACCCCTCCATGGGCACAGGGCAGGAGCAGGGCTGGGAGCCAGCCAGGAGGGCCTGGGGGGGCTGGAGATGCTGCAGAGCCGGTGGGAGGCAAGGCAGGAGCCTGAGAAAAGCTCCAGAAGGATCTGCTGGCAGGAAGCATAAACCAAAAATAGGCAGTGGCAGGAATCAAGGCGAGAGTGGGGAAAATGGAGACGGCGATCAATACCTGGAGAGCAGAAACCCAGAGGATGTGAACAGGTTTATTCCTGACCTGTGCTGCCAGGGGCTGAGCTGAAAACCTGATTTCTCAGAGAGAATTCACAGGCATAGTTCAGAAATATCTAAAAATGAAACATGTAAATGAGGGCATTGATGCAAGGTGTCCCCTTGTCTGTAGCACCCCTGAGCTGCTGCAGAGGCTGCATGGGGGTCCTGGCAGGGGGAAAGGGGAGCCTGGGGCATCCCTGCCCGGCCAGACTGGCACTGCCCAGCTCGGGGAGCAGGGAATGTGCCTCTGTCCCCTGACAGGGACTCCTGCTGCCCCGGGGTGTGGGAGGGGTCCGGGGCATCCAGAGGGGATGGCAAACATCCACTCTGCAGCTCCTCCACGGGGAGAATGGAACGGGCAGGAAGAGCCCCGAGCTGGAGAAGCATCGTCCCACAGACAATAATCCCAGCACGGGGCTTGCTCCTGGATAGCCCCACTCCCAGAGCTCCAGCCTGGGATCCCACAGCCTCTCCAGGACACTCCACCACCTCCCCACTGGGAGAACTGTCCCCATTTCCTAAAAATATCGACCCAATTGGCCCCTGCACTGCATTTCCCCGTGAGAGCCCAGCAGCAGGGCAGCACCTCAGCCTTGCTGCTGCCCCGCTGCCACCCTGGGGCACAAGGAGGTCACGGGAGAGGGATGGCCACGGGATTAGAGCAGGGATCCCAGGGCTCAGGGTCCTCCCCTAAGCACAGGAGTCCTGCTGGAAAACAGATGGTGAGGAAAATGATTGGAGGAGGAGATTAATAATAACACTGCTAGAAAGCCAGATCGAAGGGATCAGGGCGTAGCAGAGGGGCTGAGCCATAATTTGGTGCCTTGTGGGAAATGAGGGGGACAGATGCTTGCCTAAATTTGGGGATTAGATTTTGTAGCCTAAAGAAGATAATAAATGAAATGATTATGGCATTAAAGGGCTGGTCCCTGTGGACAAGCAGGCTGGGAAGACCCTTGGCATTGAGAGCCAGGGATGAGGGGACGGGTCAGTTTTAGGGCACCCTATCAAAGGTCATCTCCCGACTGCTCAGAGCTGCTTTAGCCCAGGGGAAACTCCTCCTTCGGGGATCTATGGAGCACGGGACAAGGATCCTGGGCTCACAATTTCCCAGGGAAGTTTAGCAAAAAAAAAAAAAGCTTTTTATTCTTTCTTTTAGCTGGCTTATGCACTTATTTGGGCTTTGGGAAATTCATGGCATTTCAGTGGCACAGAGCTCCCGGACCATCTCACCGGGGTGGCTGGGAGGGCAAGGATGGGCACGGCTGCCCTGGCAGGGGCACCCTCAGCCCAGCCGGCTGCACACTCAGAGCTGCCCTGAGCAATGAGGGGCTTTTGTTTCTGTGCATTTCCCTGGCTCTTGTCCCCAGGGTGGGACCCCGGCCCGTTCGGGGCTGCCTGCTGGGGCTGCCCCGTGCTCGGGACCGCCCCCGATCCCCGCCGGGCTCTCCCCGGGAGGGCGATTGGCGCTGGGCTGAGGTGAAGATGCGGCGCTGCCCGGGCTCCCTGCCCCGCTGTTTATCCGCGCTCCGCTTAAAGAGTTTCCCATGGAGAAGCGGATAATGATGGCCCGACAGGATGAGCAGGGAGGAGGAAATGCAGGGAGAGGGAGCGGCGTGGGAGAGCCCCGGAGCCGGGCAAGGAGGAGGAGGAGGAGGAGAGAAAAGTGCTTTACGAGGGGAGCCTCTCCTCTCCCACACAAATATCTAAAAACTATTAATTTCGGGCAGCGGCTAGGAAGATATACATGAAAGGGAAATTGATTTCTATTTAAATGGTATGTTTTCATCACCTTTTTTCAGAGCATGAACATTCATCTCCGAGTACCTGTGCTAATTGATTTCAAATGCGATTCAACACAATCACTGTAGAATAATAAATCTGGGGGCCAAGAAGGGAAAGGAGGGAGATCCGCGGGCACAGGGAGCAGGGCAGGGGGCACATCCAGCTGGAAAAGGTGGCACGATGCCATTAGAGCCAGGGCACAGGGAGCAGGGCAGGGGGCAGAAAAGGTGGCACGATGCCATTAGAGCCGTCCCTGGGGATCAGCGAGGTTCACGGATAACACAGCGGGACCTGCTAATCCACACAAACTCTCGGACAGAGAGATTACGAGCGGGACGGGACAGAAACCAGCAGAGGAGCCGGGCACCCCGGGGCTGGGAGCGGCTGCTTTGGGCGGGGAGGGACCCTGCGGACAATCCGGTCCCACCCTGTGCCCTGAACGCCTGCAGGGATGCAGGGAGCAGCAGGAGCAGCAGGGCAGGCTGGAGGGGCTGGGGGGCACCAGGAGAAGCTGCACTGGAGATCCAGGGTCACCCACCATGTCCTGGGGGGACACCGCAGAGGAGACGGCTCCAGGAGAAACAGCTCTGAAAAACACCCAGCTTTTAGGTGTTTGTCCTCAAATAAATAATGGAACATGATACCCAAAAAGCTGCTGTGGAAAATGGGCTAATGGCAGGGCTGGGTAAATGCAGGTGGGGCGGAGGGAGCTGCTCCTGCCTCAGCATGGGGCACTTGTAGGCAGCTATTGCAGTGCTCCAGCCTGTTGTGGTACTCAGGGCTCGGGAGGATGCTGGAAACTGGGGAGAGAACAGAAAATAGCCATCAAAATTACCTGCAGCCACAAAGACGCTGCACAGCAACCAGCTGAAAGAGCCTGACGTGTTTAGCTCATCAAGGAAAGAGGGGAAAATGCCCTGCTAGCCGGATATGGGAACTTGTGCAGGGAAATGATGGGATAACAAGGCACCTTTAACCTCAGGCTGCTCCACAAGGAAAGGGGGAAGCTGTGCAAGCCCTTCCCCACTGACACAGGCACAAGGAGGATTAGGGAGTGAAACTCCAAGGCCTTTGGGAAATGGGCAGTGTGTGAATTCGGTGTGGCACTGCAGGATAAAGCTCAGTAGCAATATTCATATGGAGTTAGCCCCATTTCCCCTGGCTGGTTTGGCTCCCAGCGAATCCCAGCCTTTTCACACATTGCTGGGAAGGGAAGGGGATGGATGTGGACACTGCCCAAAATGGAGGTGATGCTGAAGTCCTGCTGGACTTCTCTGAACCCATTTTTATGGATGTCACCTTTTTCCAGGACATGTAACCTTGCCAGGGAGAGGGCTGGAGCTCCAAACCCAGCTCCAAACCACTCGGAGCTCTTATATTGATGCAGCTGGGACTGTAAGCAAAATAAAGCCAGTGAAATAATGGCCAGTGGACAGGCAGAGACCGTGGAAAGGATATTGATTGGAACAGGGTCTCTTTTCTGCACAGCACACTGAGCTCCGGAGGGCTGAGCTTCAGGTAATTTCTAGCAAATAATGTGTTGTACACTGTTATTTGTGGATCCTGGAAATCAAACTGGAGCATCCGGGGCTCTTGTCTAACAAGTCCCTGTAGCTAGAGCCAGTAGCTGGTGCCTTGAGAGAGGAATAAAAGCAGCAAATCAGAAATAAATGGGAATAAAATAAACCCCAGCATGTTTGGCGGTGGTGGAACACGGGGTGCACCCCCAGGCGGCAGCACCGCCCCTGGGGCCGTGTGTGAAACACGCAGGAAAATCCCAGGGAGGCTGGACGGGATGAAGTTTCCCAGGTGCAGAGGTGCTCGGTGGGATGGGACACACGGCCACAGGCACGGGGAGAGCCGGCAGCAGCAGCTCCGGGGCCATGGAATGGGTGGATTTGTTGATAACGCTCTCTGGGGCTGCCAGCCCTCGCTGCTGAAGGGTTTGGGGGCAGAACACTCCTGGCCATGGCAGAAGGGGCATCAGCATCCTGCCAGCCCCGGCAGCGAGCCCGGCTGGCCTCGCTCCGCCCGCCTCCTGCTCGGGTAACAAAGAGATTGCAGCGCCGGTTCAGAGGTGGGGAATTTGATAAACCGGCTCATATTTTTAAATGAACAAATGACACTTCATCGTGGCCATGACAGAGGGCTCGGCGCTGCTTTACAGTAATCTATGCCTTCTTTAACACACGGCTGCGATCCTGGCCGCTGGCAGATGAAGGATGGAGGAGCAGGCAAAAGGTTAATAGAGCATTGGGCCTTTTTTAATTGAAAAAATGACTGAGGGACCATGTAGCAGAGCGAGCAGTAATATTATTACAGGCTGTAAGTACTGTTCCAGAGACTTACTGTTCATCTGGGAGCAGAGTAATGAGCACAGCCGGGCTGCTCCCGCCTCGGCCGGAATGCCGATGGCTCCAGCAGGAGCCAGCTGCCTTGGGAAAGGGACAGGATCGCCTCGATGTTTGTGCTCCTCTGCAAACTTCGAGTTTCTCTCAGGAAAAAGTGCCCTGGGTGGCAGGCACAATTGATTCCTCCACATGATGCCTCAGCATCGGTGTGTGCAGCTGGGCTGGGATTTGTGCTTAAGGAGAGAGGCTGCAGGGTGGCACAGGGTAAACCAGCACAGCCGGGTCCAGCTCAGGAAGGGACAGACCTTTAGAGCACCATGGATGGGCCTTGTGTCCTTCCCTGGCACTGCTGGTGCTCCTTGCTGCCAGTCTGGCACAGGGCACAGTATGGAGCATTCCTGCACCTGAGCATCCCTGTGTGAGCATCCCTGTGCCAGTTCCTGCACTGGGACATCCCTGTGCTGAGCATTCCTTTGCCAATTCCTGTACTGGGACATCTCTGTGCCTGTTCCTGCACTGGGGCATCCCTGTGCCCTGCCATGGGTGCCCTGGTTGGGATTTCCAGCACAGACCACAGGGACAAGGGGATGGAGGGAGGCCATCCTCACAGACAGGGGAATGGAGGGAATCATCCTCACAGACAGGGGAATGGAGAGAGGCCATCCTCACAGACAGGGGAATGGAGGGAGGCCATCCTCACAGACAAGGGGATGGAGGGAGGCCATCCTCACAGACAGGGGAATGGAGGGAGGCCATCCTCACAGACAAGGGGATGGAGGGAGGCCATCCTCACAGACAAGGGGATGGAGGGAGGCCATCCTCACAGACAAGGAGATGGAGGGAGGCCATCCTCACAGACAGGGGGATGGAGGGAGGCCATCCTCACAGACAGGGGAATGGAGGGAGGCATCCTCACAGACAAGGGGATGGCCCTCAGCCGTGGAGGGAAGCATCCTAGGAGGAGGTTTATCCCGGGGCAGGGTCAGTGCCCAGCTCAGCCCAGCAGCAGCAGGGCCCAGAGGTGCCTCCAGGACTAATTGATGAGGAACTGCCCACGGAGCACTGTGTCATCCCCAGGAGCTGTGCTCAGGGCTGGGGGAGCAGGCTGTTAAACAGGCTGTGGCAGCACTTTGGGCTGCCAGGATTTATGCTCCACACGAGCAGCTCTATCTGTCATCTGTGAAAAGCCTCATTTACAGAGAGACTCCGTCAGGAAAGGCAATCAGCCCGGAACCTGCTATGCTGGAAATTTATAACTGCTGTGCCAGGAGAGCTCATCCCTCCCTTGGGCAGGGGCTGGGGGGCTGGCCTGTGCCTGGGCACGGGTGTTTGCTCCCCCAGGGCATCCCCCAGCACCCTCAAGGGGCTCAGGGTCTGGAGAGTGACACGGGGATGGGGACACCCATCTGTGGCACAACTGGAAATGCTTCTGTTAGCAATAGCAGACCTGTCTCTGATGGGCAAAAGGGAATTCTCATGGAAAAAAGGGTTTTGCCTCACCTCTGGGCCTGGTGATGCCCTGGGGCTTTGCCTCTGGTGTGGAGGAGGATTGCCAGGCATGGGAAACCACAGAATCCCAGAATGGTTTGATTTGGAAGGGGTCTCAAAGCCTATGGAGTGCCACCCCTGCCATGGACAGGGCCACCTGCCCCTGGCCCAGGTGGCTCCAAGCTTCTCCCCACAGCCTGGTGTGGATGTCCTCTCCTTCCCAGGACCCTGGGAGCCCAGCAGGGCACAGACTGGGGCATCTGCTGCAGTCCCCCCATGATGGACCTCAGAATAAAGGCCCTGGCCGAGGGATGGATGGCTAACATCATCATTTGTGCTGCATTTTCCTCTCCCGGGGAGGATGAGCTCCAGTTACTCCCATCCATCTCATTCTTTCAAGTCATCTTCATTCTGCAATTTCCCCTCACCCCGAAAAGAGTCAAAGATCGATCCATTTCTTTCCAATTTCAGCTGGGAGAGAGAAGGAGCCTGAGGAGAGGCAGAGGATGCCTTTCGCCTCCCCGGCACGTGCCTGTCGGTGTTTGTCCCCGTTCAGAGCTGGGTATTGATCCCTCCCTGGGAAGTGCTGCAGCCCGTGCCCTGACCTCCTGCTCACCTGCCAGAGCCAACCCCAGTCAGCTTTGTGTCTCTGCAAGCACAAAAGGAGCTTGTCCCTCAAAAAGAGAAGGGTGTCCCCGCCAGGACAGCGGCCACCGCCACTCTGCAGCAGCACACAGAGGAATAAACCCCAGCAGGAGCAGGGCGAGCCCTGCCCACACCTGCAGAGCTGTGTTTGCTCTCAGGGCTCTGCCCGTGGCCAGGTGGGCCCCTGAGGATGGCAGCAGGGCATGTGGCACCCAGAGCAGCAGTGGCATTCAGACACCACCGTGAAACACCACAGACTGAACACCTCAGCCACAGCAGGGTCCTGTCCCGCTGCACCCTCACTCCAGCACGCCCTGCTGAGCCCCTTGCCCTGTCTGAATTTAGGTGCCATGCAGCAGGGGTTTAATTATCACAGACAGGCCTTAATGGCATTTGTGTCCCAGCAAGGAGCAGTTGGGTGCAGTTTGAGCCTCCGGTGCTGCCTCCCAAACTCCCTCTCTGATAACAGGTGCCTTTACAAACGTTGTTAAATGAGATGGATTCAAAATAGGCCCTGGTTTTCCCACCTGATCAATAGATCTGAAAGGAACAATGCCAAATATCTGGAGTTATTGTGCAGCACTGATGGCTGTCAGCACAATGGGCAGAGCAAAGACAAATACACACCTTTGCCTGGGTTATTACTTTAAGCCTGTTATTATCATTATTATGGGTGATTAAAAATCCCATTAATCAGATGCTAAACAGATTAAGCCCTATGAATTAATTTTCTGGAAATAACTAAGATAAACATTCTGTGCAGAGCTCATTTAATGAAATAGAAGCTGTTTATCTGCAAAATTAGGGCTTGAGCTTCAGCTGGAAAAATCCAGTGTGGTGTGGGCACGGCGGGCACAGGCTGGAGCCAACGCCGATTTTTTACCCATTCTAAGTAAAAGAAAAATCTTGCTGTAAGTAATTTATGATACATTACACAAAGAGCTCATTAGTGAGAGCTACAAAATAAAATTACAGTCAGTTAGGGAATAATTCCTTGATTTAGTGTATAAGGAGAGGGGGCTGAAGGGCAGAGGCCCCATGTGCTGCTCCTACCAGCAGTTAAACAAGAGGGTTCTTCCCAGCTTTGCCATTAATGACAAAGGAAATGAACATTAATTGATTGTTCACGACCCTCTTCCCCTTCCACAGTTATGGAGCTGCCTCTGTGACCAAAATATTGGAACCAATGGGGTAAAGCAGTTTCACTGTAGTGAAGTAAATACGAGAGCCATGCAGCTGTGGCAGTGCCCTCATCCTGAAATTATCCAGCTGTTCCTGCTGCCATCCCAGCCCTGGGCTGCCTGACATCCCAATCTCCAGGGCATTGCTGGTTCCTTTTCTGTTAAAAGGAGCTTCACAGCCAGGATCCAGCCCCTAAAGTGTCACCAGGGACAAGTGGAGCTTCCCTTTGCATCCATTTACAGCCTTCTCCAGAAATTGCCTGTGGAATTGCTGTTTCTTGAGTCTGTTTTAATAAATGGGTGTGTTTGCTGTTGCTGTTGAAAGTTCTGTGTTTGGCCTTTTTAAGTCATTTGATTAGGAAGTAGAGAGAATATTTTAGCAGCAGAGAAGGCTCTCACAATCGCACTAGGAGGAATAATCCAATTTTCTTGGCAAAGAAGGGCAAGGGTCCTCCTAGGAGGTCAAAGCTCCCTTAGCACAATTAGAACTTTCATTAATGGAATTGGTTGAGCCTCCACTAGCAGAAGCAGTGTATTTGTAGAGCTCTGGGAGTGGAGACAGCAGCTCCCTACTGGCTCTCCTGAGCACACCCCAGGCCCCCAGATGCACCCAGAGCCCACCATGCATTCCAGAGATGCAACTTTGGGGCTCTGGCTTGGCCATCAAGAGTGAAATTGGCCTCTCCAGCAGCTCTGTGAGGAGCAGCACGACTCACCGTGTGTCGTGCTGTTCAGACATGCTGTCTGCAATTAATATTGCATAATGGCCTCCTGATTCCTAAATTATGTATTTCTCCTTCTCAGCATCGTGTGGTTTTTTTACAGGGTTAATTATTTTCCATCATTCTGCCTTTAGCAACAGTCGTCTTAATTAAGGGGGCCAAGTTCCGCTCCCGTTGCTGCCTGGCAGATCCTAATGAAATCAATGGAGCCGTGCGGTGTCAATGGGAGGGACGGGGCCCTCCAGTAAAGTGAAACGTTCCCTCTCTTGGTGATTAATGCATAAAATTAACCCAGCCTCAATGTCCAACTCCTGACTGAGTGAATCCCTGCAGAGCCCCCTCCCGGGCTGCTTTTCCCCAGCAGTTCTGACCCTGTTCATCCCGTGTGCAGTGCTCTGCCAGCACAGCAGCACGGCCTGGGTGCCCTGCCCCTGCTTTGGGCTTGGAGAAACACGGCACGAGTCTGCGAGCAGGACTCCAAGGCACTGTCACCTCTCCCTCCAGTGGCTCCAGACAGGGCTGAGCAGGCAGCCCCTGTCCCTTTGCTCCTGCCCAGGGCTCCCCCACAGCCATGTGCTGTTCTCTTCCAGGGATCAAGCACCTGAGGCAGGGATTTAAATCAGGACCCCCTCCCTGGCATTGCCCCCTGGCTCACTCCCTGCCTCTCCCCTCCCACCCTCGCCTGCTGGCACCAAAAGGGCTGATCCCCAATTATTCCTCCCTGGCTTGCATTTCCTGACAGCCCCACATTAAACCAGGCCCAGGCCGCCGTGCAGGGGAGGCTCCAATAAGTGGATGCACATGCAATATTCATGGATGGCTTCAGAATAGTTACAGATCCATCACACTTGGCAGCGGGATGGGGACAGCGTGCTCTCCTAATGCTGGGCTTGAGCACCTCCTTGAACCCGAGCCCTGAGGATGGATGAGTGCCTGGAGCCGGGGGTGCCAGCACGGCCCCGCTGCTGGGTGTCCCCATCTGTCCTGCCACAGTGCCCTCCCACCTCGGGGGGCACAGCTTTTGGGGCCTGTGGGCACCCCTGGGCACCCCGTGATGCGCTGCTCCTGCACCCAGCTGAGCTCTGGATAAAGAGCAGGGAAAACAAGGGAGCCACTGCAGCTCAGTGCCCTCACTCTGGGAAAGGTTTGTTTACCAGCCTCTGGCCAGCACCACGCTGCAGCTCCAAACCCGAGCTCATCCCCCAGGATTAATTTTTACACAATCGTTCCGCGGTCTATGATAATCACTCCATAAAAAAATGAAGAGATTTGGGATTTTTTCCAGCGTGGAGGATTAGGTCTAAAGACGAGTAATCTGCAGGAAGCTCAGCTGCATGCACACCACTAATCGCTCCACACTCTTCCCAGCTTTAGCTCTTTCATTAGGATTTTCCACAGCGGGCTGGCTGTCCTTGCTGGGGCTGGCTGCCACAGACAGGCAGACACATCCCGAGGGACCCGGCCGTGTGCCAGCCCACGGGGCCACAGCAGCAGCCTGGAGGGTGGCAGTGCCACACCTCCCTGTGGTGCCCTCCAACCCCGCAGCGCTGGGCTCATCACCTCTCTCTCCACTACAAAGAGGAGCCTCTGGAACCAGCTCCCCACTCTGGGATCTCTGCAGTTTCCTTGGGAAGGAGGTGAAGAAATTGGCACTGGAGACATTAATGCAGTGCAACAAAGCAGGCGGTGGGGTGGTTTTAAAATGTAATAAACTATTAAAGAAATAATGAGCTTAAATCCTGAAGCCTTTAGTAAATTCCTGGTGGTTTAACCAGGTGCAGAGTGAATACTAACCTGGAAAGTGGCAATTTCCCTGTTCCGGGGGCAGCCGTGCTCTCCTGAGCCCCCAGGAACCTCCTTCAGCAGCCAGCCTTGCCAGGCCTGGCTTAACCAACCCTGGTCCTGCACTAAGAGCAGCAGTGAGTGCAGGAGGTAGCAACACACACCCCAGTCCCTCCTCACGGGCACACCAGGACTATTCCCACTGTGTCCCACTGAGGCTTGGGACTGAATTCCCAAAGATTCCTGGTGGGATGTGACCTCATGCCAGAAGGGTGGGAGCTCACAGGCTGAGAGCAATCACTGCACGTTTTAGAGTCAGGAGGAGAGACGTGCCCGTTGTGCCCAGCAAGCATTTTTCCAAACATAATTAAAATAAGTCCATCTCTATGATGTCTCTGACCACAGGGATAAGGATGCAACGCCAGGTTTTTAAAACAAAATAACGTAAGCACTTAGAAAAGGACTGGAGCAGACTTTGGGTACTTATGTTCAAAATAATTGTCCCAAGAAACCCGATTCAGCAGCCACCCAGGCTGAAAGCACTTAGGCACACGCGGGCAGGCGTTCAACAAAGCATTTAGTGACCCCAGCGCTGCATCAGCAGGAACGCGGGGCTCCGGGCAGGGAGTGACTCAGGGAAACCGCGGGGCTCAGGAGCACGAGGTCCCCCTGGATGCCCCCTGGATCCCCTCTGGATCCCACCTGGACCCTGCCTGGATCCCGCCTGGATGCCCCCTGGACCCTGCCTGGCTCCCACTTGGACCCTGCCTGGATCCCGTCTGGATCCTCCCTGAATCCCACCTGGATCCCGTCTGGATCCTCCCTGAATCCCACCTGGATCCCCTCTGGATCCCCTCTGGATCCCCCCTGGATCCCACCTGTATCTCCCCTGGACCCTGCCTGGCTCCTGCCAGGGTCTCCACTACAATCTTACCTGGTGGTGCATGGTTCCTATTGGGATCCCACGCAGTTCCAGCCTGAATCCTGCCCGGCGCTCACGGGGGTCTGCCCAGGCACGCACGGCAGTGTCCCCCCCGTGCCCCGTGTGGCTCCAGCCTCCGTGGCTGCTCCCACTGCCTTAAGGGCCGGGTTGTGAGGGTTCCTCAGCCCAGCAGGAGCTCACTCCTCACACCCTTCCCCCAGGAGTACCTTTGCAGTCCATTCTCCCTCCTAATCCAGCAGCCGAGGAGGGAGAATGCTGGTGGTAATAAATTCATGGATCTTCACACCCCAGCAGGTTGACAAGCATCTGGTTTAGAGAGACTTTAAAACCACTTGGAGCACTGTGAGGCAGACCGAGACCCCCTTATGCTTGGAGACCCCAAACACCAGCTTCAAAGGAGGGAGGGAAATTGCAAAGATAGCCTGGAAAAAGCAGATTTCAGGGGGGGGCAAATCTTCAAAGCACAGGTTTCCTGTGCTGTTATGAAGACCGGGTACCTTTTGCATGAATAAGTCAAAAGTGGGAACCTTTCCTAAGCACTCACCCAACCTGACAGGTGGATCCTCTGCTGGGCTGTGATCGATACTCGGGGATCCTTTTGTGCTTCTCCTCCATGGGACCCATCCCTCCTGCAGTGCCCGGTGACTGTGCCTCAGGACAGGGTGTCCATGGGTCTGTCCCACTGCCCAGCTGAGAGCTTTCACACACAAGGCACATTGGAGAGCCTCAGATCTCAGCTAAGCAGATTTCCTGCCTCTGCCCCTGCTGGATTTTCCTGTCTTTAGGGCCGGTGTTTCTCACCAGCCGAGGGCTCGGTGCACCTGGGGCTGTCCCAGACTGGTGGGAAGCTGCTGACAGCCCGGGACACGTCCTCCCAAGCTGCCCCCAGTCCTCACGGCAGCTTGCAGAGCACCCTGTGGCCCTCTGGCTCCCGTGGAGCTGCCCCCAGCCCCTGCTGCCTGATTGAGGCGGGAGCGGTACCTGGGCCTGCCCGCTCCTGCCGCAGCCTCCGGCGAGCCGAGCTCGGTGTCAATTACAGGAAAATCAATGAAGATACTGTTCAGGACTCCTTTTCACCATTCAGCACGGATGATATCCTTCACTTTCTAGCACTGATTCATTTACTTTCGGCCTCTCCAGGGGCTCCTGACATATTGCTATCTCTGAAGAATCTGAAGCAAGAACTGCCTTTGTTTCCACTGCAACTTGTTGGTGGGGCTGGAGCTCACTGAGGGTCAGGGGAGAGGCTGCAGCACACGGCAGGGTTTAAACATTTCTTACCAAAACACCTTCTCAAGGTCCTCCCAAATGCCTTTTCCATGGGCAGAATCAGGGGGAAAATGGGTCCAAACACAGGACCAGAGTGCCATCAATGTCCTTGCTCTGGCCGAGCTGTCCCCAAAAGCGGTGACACCGCAGCAGGGCTGCTTCTCTTGTTGGCCATGTTGGATTGCACCTACCTGGTCCAGTGGAAGGTGTCCATGGCAGGGGCTTGGAACTGAATGGTCTTTCCCAGCCCAGCAGCTGCAAACTCTCCTGCAAGAGAAAAGCCAGGAGAGTGAGCAGGACTGTGACACTAGGGCTTCACAGTCTCACTCGGGGGTTTATTCCTACCCCAGGACTCAAGGACAGAAACTACAGGAGACAGTATTAAATGTTACAGAACTGATTCCTAAAATATTTCAAGCAAAAGTCTGCAGTTGATTTATCCTGGGAAGGCTTGGATTCCACTGGGACAACACTATCCATGTTGAAGCTGGGGGCACTGTGCACTGGGTGGACAATAAGGGACATCAGGTGACAGCCACACAAAATGCCTATGTCCTGTCTTAAACCACTGCTGTCTCCTGCATTCCCAGCCTTTTCTCTCGTTCCACCAAAGCCAGAGGCATCCCACAGCAGTTGGATATAGACCTCGGGCTGTACTCTGGCCCAACTCCCACTGCAGGCAGAAGAACCTCCTGATGCAAACCCTGCAAGCTCCTCGTGTTCCTGCTCTTCAAAGAGAGCTCCGTGCATGGAGAGCAGTAGGAAATAGCCCAGAGCAAGGACGGGGCTACAAAGACAGGATCTATTATTTATGAGGCACTTCAGTGAACTCGGGGCTTGGAGGCAGAGTGGGCTGGGGGGGAGACCTTTGTGAGGGGAGAAATGGAGTTTGAAGAAACACTGAGAGTGAAGCAGCATGCAGGGGTCGTGCTCAGGAGAGACATCCCTGGGAATGCAAAAGGCTCTCTTGGAGTCCACATGGGATTTGCTCTGTGGTTTAGGGGGCAGTTTAATGACCCGTGCTCCAAACGCCAGGCTTTTAAAGAGCAGGGGGTCTTCTGAGCTGGCTGAGAGTGTGCACTGCCCAGCACAGGCTCCAACAGCTCTGTGTGTGCCACCCGGGACCTACGGTGTCACAGGGAAATGGGAGCTGGGCATGCCGTGCACCCACCCAGACATGGGTCCCCAGCAGAGGAACAGGGTCCCCAGCAGAGGAACAGGGTCCCCAGCAGAGGCACAGGGTCCCCAGCAGAGGAACAGATCCCCAGCAGAGGAACAGGGTCCCCAGCAGAGGCACAGGGTCCCCAGCAGAGGAACAGATCCCCAGCAGATGCACAGGGTCCCCAGCAGAGGAACAGATCCCCAGCAGAAGAACAGGGTCCCCAGCAGAGGCACAGGGTCCCCAGTAAAGGCACAGGGTCCCCAGCAGAGGCACAGGGTCCCCAGCAGAGCACAGGGTCCCCAGCAGCCTAGGCCCCCCATGGCTGAGCCATGCTCAGCCCTCCTGTGTATTTGGGGGCTCCGTGGGGTCCAGGGGTGTCCCTGTGGCTGCCAGACTGGGCCACACAAGGCTTTTGGGGGGTCACCTGGGCACCCCAAGGCAGTGGGAAGGGTGGTCTGGGCACCTTAGGGTTCCTGGGGGAGTACTGGGGATGTCAGGGTGGGCGAACTGCTGCGGAGGACACCCCGGACCTGTTGGGGGGTGCTGGGGCTGTCCGGGTGGCGCTGGGGCCTTGGAGGGCACACCGGGGACGTTGCGGGGAAGCCCGGTGTCGTTGGTGGGCACGCTGCGGCCGGGGGTGGCACGGGGCCTTGACGGGGGCTCGCCGGGCCTGTCGGGGGTCACCGGGCCGTGCCCGAGGCCGTCCCGCCGCGGCTGCCGGGGAGCGGGGGGGCCGTGCGGGCGCTCCCGGCTGCCATCTCACCGCCCCGTCCCTCCATTTTCCGGCGAGCGCGGCGGAGCCGGCCCGGCCCCGGCCCCGCCGCCGCCCCCAATGTAGCGGCGCGGCCGCCCCGCACCCGCCCAGCCGCGGGGCCGCCTCCGGCATGCGGAGCTGCAAGATGGTGCGGGTGGCCAGCGTGCTGGGGCTCGTCATGCTCAGCGTGGCGCTGCTCATCCTGTCCCTCATCAGCTACGTCTCGCTCAAGAAGGACAACATCTTCGGGGCGCCCCGCGCCGCCGGCGCCGCCGGGCCCCGCATGTACATGTTCCACGCGGGATTCCGGTGAGGCGCGGCCCGCCATGGCGGCCCCGGGCCCGGCCCGGCCGGGCAGCGAGGGGGGCGCGGCAGCGGGGCCGCGGAGCGCCGGCGGCGGCCCCCGCACGGGCCGGGCTGCGGGCGGCGGGCGGGGGACACCGGCACGGCCGCGGCGGCGGCGCCCGGCGCTCTCCGTGGTGCTGATGGCGGCGGCCGCGGGGGCGGGTCGGGCACGGCCGGTAACGGGCTGCGGGTCTGGGGGGTGGATGTGTGTGGGTTGTGTGTGCACGTGTGTTGTGTGCTTGCGTGGGCGTCTCTGTGTCTGCGTGGGTGTCCTCATGTGTGCTGCACGCATGTCTATGTGTGTCTCCATGTGCGTGCGTGTGGGTGTCCCCATGTCGTCTCCATGTATGTGCACGGGTGCCTCCATGTGTGTGTGTGGGTGTCCCCATGTCTGTCCGTGGGTGTATCCATGTGTGTGCGTGGCTGCTTCTGTGTCTCCATGTGTGTACATGTGTGTGCATGGCTGCGTCTGCGTCTCCATGTGTCCCCATGTGTGTGCATGGGTACCTCTGTGTCTCCATGTGTCCCCATGTGTGTACATGTGTGTCTCTGTGTCTCCATGTGTGTACATGTCTGCACATGGTTGTCTCTGTGTCTCCACGTGTGTACAGGTGTGTAAATTGCCATCTCTATGACTCCACGTGTTCCCATGTGTGTACATGGCTGCTTCTGTGTCCCCATATGTCCCCATGTGTGTGCATGGGTATCTCTGTGTCTCCACGTGTCCCCATGTGTGTGCATGGTTGTTGTCTCTGTGTCTCCACGTGTGTACATGTGTGTAAATCGCCATTTCTGTGTCTTCACGTGTCCCCATGTGTGTGCATGTTTTGGTGCTTGTGCCCACCTGCAGGTCTCAGTTTGCCCTGAAGTTCCTGGACCCCTCGTTCGTGCCCCTCACCAACTCCCTGGGCCAAGAGCTGCAGGACAAGCCCTCCAAGTGGGTGTTCAACCGCAGCGCCTTCGCCCACCAGAGGTGAGCCAGCACCTGGGCCACGGGCAGGGCCCAGCTGTGCCCCTTGCCAGCAGCAGGGAAGGGAATGCAGCACCCTGCTAAGTGCTCCGAGGAATTTGCCAGCGGCAAGAGACAAAGGCTGAACCAGAGCTTCCCCCCAGACACTTGCAGCTGTCCCGAAAGGCTTGATTATTTCAGAGCAGGACACCAGGCTGCAGCACACACGATTGTACTAGAACGTGACCCAGTTTCCTGGTGTGCCAGTGGAATTGTCATTACTCCGGGATAAATAGCAGTGGTTTAAGAGTGGAAACATTTGGCCTGTAACAGCCATGAAAGGCTGTGCTCATGGAGGCCGAGGGCACACAGAGAAACTTCCCAGCTGCTGGCAGCTCTGAGCAAGTGCAGCGCTGCTCCTGCCTCCAGCTCCGCTCCAGCTGCGGGGGCAGGCACACAGCTTTGTGCTCTTTACACACACATCTATTTGCTGATTGCATATATTTAGCATTTCTATAAAAGAAAATAAAACCATGTAGCCATTTACAACAGCCACTGCCATCTTGGACTGTAATTTTGGCCTGCCAAATGCCTGCTGGTTTCAGGGCTGCCTCGTGGCTCTGCTCACACGTCCACCTGGGGAGCAGGAATCTGGCTCTGTGGCCAGGCAGGATGGGGCTGCTGCACCTCTCAGTGCAGGGTTTGGGCTCTTCTCCTCCCTTCAGGCCACAGCCCAAGGACAGCAGGACAAGTACTTCCCTCCCAGTGCTGCCACACCTGCCCTCAGGAGCCATGGGCTACAGACAGGAGGTGGCACTTAGTCCCATCTTTCCCCAGGACCTCCCAGGCTGTGACAGTGACAGTGGCCACCCTCAGTGTTGCTCCATCCCTGGCACCAGCAGCTCCATAATAAGCCTGCTCCTGTGCTACCCCTCTGATGATTTTAGCTGATGCCTCGAGGAGCTGCCTTTGCACTTGTCCGTCAGCCAGAACCCATAATTAGGGCACCCAGTGGGACTCCATTAATGCTCAGACATTGGAGGATGTGAGCTGGAGGAATGGTTGTTTGTTTTCCATAAACATAAGTAAATAAAGTCCTATTCAGTTTCTAATTTTATGCCCTGCAAGGGAAATTCCCAAGCAGGGTTGGTTTTGTTTGTGTTGTAAATATCTCTAATAACCCTCCTAAAAGTGCTGCTGTGCTTGCCCAAATATAAATTAAGGAACTATATTTGCATAGATGGAGACAGTGATTGTCGCTTGGTTTTGTGATTGGAAGCTTGTTAATGAAAACATAAATATATATATAAATTGTCTCCTGTTAATTCAGCTGGATATCCTGGGTTTGTTTCATGTGCCTTGTGGCTGCACCAGGAATGAGAGGCACACACAGCCCCAGCAGAAAGCTGTCCCCACCCTGTGTCAAAGCCCACACAGGGCAGTGCAGTGCTGGGTGCCTGTGGGGTTGCAATGGGAGCTGCAGCCCTTGGCCTAAGCAGCCAATCCCATATTTTGTTCCTGACACTATTCCAAGAGGCACAGGCACAGCCTGAGCTGGCAGCAGTAGGGACCAGCCGGTAAATCCAAGTGGAGCTCTAAGTGAGGAGCCAGCTCCCTCATTCCCATCTATTTATACTGATTTAAAAGCCACTGCACCATGTTGCTCAGGAAACTACTGGAGTACACTTTAAATTAAAAAAAAGAAAAAATGTAAGTCTAGGTGGAAAACAAATCCACTGCAAAAAAAGGCAATTAGAACTCCTCATTTTCTGTTATTTTGCTCTTGTTTTAGGCAAGAAATCCTTCAGCATGTCGACGTCATCAAAAACTTTTCTCTGGTCAAGAGCAGCGTTCGGATCGGGCAGCTGATGCACTACGATTACTCCAGCCATAAGTATGTGTTCTCCATCAGCAATAACTTCAGGTCTCTGCTTCCTGACGTGTCTCCCATCATGAACAAGCACTACAACATCTGTGCCGTGGTCGGCAACAGCGGGATCCTGACCGGGAGCCAGTGCGGGCAGGAAATTGATAAATCGGATTTTGTCTTTCGCTGCAACTTTGCTCCGACCGAGGCTTTCCAGAAAGATGTTGGAAGGAAAACCAACCTTACCACCTTCAACCCCAGCATCCTGGAGAAGTATTACAACAACCTCTTGACCATTCAGGATCGCAACAACTTCTTTTTAAGTTTGAAAAAGCTCGACGGGGCCATTCTTTGGATCCCTGCTTTTTTCTTCCACACGTCGGCGACAGTCACGAGAACACTGGTTGACTTCTTTGTTGAGCACAGAGGGCAGCTGAAGGTCCAGCTGGCTTGGCCAGGAAATATCATGCAGCACGTTAACAGGTGGGTGGGCTTGCCTTGCATTTAACTGGCCAAATACATCTCCTAACTGATTTCCCCCTCATGCCTGATGTGGGAGGCACATCTGGCTAGTCAGGACCGCCGCCTGTCAGAGTCACTGACGTTTTGTGGTTCCTTCAGAACAGCCTTTGGTTCCTTCTGAGCAGATTGAGTCTGACCCCCTGTTGTTTTCCCAGGTACTGGCGGAACAAGCACCTGTCCCCGAAGCGGCTGAGCACAGGTATCCTCATGTACACCCTGGCTTCAGCCATCTGTGACGAGATCCACCTGTACGGATTCTGGCCCTTCGCCTTCGACCCCAACACGCGGGAGGACCTCCCGTACCACTACTACGACAAGAAGGGAACCAAGTTCACCACCAAGTGGCAGGAGTCCCACCAGCTGCCTGCAGAGTTCCAGCTGCTCTACAGGATGCACGGTGAAGGACTGGCCAAACTCACCTTGTCGCATTGTGCCTAAGAACCTAAATCTTGAAGTGCCAAACGATTGTCTAAAAAAGTGCCCAAAACCAAATTAAACATTCTTCAGATAGAATTCTAAAAATGAAACAAACCCACCCTAGAATCTTTTCCATAATTTAAAGATGCTTTTTAGCTACTGCTCATCCAGGGTTTCAGCGTATTTAGCGGTGCAGAAGCTTTTATCATGTTCTGTGGATGCGATTTGTGCAGCTGCAAAGTTGAAACATTTTGCATTTCTAGATAAGCCACTCAGTACGTTTTAATATCTGCTCATATTTTAGCATTCTACTAAACACCCTAAATAATTTTACTGTTCCTTGCCATTAGAGCTAGAAATGCTACTTTTAAAAGGTTTTGCTTCTTTTGTATCTGTTGCTGTCAATAGCTCAGCGTTGCCGTGGCCGACGGAGGAATCGCAGCGCGTCGTCACACGCACGCTCCTCGGTGTGGATCCTGATTTCCACCGCTTGGGTATTTTCCTATTTACTGAATTTTACATTTTTTAAAGAATAACAAGAAGAAGGTCACAAAGTGGCTCATTCCTTAGCTAGGTGTTTGTATCACTCTTGGAATACTTCTGTGTTTTAATTCCTTTTGGGACAGATCCTAGTCCAGACTAGACAGATGGAGGCATGTTCATTCCCATCCAGCTGATGCTATTCTGTCATTTGATTTTAAACTTAAACCACCACAATACAGGGAATTAGGCTTCTCTGGAGACATGGTGAGAAAAGCCCCAAACCCCATCCCTCTGCTTGGGGAGGGACTGGCAGGATGGGCAAAAATGGAAGCCTGGTGCTGGGATTTGTAAAACCGGTTTTTGTAGGGAAGTGAGCAGAGTGCAGGGAGGAGGCAATGCCATGACCAAATTTCCCCGTTTATGTCTGTAACTCACCAGTCAGGCAGCTGAAGCAGTGTCCCCCTTTTCCCATCACCAGCAGCACTCCGAGGCAGACAGGGCAGCTGCTTCCTTGGCACCACAGCAAATGCAGCTGTTTGGGGACAGGACAAACAAGAGGGTCACTTACAGCTGGGGAGTGCTGGCCATCACATCTCAGGATGAAGGAGCCTGGGTTTCTTATGAGTATGCTGGCAAGTATTTAACCATTTCTTACTGTTCTGAGTGAGAACTGACCCCACAATGACAGAAGATGCAAAATCCAGTATTTAAAATGGCACAGGTTAATTTTCCTTAGCTTCTTTACCTGTGATCAGACACAGGAGATGAGGAAGGAGATCTCCAGCACAGCACCCGAGCTGAGCAGCCCAGGCATGTCCTGGTGCCCACTGTGGCCCTGCAGCCAGGGTGGTTCTCCCTCACACCCCTGGGTGGAGAAGGAGCTGGTGGCGTTCTCCCTCGTTGGAAATATCCCACATTTCCCAGCCTTCCTTTTCCAAAGGGCTGTGGTGGGGCTGGGATCACCCCGGCTGCCCCATGTCCAGAGCTGCCCCAGCCACTGTTGCTGGGGCTCTGGGCAGTCCTGTGCCCCTCAGGCTGGCTCAGCAGGAGTGCCTGTGCCCATGGAGTCACGGTGGGGCAGTGTGCCAGCTGTGGGGTCACTGCCTCTGGGAGCGGTGGGGCTGGCAGCGACTGGGCACCACTGGGCACAGCAAGGCCTGCAGGGACCCTTCTCTACATGCTGGAGCACACAGGTGATTTAACCCAAACTAGAAATTGCACAGGGAAAGAAGAGCTCTGCCCTGGTTGCTAATGAAGTGCAGGAATGAATCATTTCTGCTGTTGTTTCCTATGGAGCTGTACAGCAGCCGTGCTGGTCACTGGGTCCATGGGAAAGCAGTGCCCAGCAGATCCAATCCTAAAGACAAAGAGCCCACGGGGACAGAAGGGTCATCCCAAAGCCTGAGTGACCCTTCTTGGCCTCTCTGGATGCCAGGTATTTTTATCAAGAGGCCTTTTACCAGTTTCCTGTGGGGACCCATCACTTCTCCTCAGCAAATTAAAGAAATGAGAACTGTTATCATTATATTGGCATGAAAGCAGGGAGCAGTGCTCCATACGGTTCCTGCAACCTCCCATGGTCCTGGAGAGGGGCAGAACCCCCTGCCAGTCCTGGTGTCACCACCAGAACATTCCAAAAGCACAAAGAGGCACCAAGTGCAGAGAAGGAAGCACAAAACTGACTGCAAATATTTGGAAATGGGAATACAGAAAAATTATTGACAGAACGCCATATTACATCATTGATTTTTAAGCAAAACTCCCCATCGATGCTCCAGACCCACATTGAACATTTCAGAATCATTGATTTTAATGGGGAGTTCTGCCCCGTGATCGATGGCACAGCACAGCCCAAAGTAAATTGCTTCTTAGTATCAATATTCTTTTGCCCAAGCTTATGCAAGGTGGAAAACCATCTCAAAGTGCACAGCTTTTGTTTTGCCAGGTGGGGTCTGAGGAGAGGTGAGGATGGCAGGGGATGGACAAGACAGTGGCTGAGGAGGAGAGGTTCTCTGGGGCTGCCTCTCTCCAGCACAAATGCCTTTGCATTAATAAAAAAGCATCTTCATTATTTATTTAATAGTTATTTACAAGGTGCTGGGGGCTGCCCTCCTTGCTCAGGACGGCCAGTGGCCCCTGCAAGTGGCATCACCTCAGCTGGGCTCTTCCTTCCCTGTCTTTGGCCCCAAACCTTCTGCCCGAATTGCTGATGGTTCAGGGAGAACTCTCCTTGCCCTGAATGTCCAGACAAGCCAGCAGAGCTGATGCAGCGTGATCAATACCTGTAAGGACAGAACATCTGAGGCTCCAAAATCCAGACGAGTCCTCCTGAGCAGCTCCCTCCATTGGGAGACCCTGCTTGGCCCTGGGCTGCCAGGACAGTACCCAGTGGCAGCCACATCCCTCTCCAGCCCTTTTGCCAAGGTGCTGGGGGTGTACATAGGACTGGGAACACGTTTCCTCTCTTCTTTTATACATCTTGGGTCTCTATTTTTGTTGCTTGCATCTCCTTGGTGAATGGCAGCAAGGCACGTGGAAACAGGCATCTGGCTACCAGGTTAAACTGTAGGCTAAGCCAAAAAGCAAGAGTTTGTGAAACAGAGCTACTAACTGTGAATGGAGGCTGCAAAAACAGGGCAAATAGGAAAAAGCAGGTTTTCTGTAAATGAATGTGTCTTTATTTCAATGGCTCTACAGTTCAATGGCTGATGGAGTTGTTTTCGATAAAAAAAAATATAAACTTTAAAAAAAAAAGAAAAAATGCCATAATTGTAATAAAGGTTTCATTAGTAAGGGCCATACTAAAAGCATCGTTTATTTTTAAAAGGCTGATGTTCATAAAGGGCCAGGGCACCTCTCAGGTGAGTGGTGGGAAGGACGCTGCCAGTGGAACTGCTCCAGCCCCAGGACCATGGACAGCCTTGGGACAGGGGCTGGCACCAGGCTGTGTGTGTGTCCCTAGGGCTGGCACCAGGCTGTGTGTGTCCCCAGGGCTGGCACCAGGCTCTGTGTGTCCCCAGGGCTGGCACCAGGCTCTGTGTGTCCCCAAGGCTGGCACCAGGCTGTGTGTGTGTCCCTAGGGCTGGCACCAGGCTGTGTGTGTCCCTAGGGCTGGCACCAGGCTCTGTGTGTGTCCCCAGGGCTGGCACCAGGCTGTGTGTGTGTCCCCAGCCCAGGCACAGCACTTGGTGCCCTGGCTCCCCTTGGCACGAGCATCGGGGCTCGGGAGCTCTCAGTGTGACCCCGTGGTGTGATGTGCCTGCAGCATTGACTCATGTGCCATAACCTGATATTGAATGCATTGTTTTTAAATAAAATGGTTTCTTGTGCATTGGGAGTCTGTAAAACTCCACAGCCTCTGCCTCTTCCTTATTATTATTTCCCAAACTGCTCAGGGCCACTGATAGGTTTTACTGGAAAACTTCACCAGAGGAGTTGCCAAAAGTGTTGCTTAATGCTGCCTATATTTAATTATGCAGTGCAACAAGCTTGGTGTGATGGATCAGATTCTGCACTCCTGTGAAATACGTGAAGATAAAAAGTGTGGGGATGTGGGCCCTGCTTGGCTCAGGGGGTTTGCTCATGAAGGGGAATTACATCCCCAGGAACATCTCACAGCCCACTGCTGTTTGTGGTTGCAGGTGAGCTGCTGCTGGCTCCAGCACTGCAGTGTCCTCACCAGCAGGAATTCTGCCTGTGTTTGCAGGAGGACAGAGCCCCTCAGGCTGGCAGGCACAGGAGCAGAGCCATGCCAGATCCTCTGTCTGTGCTGTCTGTGTGCTTCCCACCACTAAAACCACTGCAGCTCATGTGTTTATCCTTGAGACCATCCTGGCAGGGATTTATAGTCCTATAACCCAATCTGGGTATGGGGATAGGATAGGAAAAATCCTTTCCTTCCTCTGCCACTGGTAAATGTGAGGAAGGCTCTGCTGACCATGGGTGCTGGGGCTGGAGGTGCCAGTGGCCAGCATGGGTGGAACCCTGTGCCCCATGTCCAGCTCTGTCCTCAGGGGCTGAAGCTGCTCCCTCTGCAGACAATGCACTTGTGACAGCAGCTTCAAAATGCCAAAGAAAACACTGGCAATGTTTGTTTAAAAGCAGGTGGAAATGACACCTGCAGGCCCTGGCCAGCTGCTTTAGAGGAGAACTCCCTGTGCCAGGTCCTGCACTGAGGAGTCACCCTGCAGTCACCCTTTCTTTCCTGCATGGTTTGGTGCCAGGTGCGGGTGCTGCAGGACACCACAGAGAACCCCGGAGAACAAAAGAGGAGAGGAATGAAATTTCATATTCCCAGGGGAGCCACAGCCCAAACCAGAGGGATGCTGGGCAAGAAAGCTCAGCCAGGCCAGGTCGCTCCCCAGGTTTGTCCCAACCCACCCTCCCTGGTCACCCCTCCGCTGCCTCTTTGGGGGAGCAAGGGCACCCGGCTGTGGCAGGGGGAGGCCCGGCTGCAGGCAGACGGGAGAAGGAAGGCTAACAAAGAAACCCCCTCCTCCCTCCCCCAGGAGCACAGGGAAAGCCTCTGGCAAAGGCAGCCATGCAGGCAGGGAACGCTGTCCCGCTGGGCAGCCCAAGCTCGCTGGGCTGGAAGCAGCAGCAGCAGCAGCAGCAGGCACCCGGCACTGCTCCTGCCCACCGTGCCCAGCTGCCAGCTCGGCTGCCCCTTGTCCTGCCGGCGTGACAAAGGACACCCAGCACCCTCCTGCCTCTGAGGGCAGGCACTGCCCCATCTGATCGGACCCTCGGCTACAGCTGCACCACACGGGGTATTTACACCTTGATTCTCAGGAAAGTTTTGAAAATAACTTGCAGAGACACCAGACTAAGACACTACAGTGTGTAACAAAACATCCTCAGGGAACGCAGCCATTGGGGGCAGGTTTGGCAAGAAAAAGTCAAAGACCTGATGAATTTCTTGGAGAAGGAGAAGGCAAGAGAAAAAGAGAGAAGAAGGGGAGAATAGAGAGGAAAAGGGAGGACACAGACACCAGCTCATCTGCGGCACCAGATTCCCATCAGGGTCTGCCCACCCACCCTCCTCCCGCCTGCCCACAGAGGCACCTCCGTCTCAGGAGCGCTGCACTCGCCTCTTTCTTCCCCAAATCAACCGCAACTTTTGCCTTCCTTTAGGAAGGACAAAAAGATTTCACGCCTAAGTTGCCCTGAACAAAGGCACCTCACGCCAGAGCTTTCTTTTCTGTCTTCCTTTTTTTCCCTCACCACAAGCTGGCAGCGGGAGGAGTAGCTGGGGTGGGGGAACTCCACTTCATACCCGCCTGATAGTGCCAAAAAGAAGCTCAGAAAACACCGTGAGCTCCAGAGACGTTGTGATGACAGCATGGAAAGAAATTGATCGTTATCCTTTGGGATCTAATCTCTAGGGAAACTGGGTGCTGTCATACACAACGTGTTTGCAAGGAGATACCAGGTGCTCTGGAGAGTGAGTGAGTGAGTGGCCCGATGATCGAGGGTCCAAAAGATGACATTTCTCCCCATTTCCCTCTTTTAGTTACTGGAAAGACCCAGTGGAGGTGGGACTTTCACAGATACGGAGACGGTTATCAGAGCCCAGATAAGGACGATACAAAACTCAAGGACACTCAAAGCTGCTGATGCTGCTGCTGATTTAAGGAGTGGGGAGAAGCAGTGAACTGCACAGCCGAGAGCAGCGGGCACAGCCCGACCCGGTGCGTCTTGGCACGGGTGCCCTGCACGGGCTGTGCCATAGCAGGCAAGTCCCCGCCTGCCAGCGGCATGCCCGGGTGCGCTGTCCCCTCGGGCCCCCGTCCCTGTTCCCTCCATCCGCCCTGCCCCTGCCCAGAGCCGCGCTGCCGGCCGCACGCCCTGTGCCCTGCGGAGCTGCGCGCTGCCAGCCGCGGGGCTGAGGGGCGGCCCGGGGAACCGGCCCTTCCCTGGCATGAGGGGAGAACGCTGGGCAGCCTGTCCGTGTGTGCACCGGGAGCGGGACTCCTCAGCCGTGTGCCAGCGGGGTGGCACGGGGACGGCGTGGGACTCACCATCCACCCCCGGGTGAGGTACGTCCATCGCACCTTATTAACGAGCCCGAATTCAGCCGCATTTAAGGCAACTAATAACCAATAACCAACAGCACAGATCAGCGCTGTACCTTGGTTTGCAGCAGCGAACAGGGAGGCAGCAGGGCCGGCTGTGTGCAGCGGGGCCCCGGGAGCCGCCGGCTGAGGGCTGGGCCGCGGGACCGGGGAATGCGGAGCCGCTTGCCGGGAGGAGAGCCGTGCGGCCGCCGCGCAGCCGGCACCGCGGATCCCCGTGGCGGCGGTACGGGAGGAGCCCCGGCCGCTGCCGGTGCCTGCTCCGGGCCGATCTCGGGAGCTCCCGATGGCACCGCACGCTACAAAGGCGGCGGAATCTTTAACGGCCCCGCCATCCCCTCACGTCCCCTCACGGAGGCCACGCCCCCCGACCCTCGGCCCGCCAATGCTCCCGTGCGCCCGCCTTTCCCGCCCTTCCCGCCGCCCTCACGCCCTCACGCCCGCCCGCCCGCGGCTCAAGCCCGGCCCCGCGGGCGCGGCCGGGGCGGAGCGGCCCCGGACAGCTCCCGCCGCCCGCAGACGGCGGCGGCGGCGGCGAGGCGAGGACATGGCGCGGGGCCGGCGCGGCGGGCCCGGCTGAGCCGCCGCTGCCCGCGGGGCGGGCGGCCCCGGGCCGCGGCGGCCGCCGCCCCGATGAGCGGATGAGGAGCGGGCGCGGCGGCCGGCGGTGCCTGGGCGGGGAACCGGGTGCGTGCGCTATGAACCCCGAGCTGGCGATGGAGCCGCTGGGCAGCCTGCACGGGGCGGCGGGGCACGAACCGGAGATGATGGGCAGCCCCAGCCCTCACCACGGCGGCCGCAGCGCGGGGCCGCTCCGGGTGCCGCCCCCCCCGCCGCCGCCGCCGCCGCCGCCGCCGCACCAGGAGCTGCCCCCCGCCGCCCGGCCCACCATGGTGCCCAGCATGGCCTCGCTGCTGGACGGCGCCGCCGAGTACCGGCCCGAGCTCTCCATCCCGCTGCACCACGCCATGAGCGTGCCCTGCGAGGCCTCGCCGCCCGGCATGGGCATGAGCGGCACCTACACCACGCTGACGCCGCTCCAGCCCCTGCCGCCCATCTCCGCCGTCTCCGACAAGTTCCACCACCCGCATGCCCACCCGCATGCCCACCACCACCACCACCACCACCAGCGCCTGCCGGGCAGCGCCGGCGGCGGCTTCGCGCTCATGCGGGACGAGCGGGGGCTGCCGGCCGTCAACAGCCTGTACGGGCCCTACAAGGAGGTGCCGGCCGTGGGGCAGAGCCTCTCGCCGCTGGGCAACGGGCTGGGCCCGCTCCCTGGCTCCCAGCAGGGCCTGCACGGCTACGGGCCGCCTGGCCACGACAAGATGCTGAGCCCCAACTTCGAGGCGCACGCGGCGATGCTGGCGCGGGGGGAGCAGCACCTGCCCCGGGGGCTGGGGACGCCCCCGGCCATGCTGCCGCCCCTGAACGGCGCGCACCACCCCGCGCCCCCCGGGCCGCCGCCGCCGCACGGCCCCGCGCTGCCCGCCGGCCGGGAGCGGCCGCCCCCCGCCGCCGGCCCGCAGGGGAGCGGCGCGGGGCAGCTGGAGGAGATCAACACCAAGGAGGTGGCACAAAGGATCACGGCGGAGCTGAAGCGCTACAGCATCCCGCAGGCCATCTTCGCCCAACGAGTGCTGTGCCGCTCCCAGGGGACCCTCTCGGACTTGCTGCGGAACCCCAAGCCTTGGAGTAAACTCAAGTCCGGCCGGGAGACGTTCCGCAGGATGTGGAAGTGGCTGCAGGAGCCGGAGTTCCAGAGGATGTCTGCCCTGCGGCTAGCAGGTAGGTGCAAGCCGGTGCCAGGCGGGGAGCGCAGCGCGACCCTCGGAGCGCAGCGCCCAGCGGCCGGGCCGGCCCCGCAGTGCGTCCTCCGCCGGCCCGGCCCGGCCGCTCCCCCGCTTCGCCGTGAACCGCGGGGCTGTGCGGAGCTAACCGGTCCCCACCTCCCGCAGCACCGCGCACCCCGGCTGTGTCCCGCGGGGCGGTGAGAGGGGCTCGGGGGCGGCGGAGGGGCGCGCTCCGCTGCCACGGCCGGGCGGCGGGGCCGGGGCTGCTCTCCAGGGCCGGGTGCTGAAGATGCGCACTCCGCACCGCACCGCGCTCTCCGTGAGCATCCCTCCTGCGGTGCCGGCGCTGCCGGGCGCACCGGAGAGGCCGGGCGGGGGCTCCGCGTCCCGGGACAGGCGGGGCCGTGGGAGCGGGCGGGGGCCGGACCCCGCGCAGCCCCCGCGGCCCCGACCCGGCCGCATTGTCCGCGGAGGCCGCGCGGGCGCCCCCTGGCGCGGTCGCGGAGCGCCGCAGCCCCCATTGTTCTGCGGGGGCCGCGGGGGGGCGGCGGGCAGCGACCCCCGGTACCGACCCCCGGTACCGACCCCCGCACCGGCCTCCGCACCGGCCCTCGGCAGCGCCCGCACCCGAGGGGAGCGGGACAGACCCAGCGAGAGCTGTCCCTGCCGTGCGGCCGTGCGGGGTGCGCCCGCGGCGCGGTGCGTGCCTGGTGGTGCCCCCCGGCCGGTCCCGCGAGGGTCCGGACCGGGCCCTGCCGTGGAGCACGGCCGGGGCTGCCTTCCCGCTCCCCGGAAACCACGATGCCGTGGATGTGGGTGTAGAAGGACACGGGGGACTGTGGCACGGGCAGACACGCGTGGGACAAACCGCAGCATGGGGTGGGGGCCAGGGGCCGGGGCGCTCTGCTCTGACAGCGACGAAAATCCCGGGATATTTGTGCCACCGAGTCCACCCTTCTTTTATTTCAATTGATCCCGACGAGGGCAGATGGTTTCCCAGCGAGCAGGTACACAGCGGGCTGTTCCCAGGGCTGCCCGCCTTGCCGGCCCAGCCGGAGGGGTCCGAGGGGGGCCGGGGGTTTCTGCCGTGGGGAGATGGGCACAGGGAGTTCCCACACGAGGGGCAGCTGCCGGGAGAGGCTGGGATGCGGCGGAGCAGGGCGAGCAGGAGCCGTGCATGATCGATGGCTTTAATCCCTGGCCGACCTCTAACCAGAGGTGCTGCGGGTTAAACGCGCACGGCCTGGGGTCTCCAGAACCCCCGTGGGGAGTGCTCGGGCTTTGCCGGGGTGCGGGGCAGTCCCGGTTCGGGAGAGGGACGCTGATCCCCGGCTCGACTCTACCGCCGGTGCAATCTCGTCTGTCCCTTCAGCAGCCGCGGGCATCCGGCTCCTCTGTGCTTGCAGCCCAAGGACGGTGCCGGGCTCTGACACAGAGGGACGCAAGGGGTTCGGGGTTTTTGCCGAGCACGCGGTGATGTCGCCTTCACAAACAAACGTGTATCGAGAGGGAAATCGATGCAGATAATGTTTAGAAGATTAAAAGAGCATTAATGCTGGCAACGGGAGCATCAACGCGTGGACCCAGTTTTCATTGATCTGGAACCTGAGCCGGCTCGTTTCCAGTAACGTGGCTGGTGCTTTTCCTTCCCAGCACTGGTCCCGGGTGGGGGTTCCCCGTGGAGCCCTGCATATAGAGCAGAAAACCAGGAATCACAGCAGCATGCAGAGTTATGCCTGTATAATTCTGGGTCTCTGCTTTACCAGGCCCCCCGAATGCCTCTGAATGCAGGAGTAAAGTTTGGAGAGAGCTCAGGTGCTAAGTGGCCATGGACTCCCCATGGAGCGGGAAAGACCTTTGCAAATTACCTTTCCCTTCAGGAAATCGATTATTTTAATTTCCTTTTATTACCACGTGTGAATATGCGGCCCCATTGCCTCAGTGCTTCCTTCTCCCCCTTCGCTCGCTGGCTTAAATCCCTCTGAGCATGGGGAAAAAGCCACAAGTATTTTAGGTTTTTAAAAACAGAAAATCGCCACCAGCTACCCACCCCGAGTGGGTGCAAATCTGCTGTCCGTGGAGGGAAATCCCCCTCTCCCTGTGGCAGCAATGCGGGTGTGATCAGGATTTTTTCTTATTATAGAAGATACATAGTGTTGTCCATCCTATTCTAACCGAATCCAGTTTAATGTTATTATTGCTGTGCCTGTTGTGTTTTCTCGGGGGTCTTTAGGAATCCTCTGTCGGGGTGCTGGGTGCTCTGTGCAGGGCGGTTCTGTGGGCACAGGGTGCCCGGCCGCGGCTGCCCCGGGACAGCGGGGCCGCCCTCGGGAAGGTGCCAGGACAGCCCCGATCGGACAATCCCTACATTTCTGCGGGGTCACCCTGTTCTGCGGTGCCTTCCTGATGGTTAAACGCTTTTGTACCGAAACACCATCGGCGGTTCGTTAGCGCGGAGCTGCCCGATCCCGCTCCGTGCTCTGCCCGGTCAGGACCACGGAGAGCGGCGGAGAGGGAAGGGAGGAGGAGCGGGGAGCGAGAGAGACCGCGGGGCCGGCGGCGGCCGCGGAGTGCCCCGGGCCCAGCGAGGGGCGGTGGCAGTGCCAGGAGCGGGCGGTGGCAGTGTCACATCCCAGGGCTGAGCCCCCCAGGCCAGGGAGAAGGGTCTCACACTTGTGCACACTTGTCCGCCCATTCTCTGCCTCTTCGTGCCCTACCAAATGTTTTTTCCCTGGATTTTGAGACTGTTTTGTTGTCTGCATCCCCAGCTGAAAATTAAGGCATGATAACATCTGTGTCAGGCACGTTACCTATTTATAAAGCTATTTCTTAGCGTTGAACTAAATATACAGGTATGTAAAGGTTCTTTGAAAGGTGCTTAGTGGCTTGAAATATTGGTGCTCTCTTCAGCTATAGATTAGTGGTTGTGTTTGAGCAATCCATGCGGTAAATTGTGGTGCTGGCTGATAAATTGTATTTCTCATGTACCAACTTTCCGAAATCATCCCCTGCCCCAGCTCTTTGTTCCACATCATTTCTGAAGGCGTTTCTGCCACACAGAAGTCTGAATCCTGTTTTTGCAAAGCAAACGAGTTTTATCAGTTTCTTGATTATTTGACGAAGCTCATTCTGAGAACATTTTGACTTAAATGCATTTCTGTATTTTCTCCCCTACTTTTTAAAAGAAACAATTAATTGACCATCAAGTGTTACTCATTCTGAAGCTGTTTTCCTTAGAAAATTTTCCCCCCAGCATCTCTTTTTTTTTTCCTGTATCTCTTGCCCATCACTGTTTGAACCTAAATATCCCAATCTCAAGTATTCCTCTCCAGCTGAAAACTGCCACAATTTATTTGTGGCGAGGGGAGAACATTTTTGCCAACAGGAATATTTCCCAGTAACTGGTGTCAGTTCTTCCCACTCTCTGTAGGAGCATTTTTGCTCTGTGCCCCGGGTGCTCATCCTCAGTGCTCCTCCCTGGCATTATTCACAAATCCTTGTCCTGGATGTTGCAGAGAAGAACATTCCCTTCCTTCTGATAGCAATCTGTTTGTATTTAAGGCTCCCATCCTGTCTCCTGTCTTCTCTGGAAAAAGCCCATCATACCTGGGCAATGAATATGCAGGGAAAGCACTATAATCAACGGGACAGATAATACATCTCTCTTTCCAAGGTAAAAGATTTTGTATCCAGCTCTATCAATCTTGCAGACTTTTACATAAAAGGCTCTCTGATTTATAGAGGGGTTTGCACACAGAAATCATACCAAACAGACTCATCTCAAATGGGTTTGGTGATAACATCAGCCAGACAACTCGCTGATGGCAGGGAGAAATGCAATCAGAAAAAGAAATTGGAGTGTTTTGGGGTTGTTTGGGGGTTTTGAGCCATAAAATCAAACTGCTCCGTTGTGAAAAAAGGGACTCAAACCACTGGTAAATGCTGCTCAGAGGAATTATTAGACAAGCGATAGAGGCTGGCAGGTTCCCAAAACGCAAATTGTCTCCAAGACCAAAATATCTCTCAGTAAGCAGGGAACATATTTATGAGCAGCAGCGGTGATTTTCCAGCAGTTCTCATCCCTCATAATGGGATGGGAGCACGGGGCCTGTGCCCAGGCATTAAGCTTTGGCAGGCAGCACTGGCTGCAGGAGGTGAGGGGACAGCAGAGGAGCTCTCCTGGAGGGCTTCCCACACACCTGCCCCGTGCTGAGAGGGAAACATCAGCTGGGATCCAGGAGAGCACCTTCCAGGCTGGAACAGCCAGCTCAGGGCATTGCAGGAATGCTGGAGCTCCAAACAGGGAGCACCTCACCATTGCAATGGATGAGCAAGCAGATCTTCCCTGGAAGAACAGAATTAACTTTGTGCTACACATCCAGTCTGTTTTTCTGGGTAAACGCCATCAAGGGCATTCCTAGGGTTTCAAAAATTAGGAGTTTGGTGTGTGAGCAGCAGCAGGGATGAGCAGCACTGGCTGCCCACCCCGACAATGTGATTATTTGCATCTTCATTCTGATTGCTCCTTGTTCCATAATGATTTTGTACACAGCGGAGTACTTAACCTAATTTGTATTGATCTCAATCGCTCTCATTCGTGCATACTTAATTCAGAGAGGTAATCAAATTGATTTCTGAGGCCTAGTTTTTAAAAGATTGTAGTAACAGGGATATACGAGGGGTTGCTTTAAGTGAATCACAGCAAAAGAAAAACATTTTAAATCTTTAGAAAATGTTTTGATGGTCATTTCATTGTGTTCAGTATTACCAGAGTAATTACATTTCCCTCACATTGAGTCCTCTCCAAAATGGAATCAAGGGGCAGTTTTAGTTCCATCAGACAGATAACTGGGTTTGGGTGACTTTGCACCCACACAAACCACACGGGCAGGATCAATATTCACCACTTGTCCTTAGGAACAGTGGGGACTGAGGATGTACTGCTGGCTTGAGGGAGCTCCGGTCTCTGCTTGGCTCCTTCTTAGCCCCTGCTCTTTGTTTCATGGCTGCAGAGTCACTTTTGCTGTTAGTTAGAACGCCCAGGGCCAGAGAGGCACAGGAGCTGTGCTGGTGATGGCTCCAGCATCCCGGCGAGCATCCCGCTCCTCCCGGGGCTGCCTGGGCTCTGCTCCACCCCTGGGACCCCTCCTGGGCCTCTTCCTCCCTCTGACGCTGGTGACCTTCGTGTGCTCATCTCTGTCTCCCTCCTGGGAGCTGAGGGAGGCTCGGGAGCATCCCTGCCCCATGCCCGAGGGCTCACAGGGTGGGAGTGAGCTCAGCACTAGAGCTGCTCGGTATTTTTCAGGATTTCTGCCTGTTTGGAATGCCTGGGCTGGCTAGGTTCCTCTCTTGTGGGGAAGAAAATGGAAAATCAGAGTCGTTGTTGCAGAAAGTCAGGCAAATGGACTATTAGCAGGGAAATTCAGTGTGATGGCACTCAGGGTGTCACAGTGCAGTGTCGGGTCCCTGCACCCTCTTAATGCCCTTCAAGCTGTGGGGCTCCACTTTGGTCCATGCTAAGGGAACCAGCACTGACCCCAATTCTGAGCAGTTCCTGTGGTGTTTCTATTGAAGAGCATCTTTAATCCAATGCAGAAGAAAAATCTTTTCTTTTATATTTTTATGTATATTTTTTTCCACAGTTACGGCTTTCAGTTCTTGCCGGTTGTCCATTTTCTTCCATAAGATACGTTCAGGTTTAACCACAGCTAATAAATCAAATTGTGCTTAGAATCCAGATGGTCTCTTCCCTTCCCTCTGCTGTTAAAACCTTTCTCTTTCTTCCCGGAAAATCACTTGATTTTATTAGAGTGCTCACCCCATTTTTCTCTGCTGAGAGAGGCACGTCAGGTGCAGCGTTTGCCTTTGTGGGGCCTTTTCAAGAGCAAACTCAACAGTTCAAGGAAAGTATTTACTGAATGCATCAAAAAGCACATACCTCTGCATTATTTATTATCAGATACCAATAACTGTAAAACGCAGAGTATCTCAGGACATAAATTAGTGATGGTAGGAAACACTCCACTCGTCCCAGTGTCCCGGAACCGATTAGGAGCTGCAGCAAAGATGCTGCTGCTCATCATGTCCCCAGCACCAGGGACATCACCTCCTGCACTCTGGACACGTGGCCAAGTGAACCCAGCCTGACATCTGCTTTTCCAGCTCAGACAGGCAGCTGGATGTGATCTGTGCAGCGTCAGGGTGCAGTCAGAGAGCCCAAACCCTTCCCTCCTGCTCCTCTGGGATAGTGGCCTCAGGGAGGTGAGTCTGGTCCCTGGGGCCAGGTGCAGGCTCACCTTGATGCTCCCTTGGAGGAGCATCCTTGCTGCTTCCTGGAACGTTCACCACAGCCCCTGTCTGGGTTCAGCCTGACTCTCAGCACCAGCCTTCCCTTCTGCTTTGAGGTCTGACCTTCACCTCCCTCCCAGAGGCAGCTCTGCTGCAGCCACTGGAATTTGGCAGCTGGGAGGGGTCAGGCACTCCAAGCAAATGCCCCATTTTCCTGCAGAAATGCTGTGAGGTCCTGTCCCTGCACAGGAGACAGACAGTGCCACAGTGGCTGGGCCAGGCTCCACACAGCTACAGCCCTGACTGGGTTAATCACAGACATTTCCACAGTCTGACTTTTACTTTTGGGCCAGCTTCATTTCACGTTCCAGACCTGCAGAATTATTTAACAGGGCTGCTTAAAACCCGCCCGCTTATCAATTCTCTGGGCTCATTTTGTCCCGGCACATTACCTAACCATGTCAACATATGGATTTTCTCCCTGTGCCCGCTGCAGACAGCCTGGGCAGGCTATTTTTAAGTGTGGGTGTGCTCCGGCAGCGGTATTGGTTTCAGCACTTGCTGTTCTCTCTCTGCTAATAAATACAGAGCAGCTATTAATACGAATGGGGTTTGGGATCCATTAGCAGGGCTCAGCCATGGCCCAGCACTGCTGCCCGGCGTGAGCTGAGCTCTGAGGCTGGCTTCAGCCTCGGGGCGTGCCCCGGGAAGGGGACAGGCATGGGAGGGCTGCCCTGGGGTGCTGGCACTGAGGGGAGGAGCAGGGCAGGGCCAGGTGAGCCCAAGGAGCTCCCTGGTGCTTTTTCCCCTTGCTGCTCACACAAAGTTGCTGCTACCGGAGCTCTGACTGGGGTTTGCTTTGGAGTGTTTTAAGGGACTAAAGTTAGGTACAGCTGTTATTCCTGGCTGTTGAGAGGTATTGGGGATGTAAAAGCAATGCAGCCCGCTGGATTCCTCTGGCAGCCCTCCGGTCCCATGTGCCAGCGTGGTGCTGGCTCAGCTGGTGACGTTGCCCGCGCCGTGTGACAGTGCCTGCCATCGGGGCGGCTGGCAGGGTCTGTGGGCACCACCCTGACGCTTTCTCTCTGTCTCTGCCACCCCCTCCCAGCCTGCAAACGCAAAGAGCAAGAGCCCAACAAAGAGCGGAACAACTCCCAGAAGAAATCCCGCCTGGTTTTCACGGACCTCCAGCGCCGAACGCTTTTCGCCATCTTCAAGGAGAACAAGCGTCCCTCCAAAGAAATGCAGATCACCATCTCCCAGCAGCTGGGCCTGGAGCTCACCACCGTCAGCAACTTCTTCATGAACGCGCGCCGGCGCAGCCTGGAGAAGTGGCAGGACGACCTGAGCTCCGGGGGCTCCTCCTCGGCGCCCAGCACCTGCACCAAGGCCTGAGGGGCGCGGCGCGGCTGGCACAGCGCAGAGAGAGAGAGAGAGAGCTGCCCCTCGCCGGTGACTAAAGCACAATCCCCGCAACCAAGCCCAGCCCAGCTGGTCCCGAGGACATTCCCACGGCTTCTCTCAGCCCTAGCGGGCGCAGGCTCCGCTTTAACCTCTCTCCACACAATCCTATGCTCAGGACAGGCAAAGCAGGTCTGAAACGCAGGGGAGTCGTTCTTGAGGCAGGTTTCTCCTGAGCCCCGGGTTTCCGTGGCCTCCCGTGCCCGGCGCCTGCCGTGTGCTGGCCGCACCACTCTGCGGCCACACCACAACGGAGCACAAAGTCGGATACTGAAAACCCAAGACCCTGTTTTTAAACTCAGGCATGGTTTTTTGTTAAGTGTTTTAGGGAAAAATCAGATTTAAAGGTTTTTTTGGTCGGTTTTTTAGTTTAATTTAATCAGCTTGTTGGTGGATCAGAAAAGTTCAGTTCTCTTGAGCTCGAAGTATCAAGCACAAAGCCGGTAGCTGCAGCCACGGCCCGGCCCTGGGCTGCCCAGGGCAGCTGTGCCAGCTGCAGCCTGACATCCCGGGAACACCGCCTCAAGCACAGCTGGCAGTTCCTCACAAGCTCTGTGCTTGTACCTAATGCACACTCAGGAGGTCGATGGAACTGCTGCAGTTCATGGAGCAAACACAATGTTTTGGAAGACTTAGATTAATTTACATTATTACATCCTTTTTAGTTTCTGGGAATCTGGTTTCTCCTCGGTGACGGCTGTTACCAAAACCTTTTCAACGTTCAGTGTATTTTTGTTCATTTTTTCAGTATTATATGGTTACTTTCAAGCAGGAAAAGAAAACAGAAACAAGCCCTTCAGATGCCACCGACCGTTTCAGACGTGCCGCGTTTAGCTCTATCGCATCCCTAAGTTCCTTTTCCCTGCCGGCTCCCCGGGGCGGCAGGAACACAGCACACCAAAGAGACAGGATTTCTGCAAGCCAAAGATGTTTGTACCTTGCCCTCTGTCCTTGTGCTCGCCGGCGCGGGTGGCTGGCCTCTCTGCAGCCCCGTGCAGCGCAGCCGCCCTGGCGGCGGCCGCCGGCGCGGACCGGCCTGCGCGGCCGTGCTCCGCCGCAGACGCTCCAGACTTTTTTTATGTACTGCTTAATCGAAACCAAAGAAACGTTTTCTGCACCTACTTCTTCTGCAACAAACTGTTCCATTGAAAGATAAAATTAAAATTAAAAAAAAAAAAAAACAACACCGAGGAAGCATGTCAGGAAGCAAACAAGTCCCACACTGTGTTCTACAAACACCTCGGACATTTTCGGAAGCAGATGTCAAAGAAAGGGTTGACAAGAATGAGAACAAAGCAAAGCCAGTACAATTGCTGCTTCATTTGACAACTCAAGTCCTCTTAAAGTCGAAGATTGTCTTTAATTTGTGCCTATGCAGTTTTTTCAAAAGAACAAGGAACAGAGCAACCAAAACCTCAACAGCTACAATACCAAAGATGAGGATTCTCACTACTTGTGTTTCAGTTTGTTTCTCCTCTTGCACGACTAATGCACATAACCCAGTGATCTCTGGACAGGTAACCCCTCGTGAGTCTGTGCAGCCAGAAGGGTGGCTTCATTTGTGTTTTCCCTCTTTCTGCCCCACGAGGCCCCTCTCTGAGAGCTGCATGGACTCCAAGTGCAGGGTGTTGGGATACTACCCTGGTGCATCTCCTCCCTGCAGGAAACACTTGTGGGTTGGCTGTGACTTGTGTTGGTCTCCTGTGTGTCTGGAGCCGGGGACAGCCACCCTCCTGTGTGTGACATCGGTCCTGTGACCTCCCCCCTTCTTTCTCCTCCCCAGGGATAAAACTTGCAATATGTGTGTTCCCATCTGTGTCACTGTGAGCACTGAGCAGCACCACAGCCTGGCTCCAAACCTCCACCTGAACCAGACCCAGGTATTCAGCAGTTCCTGGGGCCCTTCAGGTGCTGCTGCTGACACATTAGCCTTGTCATGATGTTTGATCCAGGTCATGGTGATCCAAATCATGACATGTCCAAACCTATCCTCACATCTTGCTCCTCTCTGCCTTTAAACAAGGGTTTCATTTTAACTGCTTCACACAACTGCTGCAGTCACTTTCCAATTAAAATAGAAAAAAAATCAAGAAGCCTCAGGACAGGAAAAGTTTCTGGAAAGCAAATTCAGGTTCCTCACTGCTAAATTGACAGCACGTGCCTGCTCTGGGGATCAAAGGATCCTTTGGCAGATTCCAAGGAGATTTGGAGAATCCTTGTAGCCAGACATGGTCCCAATCTGTGTGGATGTATCCTGAGGGCTTTTCACCCAAATGCCAGAAGTTTGAGTGCAGAGTTTGGAGCCAGCAGGCTGTGGAGCAGGGCCCAGCTGAAATTTCACTTTCATTCCCACCTAAGTGTGCATCAGACCAGCCCCTGGTGCATTTTGAGCTCGGCATTGCCCTCAGGGGAGCTGTCTCACGCTGAAGTGTCCCCTGCAGTCTGCACAGGACCAGTGAAAACCCCAGAGCTCCCTCCTCAGCTCCCCTTCCTGCACTGAGGGCAGGGGGGTGCATTGTGTCCCACAGGGAATGAGCCCAGCATCCTCTGAGCGTGTGGGACAGTCCCCTGAGGGACACTCCCCTGAGGGACACTCACCTGAGGGACACTCCCCTGAGGGACATCCCGATGGCCACAGCTCTGCCGCCCACCTTTCCCAGAGGCAGAGGCAGCTGCCCACAGCTTCTGGTGGACCCTGGGAGCAAAGCCCTGGGCTGTTTCCTCCTGCTCAGAGCTCATCCAATAGCCCCAGCACAGGGAATTTAGACCAGGCACTGAATTACTTACACATTTCTCCTCAGTTCAATTCTCTCCAAACCGTGCAAGTGCAGCATTAGAGAGGAGCAGCAGAACGAGGCTTCTCTGGGCTGGGGCCTCAAACCTATGGAGTCCCAATGCATTTTCACCCAAAGATCCTACTGCATTTTTTATCCCTGCATCTCTCACGGCCCCGTGTGTCTTCCATTTCACTGTCCAGTCCCTCAGGCCTGTCTGTAGCAGCTCCCTGAGCCGAGCAGCGTGGCAGCCAGGCTGTGCTGAGGTGTTGGTGCTGCCCACACCCCCCCAGACCCCGCAGCTGTGTTGCACCTCTGGGCCCTGAGCTGATGCATCCATAGAGCTGTGTCATGTAACCCTTTCTTTATTTACTGTGCTGCCAAAGACTTGTGTGTACGGAGAGTATCCCAGCATCTTCTGCACCAGGACCTTGGAGCCACAGCCTTGGGCACAGCCAGGATGAATTCAGCTCTGGAGAAGGCTCGGCTGTGGCTGGATGTGCCGTGCAGGATCGAGGAATGTGCTCCTGCCCTCGGTTGCAAAGCTTTACCGCGGATCTCTCGCCCGTACAGCGGAACCCAAAGAGCTGCGGAGTGCAGGGTGGCAGAGCCGGCTCCGCCCGTGGCGGGCAGCGCTCTCCTGTGCCCGGGCAGGGCATGGCATCGCCCGGGCCGCAGGGCACCGCATCGCCCGGGCCGCAGGGCACGGCACCGCCTGGGCCGCAGGGCACAGCATCACCCGGGCTGCAGGGCACGGCACCGCATCGCCTGGGCCGCAGGGCACCGCATCGCCCGGGCTGCAGGGCACAGCATCGCCCAGGCCGCAGGGCATGGCATCGCCCAGGCTGCAGGGCACCGCATCGCCCGGGCCGCATGGCACAGCATCGCCCGGGCCACAGGGCACGGCATCGCCCGGGCCGCGGGGCACAGTGTCTCGGACACGGCCCGTCACAATGCCCGAGTGCTTCTACGGGATGGGGAAACTTTCGACTTGGCCTCCTTTATATTTATTATGGGGAATTTTTATTGTTTAAAGTGTTTAAGAAGGCAAAGCTTAAAATGGTTTTATTTTTTTCCAGACACCTGTGGGTTTTAACCTGATATATTATCTATCAATGATGTAATTTATTTAATTTAGTCTTAGGGCAGGTCCTGAGATCTCTGTTCAGTCTGAATCCCATTGTGTTTCGGTTTAGCTTTTGGAGTTTTGCCTGAATGTAGATGGGGGTCAGGCTCTGCTGTTAGCTATTTGTGTCTATTTAATTCAGCCATTTGTGAGTTCATTTGGGAGTAACTTTGCTTATTTATCTGCAGGGCTGTTGTAGCGCATCGGGGATGCCAAGCCTGTTAGTAAATACACCTCAGGGCTGGTACTGCTCTGTAGAGCAGCCAGCTTCTGTCACACAGGGAAGAACAACTCCTTCCCTAAAGGTCTAGGTTAAGTTCCTTCTTTTAATTCACTTTAATTGTTTAAATATCAACGTTTAAATTATTTAAGTTAATCTCCTCCCTCCTGATTAGAAAGTGTGCCATACCTTTAGTACGGCACATGAAGCCTTCATAATATAACTTATTTATTTAACTTATTCATCGTCACCCGGGGATGCCCTCGTAGAGTTTTTATTTTTTAATTAGAGTTATCTATAAAGCACTACAGCTGATTTCCTGTATGAGCAGCAGAGCGAACTTTGAGGACAAGCAATGAATATTCAACCTAAAACTCTGCGTTCAGAAAAATAGGAAAAAAAAAAAGACACTGGGATACTTTGCCTGAACTTTGTGGCTTCTTAAAACTTAAACTGGGGGGAAAATAATCCATGCCAAGCAAAAAGAGAGAAACCCTTAAACTAGCTGCTTCCAAGAATGAACTTCTGTGTGTGGAAAAAAAAAAGAAAAAGGAAAAAAAATGAAAAAAGAAAAAAAAAAAAACGAAAAAACCTTTCTATTTCTAGTGAGAACCAAAGAGGCTACCTCACTGACTTTTCCATTTGTAATTTTAATCGTGTTGATGATACCAAAGATACCAAAGATTTCTTTCTCTGTGCGGTCTGCATTCTGCTTGTGCTCTCTGATAACTCCCCCTGTTCTCTCCTACGCCCAGAAACGTCCAGCAGAGCCCGGATTCCCAAAGAAACGCTGCCCTGGAAGCTGCCAGTTCTGGTGATGCCCTTTTTCCGCGTTCCTTTTCCTTGCTGCCGGCCCCAGCCGCGTGCAGCCGTGGATGGAGCGCTCCCGTTCCATGTGTGGAGCTGGAGGTGATCCCGGCCTTTGTCCGGCCGCGCATTCCCCGGGGAGCCTGCGGGGTGTGTTTGCAGCAGCAATTAGCATTGCTAATTAGTATTGTTATTATTATTATTATTATTATTATTCTCGTGCTCGAGCAGAGCCCAGGGCAGGGGAGGAGCTGGTGCGCACATCCAGGCGCTGCTGCCTCTCCTCACCTTTGCTTGCTGTTTACAATTACCGTTTTCAGATAAAAATCAATTAATTACTTTTCTCAAGTTAGCAATGAAGTGAGGCTACATTAAGCTCCATTAGCATCACGGCCCTGAGTGATTACTTCCAAGTTGTTTGGTTGTTTGGTCGGGGAATTAGCGGTGCCCTTTGGCACTTGGGTTTGAGCCTGTTCTGTGCTGTTTATGGGCTGCAGCAATGCTCTGAGGAGCCGAGCCCAGCCCTGGGCACTGCCCCTGCCCCGAGCCCAGCCTAGACTGGCACAGCTGCTGCAGGGCCCGGGCAGGAGGAATCCTGAGGATTCCCGAGGAATCTGCTGGGCCGTGCCCTCGCAGGCACGGAGTTACCGACAGCTCCACACAAACGCTCCGCTTCGATGAAGTGCTGCCTTTTATTTTGTGTTTCTTTGGGGGTTTAAGTCTGTGCTGGAAACGGTAGGACTTGCCAAGTGTGCTTTTCTCTCTGTCTGTGTGTTCCTTCAATACAAAGCTATAATAATTCTCAGGATGCCTTCTGGGCGGGGGGAGCCCGTTGTCCCTGTGCCCTCGGACACAGACAGTCCCCAGAGCTGGCAGGGTCCCCGCGGCCCCCCCGACTCCTGCTTCACTTGCAAAGAGTGACGTTACCACGGGACGAGTGCCTTGCTTGAACCAAAGCAACGATTTTGCCAGTCTAGACCTCTCTGTGCTTTTTTTTATTCTTCCTGTGAATACCTCAGCTTCGACTGGGCCGCCGAATCGTACCTGGTGGGCTTTTGTACTGTGGTGCTTTGCAATGCAGCCCTGCAAAGAACAGACTCCTGATAATACCAAAGGCTCTCCTCCTCCTCCTCCTCCTCCTCCTCCCCCTGTCCCTGATCTCTCTTTCTCCATGGTTCCAAAGCTTTATTACGAACTGGGCATGTTGGCAACGCAGACCGTGCAATCCCTTACCGAATTTTCTCAGATATACCTCATAGAGAATAGCTGTTTAGCGTAATGTTATTATAGCGTATGTAATAAATTATTCACTGTTTCTTTTTGGTAACTGTGATTTAAAAGAAAAAAAAAACACAAGAAGAAGCTTTATATGTTTTAGGTTGTGCTTTTGTACTAGACGGAGAAGGTGCGCTTAAAAATGTACGTCAGTCTTTCTTCCCATTGGGTTTTTTTGGTTATTATGGATCGGGGAAAAGTTGCAGAATGAGCCCAAAGTTTACAGTTTCATATTTTGCTGAAGAAACAATCTGTGTTCATTTGCTCTGTTGGAAAAAAAAAAAAAAGAAAAAAAAAGAGGAAAAAAATTATTTTCTACATTTGTGCTACTTGGTCTGAAGAGCTGATTGTCCTGTGTGACGGTGTAGTATTATAATTAGCAACTGCCAATCAGCACTCCCATGTTTATGCATGAGGCAAACCCTTAGCAGTGTGATGCATCGTGGTTCTTAATGGCAACTTCTTCCTTTGGGTTTGGGCCGAGGTCTTTGGCTCGGTGTGTTTATTTCTGCATGGAGCCTGTTAGCTGTTGCAGTCGTGTTTGCATTTCCGCTCTGAACTCACCCCGGGCTGGCCCCGCGCGGCTCGGCGCTGCTCGGGGCTGGTGTCCGGGTCAGCTCTGGTCTGTCCCTGTGCTGAACAGACCCAAATTCAATTCCAGTGAAATTCCATCTGGGGAGAGGTTTGGCCGCCCGGCAGCATCTCCCCGGCGATTGGATTCCCTCGGTCCCTGGCAGTACAGGCCCTGCTCCTCACAGAGGCTGCCCTGCGTCTCTCCCCAGCTCAGCAGCTCCTTTGGCTTTATGGCAGCCCCTGGGCACAGCATGGCCAGCCAGGGTGGGTGGTCAGGGACCACCCTGCCCTCGCCTGCTCCTGCCAGGCCCAGCCATGGCAGCTGCTGTGCCAGCAGGGGCAGGGCACAGAGCCTGTGCCAGCCGTGTCACCTGGCCCATCCGAGCGCTCCAGCCGTGTCCTGTGCTGCTGCTGCTGCCCCACGGGCAGCCCTGACCCCAGCAGTCCCTTGCCCACGCCCTGCCCTGGGCCAGGTTTGTGGAGGTGCTTTATCCCCTTTGATTTGTCCAGATTCACGCTGGAGCCCCTGTTTAAGGATGGGCTGTGTTTTCTCTCCGGGTCCAGCTTTGGAGCCCGCTGTGCCCTGCTCCCAGGCTGTGCTGCACATAAAGCCAAACCAACTGCTCCGTGCCTGCACTCTGCGTGGAACAGCAGCCTGGGGAGGGGCAGTGGCAGTCTGCTGAGGAGGCCTCTGAGTGCTGATATGGGCTGTCATTAAGGGTATTTTAGAGATGTGCTCTCATCAGTGCAAGGAGACCTTTTCCTTTGGCCTTACTCGGTAGGTTGTGATAATAATGGAAGCTGTGTAATACAGCCGGGTTGTTTTCTTTCCTGATTTCTCTGCCAAAGACAGTAACAGACACAAGAACTTTAAACAGGGGTTTTTGTAAGACAGTTGATGATTGTAACAGTGGTTCATCTTCCAGAACTTTCCACGCTGTTCCGCAATAAGCAGAGCGGGATGTTGGGCAGAGCCCTGCTGGCAGATGCCACCCCTCCTCACCGACACGCAGTTGTTGTGACCCAGGCCGAGTTCACCTGCATTCCTCAGCCCAGAGGCCACCAGGGGTATGGGAGGCCATGGCAAGGGCACGGCGGGGCTGCCACGAGCTGCTCCAGCTGGCTGGAATTTGCCAAGGTACTTGTATTATGAAATTTAAGGTCTATTTTATTATGTAATTTTATGTCCTTTTTTAACTTTGTGGAAGGTGGTATGTTGAACTGAGTGTAAGCTGAGTTTTTCAGACAAATAAAGTAGCTAAAGAGTGAATGTTATTTTATCATTAAAGGGTTTTTACTCACTGATTTGTGCCAATAGATGTCCTTTATCTCAATGACAAGTATTACATTGCTTTCAAAGTTTTATTTATTAGCTATTGATGTAAAACCCACACACACATATTATTTGCCAAAGTTCAATAAAGGAGGAAAACGATGCTTTTGCTTCCTTGTGCGATCAAGAGTTCCTGATTTTTCCCCAGGGTTTTTTCCACCACCAGCCCATCCCACACCAAGGGGTGCAGTGGGGCCAAGGGGGGCTCGGGCTGCTGCAGCTCTCGGGGGTGAGGAGAGCTGAGCACAGGTCCCAGTGTAGGACCCAAAAATGCCACCTGGGACCAGGGGCCTGGCCAGCGTGAGCAACAGCTCTTGGAAAAGGATCTGGCACCTTCTCCCACGAGCACAGCCTGTGCAGCTGTGATATTGCAGGAGAAAGCACTTTGTGTTTGTGGAAGTCATGGAATTATGTGATGCAATGTAATTACTGTAAAATTATGTTCGTTGTTGCACTTTCTTTCCCTGAAGCAGCTCTACGGGAGGAGGCAGGAGGTTCCTGGAGCTGAGATTCCGTGGCAAGGAGGATGTAGCAGGTTTGCCTTCATTCATTCAGTCAGTCAGTCAGTTGCTTACCCTAGCTGTGGACAAATCTTGTTTGTTTCGTTTCCTCGGAAAAAAGCAAAACAAAGTGCACAAGAAAAGCACTTTGTTGTATTTCTGTCCTTAAAATCCAAACAAAAGCAGCCCTTTCTTGCCCTAAGTCACTCCTCTGACCACCTGGAGCGGGGGCCCCCAGAGCCCCCCAGCACCATGCCCCAGCCCCAGAGCAGTGACAAGGCCCTGCCTCGGGGTTTATTGGCTGGGATCTAACCTTGGCACCAATGTCTAACCTTGGAGTTAATAAACTCACTGAAAAATTTGTTTTCATGCTCATTCTCTTTGTGTCCCTCTCTCGACACCGAGCCAGATTCTGCCATTAATTAAATTTACACTGCTTCATTCCACTTTGCTGAGTGGCTGCGGGTGCAGATAAAGGCAGAGCTGCCTCCTCAGCACTTTGTGTGACAGGGCCCAGGACGTGGCTCCTGCAGCCTCCTTTCCTTCTCCCCATGGCTGGGGAGGGTGCAGAGGCACCAGGCACAGCAAGGGTAAAACCCTTTAGGAGCAAAGAGGCGAGGGTGGTGACACCGAGCCTGATGCAGCCAGGGCAGGTCATTTCCATCTCGCCTGCAGGATTGCTCCCCCGGGGATGCATTTTCCAGGCACTTAGCAGCGGGCACAGCTGGAAGAGGGAAATGGGAGCATTTCATTAAGCTGAAGGATGAGCTGGGTGTGTGGGAGGATCGCAGCCGGGCCGGGATGCTGCATCAGCATCAGCTTCTCCCAGTGCCAGGCCGAGCCCCTGAGCCCGGGGTCAGGGCCAGCTCTGGGCCCACAGAGCTCATTCCTCAGCTCACCATTTCCTACCCCTGCCAGGAATCACGGCTATCCCAGGATAAAGTGCTGTAAATCCCCCTCGGGAGCAGACCCTGCACACCAACAGCAAGTCAGGGGGAGGCAAGGGGGGTTCTTCTGGAGGAAAGCAGCAGGAGCTTTTGCAATGCCACTGATTTCCAGCACTCGTGGGATGGAGGTGCTGAAGGAAAACAAGCAGGACAAAAAAACCACCTTGGAATACGCAGCAGGATCATCAGGTGGGAACATCTGTCCCAATGCCCACACACAGAGAGAACAAGCCAAGGCCAGCTCTGCCTGCCACAGCTGCACCCACGGGAAGCTGCCTTCAGCCTCTGCACACAGCAAACCTCCAGGAGTGACTCCAGGGCCCGGCTCAGAAAGGGATAATGGCAGGAAGCCATATGATATTAAACCAGCAGATTAAAACATACAAGACCACTTTAGGTCATGTTACACCTCCCTCCTCTCCTGCCTGACAGCACAAGAACTCCGGGGCAGTGAAAGAGAACCATAATGGCCCAATAACTGCAGGATAAAGCACTGGGGATCTGGCTGTGAGGAGCCCAGTGGAGGAGCTGGCTGTGAGGAGCCCAATAACTCTGGGATAAAGCCCTGGGGATCTGGCTGTGAGGAGCCCAATAACTGTGGGATAAAGCCCTGGGGATGTGGCTGTGAGGAGCCCAGCCCGGGCACGGAGCCCCCCCAGAGTGCTCCCAGCATTATCCCTTAAGTGCTCGTTGAAGCTTCCTTGGAAAGGGCCCTGCTGGCTGCAGAAACGCAATTAGGCCTCGAGCACGGGTGATGTTCACACGTTATGGATCATCCCTAAAGATGACAGGAGACTGCAGCCTCTCAATTCCCTCTGCGTCATTCCAGGAACTGCCAGGCTCCAGATCTGCATCCCTGCCCTGCCCTGTGAGCCATGGCAGCACAGCAGCAGCTGCAGGGACTCACAGAGCCCAGGCTGGCTGGGACAGAGCTTGCAGACACCCCTGGGCAGGGCCAGCTCCCACCAGGGCAGGGCTCCAAGCCTGCTCTGCTCAGCTCTGGGGTGGGAAGGAGCAATTCCTCCTTCGTGGCCTGGTGCTCTGCTGGCCTTTGGGGCTCAGGTGTCACAGAGCAACCTCTGAGCCCAGGGATCAAAGGCTGTGTGTGGAGATGATCCCTCTCTGGACAGACAATCCATCTCCAGAGTCATGGAAGGATGCTCCTCAGCCAGGCCAGTGGACTGAAATTAAATAACCTCTTTGGGGCACTTACTGCTGAGCACAAATTTAGCAGGAAGACAAAGGGCAGGTTTTAGACCTGGCCCAAATTTGCAAATCCCTGTCCTCTACAGGCAGAAGTAGGGCTTGAAATGCTGATTGACAGCTAAATCCCTCACCCAGGTTGTGCTGCTGGACACAAGTACTTCCAAGGAACACGAGAGACTCAGCACAGCCACACATCCTCGGGAATCTGCTCCTGGAAACACAAAAAAACCACAGCCAAGCACGAAAGCAGGTGGAGAGTGAGCCCTGCAGAAAGAGGGAGGGAAGGAAAAGTGCTTCCACAATATCAGAGACTGTTCTGGACTCAAATCTGACATTGCCAAAGTTCTGCCAGGCTCACACAGCCAATCCCCACTCAAAGATAACCCAGCAAGGCTTGGACTGAGATTCCAGGAGAGGAGAAGCACCATCCCTGCTCTCCTCCACATTTCCCACCTTTTGCATCCTGCTCTCTCCCATCACAAGCCAGTCATAAGAGCTCACTAATGGATCAGTTTAGTATCCAGCATCTCCAATCCCTGCTCTAGAAAATAATCAATCCAGCACTTAATCAGCAACATCAGCACGGAGCTGCCCAGAGACTGCTGACAGGGAGCAGAATCAATTACCCAACAGGTGGGATCCCACAGCAGGGCAGGTCCCTGATCCAGTCCTTTCAGGGGGTGTCACCCACCCCAGCCTGACCCCAGAGGTGCAGAGAGCCTCACACCAGCGTGAAGGGCTCTTACAAAGACACACAGCTCAGTGATTTCCTCAAAAGAACTTTAATTGGAATTCCATCCTTATGGCAAATGACAAACAGAAAGAGTATCCAAATGTGCTGTGTTACATCAAATGGAAGTCCTTGGTCAATCCAAAATGCATATGTTGGGCCAAAAGCAAATATCTGTACACATCTGGCATTTCCAAAACCCAAGGAGCTGCTCTGGCCAAGGTGATGGTGGTGGGAAGGGAGAATTCTCTGAGCTTTCAGGAGCTCCTAGGGAAACCCTGGCCCCCTGACCTCAGCTGTGCCATCCTCCTCTCAGGGGACAGCAGGAGGCCGCTCTGACACCATCCACACCCCTCTGGTGCCACAGCACCTTCTGGAAGCTTCCCCCTTCTCTGAAATGCAGCGAGGACCGAGGGACAGGTTAAAAAGAGACTCAAAAAGAAAAATTCACTCAATAATGAAAAAATAAGCCAAACTGCAGAATGTCAAAGCAGGGAAACAAGCTCACCCCTTTAGCTCCCATTTCCTCCCTCAGGACACCACGGGCTGTTCCTAACTCTCCAATTTCCAGTTGAAATCCTGAGGCCAGAGCTCTGCAGTGCTGGGAGCCCTGGTGGGCAGAGCCCCTGCCCAGTGACCCCTGCCAGCCCCACAGTGCCCACGGCTCCAGCCCAGCTCACAACACCCCTGGGGCAGGGGGAGCTGCAAAGCCAGAGGGACACAGCACTGACAGGGCTCAGGAAGGCACCTGCACCACGGATCCCCCTCTCCTCAGGGCACCCAACCTGCTGGGCACTGGCCTGGACGATGAGGAACCCCTCAGAAACCTTGGTGGAAAGTACCCTCAGACAGTAACAGCACCACCAGCTCTGTGAGACAGGCTCCATCTGCTCAAAGCTGGGAAATTAAGTGATTTCCACATGATGGTGTAATAGCAGCAACACAGTAATTATCCTGCTTGTGGTTAGAACACTCAAAAGTGAATTTTAAGTACCTTTTATTACTGGGGACAAATGTAATGCCTCAGAATCAGTGCCAGCTAGTGTTTTCAGGACTCTCTCCAGTATGAAAATGAAAAGCCAGCTGGATTTGTAATACCACAAGGTTCATGTGATGCTAACCTCTGCTTTCCACACTTGTAAATGTGGTGCTCACAGCCTGGACCACCTGAAGGTCCACGTTCCCTGCAGCTGGGAGGGAACAGGAGGGGACAGGAAGATTTGACAGACCAGACTGTTCAGCACCGATCCCAAAGCGTCACGCAGAGGAGGGAAACAGAGGAAGTTCTTTGTCCAAGGAGAGGTGTAAGGCCAGTGTTCCCAGACATCCTGGACATTTGTGCTCCTGTGCCCTGCCCAGGCAGCGAGCAGAGCCCAGGGGGAGGCAGAGGAGGAGAACAGGAGCTCCTGGCTCCCTGCACTGAAACAGGCACAGGCATGAAGGGTCAAGGAAGACTTTCTGTGGGGAGCAGGGCGCTGCAGGAGGCTCTGGCACTGAGGGAATCTCACTGTCTCACCCTGGGAAGCAGGAATGGCAGTGGAGCAAGCAGCCCCCAGAGGTATTTGGGATTTACAGCACTCCATGGGAGCTCAGCACGGGGTCCATCCGTTCCTTTGGTGCCCCATCCTTCATTCCAACAACACAACAGGACGGGACAAACCCTGAGAGCCCACAGGAGGCCTCTCCTCTCTTCAAACACCCTGTTCCCAAACTGCTGGGCAGACCAGCCTGGCAGAGCAGCAGGGCACCTGCTTGCCAGCCACCAGCAGCCCAGGAGCCAGCCTGCAGTGCCCAGGCCCTGGCATTCAGTGCTAAGGACATCAAGTAAACGCGTGCCCAAGGAGGTGCCAGCGGGGCTGCCCACCAAGGGCTCAGTGCCAGTGTCACAGCCCACAGGAGGGGGCCCTGTGCCTCGGGGTGTGCAGAGTGCCCACCCTGTGCCCAGCCTGTGCCCGGTGCCAGGGCCCTGCCAGCACGGCCCTGCTGTGGGCTGGCAGCCTGCCAGGCTGCCTGTGCTCAGGCACCTGCAAGGTGAAATGGGAATTACCCTGACTGATCATCTCTGTCTAAACAACAGCAATTACACCAGGGCAGTCCTGCCTATGGCACTGCACAGGTGTCCCACCAAACCACAGCACTGTGGCACAGTAGAAAGCACAGAGTGGATCTATAAACCTCCTGGAGAACAAGCCTGACTTCCTAAATTCACTTCACCAAACAGAAAAAGCCCTTTTCAAATAAAAATAAGAAGAATTTTAAAAAGCCATTCTGCTTAACAGATAAGCCAACATGTTTCCACACATGCTTCTGCTAGACTGGAAACACACAGTTTCAATGCAGCAAATTCTCCAGGATTACCCAAGCAGGCTAATTGCTTTCAAATTATGCTCAACAAATACCTTCCTGCAGACAATGAAAATGTTTTTCCTAGAAAATGTAAACAAGTTTTGTGCGTTCTACTATTCCAGCTAAGCTTTCACAGGAAGTTTCCAGCAGGAGAAAACCAAACCAAAACAAAGCCTTATCTTTATGCTCTAAAAAAAAAATTAAAAAAAAATATATACATACACACCTTATTAAAAAGCATTAGAAGTAACCTGATCTCCAAAGTCTCCAAAGCCAGCTGCAAAGTCCCTCTCAGAACAGACAACAGACTGTGCTGGTCACACTGCACCTCAAGCAAAACCAAAATAAGTGTACCTTCAACCTGGCCGAGTTAATGAGCTCCTGAGCCCCCTGCACACCAGTAAATCCCTGCATAGAAATAGAAGCTAACTGTAAAAAAGCTGTGTAGGACTTCCAGTGTGTCCTGCTGGGCTCACACCAAGTCCCATTGGGAGGACAGGAGATCTCCTCACACCTGCCAGGATAAATGCCCTTGTCTCCCTGCTTCCTACAACTCCCCTCACCCAAAGAGACCCCCAGGAGGATCCATCCCCCCGAGCCAGGCTGTCAGCCCTGGGCTGTTCTGAGGCTGGGGCTGCTCACAGGGGCTGGCTGCTGAAGAAGGCCTTGGTCTCCCTGCACACGGGGTTGACGCACAGCGGGCAGCACAGCGTCAGCTGCCGGGAGCACACCTCGTTGGACTGCAGGTGGGAGCACACCAGGTCTGCCAGGGCCTGCAGGGACAGGGGGAGAGGTCAGGGGGGGCAAATGCAGCTGTGCAACCCCCCCAGCCCAACCCGGGCACCCCCTGCCCCCTTCTGACCGAACCACAGCACAAGGAACCCCTCCGTGCTGGGCAGATCAGCTGCCAGGGGTTCCACTTCTGCTCTGAAACTCACACCTGGAAACATCCACCCCCAGCAGGAAACACAACTGCAAACCTGCACAGCCACTGCCACATAGCAGGTACCTTGGAGAACAGTGGATTTCCATTGAGAGACTCTGCTCTTCTGATGTTTTCAACTCCACACTGAATCAAAAATAAGGAGACAAAAGTTAAACCTGTTCATCTGATCCTTCACTGGGTAGCCTCCACAATCTTCCCACTTCATTCACCCCAAAAGGACAGGATTAAATGCAGTATCACAGCAAAAGTTACTATGGGGCAACATTACATTTTGTTGCTATTCATTCACGGAATGAATGAAAATGACTCATTGTTTTTGAGCAATGTTTGTAATGGTTTAATTACCTAAATCTAGAAAGACAAACTCCCACCTGTTTTGTAGTTAAGCCAGTTCAGATTAATTTTTGATTTACAGGAAAATAAAGCCAATCCCAAATAATATTGCAAGAAGCAACTACAAAGCAAATTGGAACCCAGGAGAAATAATTTCAGAGCAGGGAGCAAACCCACAGAGCACTGACCTCGTTGGCCAAAACCTGGGCATACTCGATGTCCAGCTCATACAGAGTCTCAATGTGGTCACTGGTAAATGCTATTGGGACCAGCAGCATGTTCTTCTTCCCTCTCTGGCACAGGCCCTTAATGGTCTCATCTGTCTGGGGACCAAGCCAGGGCATTGGTCCAACCTGGAACAAAAGAGCAGAAAGAAAGAGAAAACGCTCATGAAATCCTTCTTACAAAGAACACCCACATTTCCTCAGGCAGCATGACAGAGCAGGTTATGGATGGGATACAAACAGTTATTTTTATTTCCCTGCTTCTGGTTGTACTTCTCACTCTCTCCATTGAACATTTAATGAAGACAAACTTCCCACCATTACATCTCAAAGGAAAGAACCTGGGCTGGCCTGAACAAGACTGAAGAAAGTAACCAAAAATGTAAGTAAAGGTGTCTTTTTCCCTGCACAGGCTTTGCCAGCTCAGCTGCCCTGAGCACTTACCTTGGACTGCCACACCAGCCTGTAGGGGTTGGAGTAGTTGAGCTTCTCCATGACCCTCTGCACAGTAGCTCCCACCTCCTGAGGGTAGGGATCACCACGGTTCACCACCTGCACCAAGCACAGCACACCCTTGGCATGGTGAGCACCAGGGAGGGACCAGGCCTGCCTGGCACCCACAGCTGTGTGCCCACACCCTGCCCTGGGTCACTCACAGACATGGGCAGCGAGTGGGCTGAGAAGAGGATCACCACCTCTTTCCTCTTGTCTGGTGGGAACAGGTTCAGCTCCTTCTGGATGTGATCAGCAAAGCACTGCCCAGGGAAACACAAACACAAACAGTAACACATGCAGCATCCCTGCTCTCAGAGATGCACTCAGGCAGCTCCACCCTGTCCCTGCTGCCTCAGGCACCCCCAAATTCCCTCAGTGTGCCCCACACTCAGGCAGGGTGTCAGGGCAGTCACCAGCCCAGGCAGCTCCACCCTGCCTGCCCTCGGTGCTTCTTCACCTGCTCAGCACCCCACAGAAACTGCAAACCCACACAAAACCTCCCTCACAAAGACCAAAGAGCCATTTTCTCTGGAAAGAGAGCAGCACAAAGCTCCCCTTCACTGCTCCTGCCACAGCCAGGAATTACTCTGTGCTGCCAGAGGGGAATCTGGCAAACCAACATAATCTGTGTGTGTGCTGGTCACAGACCTGCTCTGAGCAGGAATTTGGACTAATGGCCTGCAGAGGTTCCTTCCAGCCACCACCATTAGGGTAACATCCCCAGCTTTTAAAACAGGAGGTGCACAGTGGTGGCTTTCATACATTATCCTGCCAAAGCACGGGGCATGAAATAACTCTGCTCCTGCAATTTCAGACATGGCAGGCAAGACCCATTTCATCACACAGCTAAAATGCATGCTCAGATTGAAGCCTTCCTGATATCCTTCCATACTTATAAACCTCCAAGCCTTCAGATCCACACCTGAATGAGAAGGGGATGTGTGGGCCATCGGTCAATTATGCTCCACTTCATCTTTGGCTTCTCCCCTCTCTGGTTATAGTAGCGATAAATGGCATTTAAACTGCTTCCTGAAACAGAGAATTCACAACACCCCTTCAGCCAGGCCACCAGCAAGCTGGCAGACTGCAACAGTATAATAACAATATAATCATGTTTTAAAATGCTGCATAATTAAAACACAGCCGTAAAACAGAGCTGAGAGCCTGCAGTGGGAACACAATGACAGCCCAGCTCCCATAGCTCTGGCAGCAGGCTGGCCAGAGCCCCAGGGCTCACCTGTGGTGGAGCAGCTGTACTGGGGGTACTGGGTGAAGGCGATGGCTCTCTGCACGCCGTCCCTCTCCATCTGCTCCACGGCCTCCTCCGTCAGCGGGTGCACGTAGCGGAACCCGATGTAGTACTTGTGAGGGGCTGTGCACAGGGACAGGGCAGGGACAGGGCAGGGACAGGAACAGGGCAGGGACAGGGCCAGGGACAGGGACAGGGCAGGGACAGGGACAGGGACAATCACTGCACACATCGTTACACGTCACACACACGGGAGCAGCCAGGCTGAGCTGCTGAAATCAACTCGCTGCTATTTTCTGAAATCAACTTGCTGCTATTTTCTGGCAGCTTCGGTAAAGCTCTGTCATGTAAACTCATTTCTGGGACCTCACTTGGCTGTGATTAGAATTTAAAAGTGATTGATATTATGGTTTGCTTCTGCAGGAGCATCACTTGCCTGCTTCTCCTGTATTTAGCAGAGGCAGTTCCCAGCCTGGACAGAGCCCCAGTGTCTCTAAAATCAGTGTCCTGATTTTAAGGACATCAAGGTGAAACAGTGTCATTAGCAGAAGCTAAACGAACACCCAGCTGCCCTCCCTGCCCTGCATGCCTGCTCTGATGGCACCCAAGCCCCAAGGGGCAGAAGAGCAGTGAATCAGGGACACCAGCTCTCCCATCCTGATTTTGGAGGGCTTTACAAAAAGCTGCATGGCTTTAACACCTAATTCTGGCAGCAATGTGATTCTCCCTGAGGACATCTCAGGTTCCTCCTTTTTTTAGCTCCCATCTTTTGGGTGCCAGCTTTGGGAGCATGGCTTGGTTAGGGGATGGGAAGCCGGCAGGGCAGGTTTGCTGTTTTGTTTTTGAAGTGGAGGACAGAGGTTCTCAGGAGAACAAAAGCAAAGTTTCTCTGTCAGGGTTTCCGGGTCAGTGGCTCTGCACTAACACTTGGCAGGTTTCTGAAGGAGGCAGATGTCCCGTGCTTGGGCTGTACTCGTACCCTTGTGCAGGATTCAGGAGCAGGTTTAGTCAGCCCCAGCTCTCTGCGGGAGGCAGGGGAGCTCCCAGCTGGGAGCAGCAGCAAATAAAGACCCAACTTCAGGAGCCCTGGAGCCAGTCACCTCATTAACATCTCTGAATGGCATTAAAGACAGAAATCTGACTAACCACAGCGGGCACTGCAGGAGTTTAACCTGGGAAAGGGCATTTTGGGAAGAACATGGCCAGCCTGGAAGCAACACCCTGCCAGTGCCAGGTTTTGTCCAGGGCCATGGGCAGCAGAGAGAGGTGTTGGTGTCTGGACACAGGCTGTTTAAATAATAGTGCTCAGCACATTCTATTGTTAAACTCCAGCTGCTGTAAAGTCAAAAAGAAACCCCAGAGGACTTATCAGGTGGGAGAGGTGCCCAGAGAAGGGTGTGACTGCACAAAGAGTGGTCACCAAACACAGCAAGTGGGAGCAGGACACTGGGAAAAGCAGATAAACCTGCCAAGCCTTATCTGCAGAACCTGCTGCAAGGCTGACCCCTCAGGGCTCCTGCTCCAAGAGCACTCCTGCCCCGGATGCCACAGCAGGCCTCAGGCTCTGACTGCCCCTGCAGGGACCACAGCTCAAAGTGATGGTACCAGGCAGAGTGGCACAGCTGTCCCACACCAGCCAGCACTGCCTGCTGGGGGCATTCTGTGACACACACACAGGGGAAGGAGGCTGTACCCATGTCTGAAGGTTTCTCATCTCCTTCCCTGCCAGCCAAGCTACCCAGCCTTATCTCCCGCTGTGTCCGCAGGTGGGGCTATCGCTCAGCCTGCCCTGCCCTGCTCATCTACAGAGCCTTGTGCTCTCCCCAGCTGTGCTCCTGTCAGCCCTGCAGCAGCTGCTGAGAACAGCCCTCTGAGCCCCCCTGCACACCCACCTTAGTGCTCACATGAGATACATTCCCCTTTCCTCCCCTCCAGGCCTCAGCCACCTGTCCTCAGTGCAGGCTTCCTCAGGCCCAAGCGGGCTCACAGGGCCAGGCACGGTGCCTGGCAGTGCCACACACCAAGGGACACTCCTGGCACCTGAAAATAACACACTCAGTCTGCCACAGCCATCTCCCCATGCTCACAAGAGAGGCAGAGGCCCGAACCCAGCCTTCCACAGCAACCTCCCCATGAATGGAATCCCTTCTGCACTGTCTGTGCCACGAGATTTCCCAGCAGGGAGGACATGCACACCTGCCCACAGGGAAAACCAAGCAGCCAAAGCTGCTTTGCAGCAAAGGGCCCCAAGGCAGAGAGCAGAAGCAGCCCGAGGGGGCTGAGCAGAGCATACCAGTGTGAGGAGACATGCTGTCCAGCAGCTTCACCATGCCCTCTCCCTGCAGCGCCGTCCACTTCTTGATGGGGGAGCCGCCGCCGATCCTGCTGTACTGCTCCTGGATCTTGGGCGTGCGGCGCCGGGCGATCAGCGGGGCCAGCTGGCTGCAGAGGGACAGGCACGGGTTACAGCACAGCCCAGACTGCCTCCTGAGCTGTCTGCAGCCTCTGCCTGGCATTCTCTGCTTCCCGAGCTCTGCTCTGCAGCCTTTGCCTGGCGATCTCTGCCTCCTGAGCTCTGTCTGCAGCCTCTGCCTGGCAATGTCTGCCTCCTGAGCTCTGTCTGCAGCCTTTGCCTGGCATTCTCTGCCCCCTGAGCTCTGCTCTGCAGCCTTTGCCTGGCAATCTCTGCCTCCCAAGCTCTGCTCTGCAGCCTTTGCCTGGCAATCTCTGCCCCCTGAGCTCTGCTCTGCAGCCTTTGCCTGGCAATCCCTGCCACTGCAGCTGAGCACCACGGCTCATCTGATGCTCTGTCCCACTGCCCTTCCCACACCTGGGCTGCAGTTAAGCAGAACAGCCAGGGCACACCCGATCCACAGGGCTCCAGCACTGTCCCCTGCACTGGCTGCTCCCAGGAGAAGCACTCAGGGAGTGCTGCCCTCCATAGCAGTAAATATTTACACAACACCAGCACCACCAGTACCACAGGACATCCCAGTGCTCCTCACTTTTGAACGGGAAGGGTCATCAGATCCCTGTCCAGGAACAGGCGCAGCAGGAAATCGTGGACGTCGTCCAGCCGCTCCGGGCCTCCCATGTTCAACATCAAGATCCCTGTCTTAGGTTTCCTAGGGAAGCAAGAGATATTTCAAATCCTAGTGACCTACTGCTCGTATTTTTATTACAATGACAAAATAACCAGCTCATCCTCCCACATTTGCCTTTTGCAAAGGCAGCTCCTATCCCAAGGCTCCTCCTGCTTATGTAAACACTTGCACTAGGAACAGGAATGGCCAGACACAAGTATCTACACGATCTTTGCTTTTTTAAAAGGAAACCACTTTGTAACACAAACTTTAGCTGGAAACACACAAAGAAAGCTGTCTCACAGCTGCTGGCTCTAAGGGAGGTTATAAAACAGGGTCTCAGCTGTGCATTCCAACCAAACCAAGCAGCAGCTTCCCTGGAAAGCAAATGAGCCACTCACACAAGTCTTTGTCTTCATTACTGTGGGGACACATCTCATCTCCTGCAGCAGTGACAGCAGCAAGGAGCCTTTCTACACACAAATTCATTGCAGGGCCAGTTGTGTTTGGGTAGGGTTTTTCCAGAATGGATTTTCTATCTGGGTGCAGGCCTGGCACACTGTTGTAAGGATAACATCCCACAGCAGCACAGATGGTGGTATCAGTGTTTACAGAATGGGTGAGAGTTGTGATCAGCAGCCAATTTCCCCATGGAATTGTTTCCCCTGCCCAAGGGAGCCCACAGACCAGCCCCTCACTTCCCCAGCAGATGGTTCAGGTGGCACAGGGAGCTTTGCCCTTTTGTTGAGGCCAATGTCTCACAACAGGGCATGAGAGGAGCCCAGGCCTGCCCCAATGTTTCAGGATCTCAGCTTCCATTCCCTTCCAGCTGGAGTGTGTATCAGAAGGCTGCCGAATGAAACCCAGGAAGCAGGATGACAATGGACTGTGATGATAATGAATGTCCCTGCAGTGCCTCTGGCCTGACAAGGGCCTGGCTCAGGGGCTGTGCAGGACACAGGGCTGTCCCTGCCCAGCAGGATGAGTGCAGGCAGGCAGATACACAATCACACACACGCAGCAGCCCAGCACGGGCTGCGCCGTGGTATCGGGACGGGCAGGGCCTGCACACACACACACACACACACACACACACACACAGGGTGCACACACACACACACACACACCCACACACAGAATGAACACACACCCACACCCACCGCTCCTGGGGCTGCTCCCGTGGCCGGGCGCTCTCCGTCACTGCCGCCGCCGTGGCCTGGCCTCTCCATCGCAGCGGCACCCGCAGCAGGCTGCAGCTCCTCAGCACTGCGGAGAGACACAGCCCTGTCACCCGGGGCAGGCAGTGCTGATCCCCAGGCACAGCACACAAACACCCCAGCACAGGGAGATCCCCCAGGCACAGCACACAAACCCCCCAGCACGGGCAGATCCCCCAGGCACAGCACACAAACCCCCAGCACAGGCAGATCCCCCAGGCACACCAAAACCCAAAGCCTTGCTAATCTGTGAGTTCCAATCATAACTCCAAAATAACTGGTAGAAACAAGGGGCTGACCCTGAGGAATAAGCGTCAGACTGTGTCACTCCTCGTGGGTCAGACACACCTGGGCTAATCCCAGACAGGACAGGATTTCCACACCGTGTCTGCAATGTAGGTTAGACATCTGCTCCTGTTTGAAGGCCGAGCAGACACTCCAGAATCCGTGTGCAAGTCTGCGCACATCCCCCTGCCTCTCCAGCTCCCCTGGAGCCCCTTTAGCCACTGGAAAGGGCTCTGAGGTCTCCCTGGATCCTTCTTTTCTCCAGGCTAAACACCCCCAGCTCCACAGGCTGGCTCCAGAGCAGAGGGGCTCCAGCCCTGGAGCATCTCCATGGCTTTCTCTGGACTCACTCCAGCATCTCCTTATTCAGCCCTGAAGCTAAACACAACTAGATTATCCTTAAGGCTCCTTCCAACCCATTCCATACAGTTCCATACAATTCCACGCTGGTTACAGCCTGCCTTTTCAAAAGGCACACTTCATTCTCCTCGGGAGTTCATCGTCATTACATGGTATTCTTTTAGCACAGAAATAGTGTGAATTGCTCATGGTGAAAAAAAACATAAGGTTAAATTCTGCATCCCCGTCTCTCCGGCAATTGTTCAGTGCGACATTTCCCCTGTCAGACCACAGGAGCTCAGCAGCAATTGAGCCCCAACAGCACAGAGCTCCTCAGCAGCCAAGCCACCCGCTGGGAAGAGCATCTTACAGCTCACAGTTCTCTAATAACCTCCTGAACAGATGCTGAACGGCCTCAAAACCTGCTGAAATCAATGGCAACAAAACACATCCTGCAAATCCAGCCTCTTACTTGGGATTACGAGTGCCTAGCTGTGGATGCCTGCATCTGCACTGATACAAAAGGCTGCAAACTAAAGAACTTCGAGCATCACTGATGCCTAAAAGGTCCTTTTCAAATAATCATTTTTTACTTCCAGTTCTGGGGTTATTACTTTCTGAGGTGCTGGCACTATATGCCAACTATAGAGAACAATAAAAAGAGAAGTTTCAATGGCTGCATTGATACTTCTGCACTGTAAGAACTCTTGTTCTTGGCCCAGAGGGTGGCTGGGCACCAACCAGGCTCCCCAGGGAATGGTCACAGCCCCGGGGCTGCCAGAGGTCCAGCAGCACTTGGATAACGCTCTCAGGCACAGGGTGGCATTGCTGGGGTGTCCTGTGCAGGGCCAGGAGCTGAATCAATGACCAGCAGTCCCTTCCAGCTCAGGACATCCTGCAAGTGTCTGACTTAGGCTGAGGTTTAGGCACGTTTCCACCTGCATCATGAAGGACACAGCGCAGAGTGAGACGTGCAAGGACTACAGTCCCAGCTTGATGGAGCACTGATGAAAGTGTTCTTTCACATGTTTTAGAAGTGGCACTACGGTATCACAGTCTAAAGCGGATAGCGGGGTGGGTAAGCCCGCCGGGCAGGGACACAGCGAGCGCAGCGCGGCCGGGGCTGAGCGGCGGGAGGGCAGCGCTGAGCCCGAGCCCACAGCCCGCACCCCCGGCAGCGACCGGCACCGGCAGCATCTCCGCACCAGCCCCTTCAGACAGACGGGAGAGCGGCTGGCTCGGAGCGCGGCTCCGCGGCGGGCAGCAGATAGAAGCGCACAGAAAAGCGGACAGAAAAGCGGCTGGCAGCAGATAGAAGCGCACAGAAAAGCGGTCAGAAAAGCCGCACAGGAGAACGGCGGGGCTGCGGCCGGAGCCGGGGTCGGGGCGAGCCGGCCTCGGCCGGACAGAGCCCTGCGGGGTGCCCGCGGAGACCCCGCGCCCGCGGCCCCCTCAGCGCAGTGGCGGGACGCCGCCATCACCGCGCGCAGCCCCGGGAAGCCTTCCCGCAGCCCCGGTAAGCCCGCCGGCCCCGCCGGCCCCAGCGCGGTCAGCGTTATGAAAGGCGCCTCTCGGGCGTTGTGTAACGCGGTGCCGCCGGTGCCGCGGCGCTCCCGCCCGCGCAGCGCCCGCGGTGTCCGGCCGGCCCTCAGGCCGCCCGCCGCCCCCGGCCCCCGTTCCCGCCATCGCGGCGGCGCCCTCACACTCACGGTGACGCCCGGCAGCGGCAGCAGCGGCAGCCATCTTGGCCGCCCGCATTCCCTCAGACAGCCCCGCCGCCGCCTCTCGCCTCACACCGCCCCCGGCACCGCCCCGGCACCGCCCCGGCACCGCCCCGGCACCCGCACGGCCCAGGGGGCGGGCCGGGGACAGCAGGCGGCGGGCACCGCGCGGGTGTCCCGTGAGGGGCGCTGCCCCGGCTCCCCTCCGTAGCCCCTGTGGAGTCCTACGGAATAAAGGCGAGTGATCCCCAGTTTGAAGTGACGCTCTGAACTGCAAAACCTTTTAAAACTGCAAAATCTTCCTAAAAGAGATGTAAAATGTTATTGTAAAAATGCAGAGGGCTTTCTCAGCAGGCGCCTCATGAGAGATGAGAGTTCAGCTCTGCGCCCCGTCAGACACGAGGGCACAGGAGCACGGAGCTCAGCTGGTAACCTCCATTCCCTGTAGAAACTGAGGCCCTGGAATTCAGGCAATGGAAAAGGCTGCCCAGGGAGGTAGGGGAGTCACCATCCCTGGAGGTGTTTAAAAAGCATCTCGATCTGGCACGGGGTGATGCGGTTTAGTGGTTTAGGAATTCCAGAGGTAGTGCCTAGTTGGTGGTTGGACTTGATGATTCTATGATAAGGATACTGCGATTTAAACACAAAGGAACAAACACCACAGCACTTCTCCTGCACATGTGGGTGGCTTGCATCCCACGTCTCAGCAGGCCGATGGCAGAGCCAGCTCTTGGTGCCAAAGGCTGGCAGCACCACGTTCTCCTCAAAAGTGCCTTACAAAGCAGGGCCAGGTGAATTTAACACAGGTAAGTATAAAATAGTGCAATCTAATCAAAGCTAAAGGATACTCATCCCAAAGCTGCCAGGGACATGGCTGAAAGGTCCTGAAACCAGTGCTGCCAGCCCCGTTTACCAGTTCCTAATCCAATTACCAATCTCACTTTCTGGAGATACTGTGAAGGAAAATGAAAGTGAGGATGAGATCCAAGTTCTGATTACACTTTTTCTTCTCTTCTACAGGCTTGTTTTCCCTAATAAAAATAAATCCAGGTTCTTGTGTTCCAAGCAGCTGCAGCATCTTTCCCAGATCCCAGCCCACCTCTCCACCAGCTGCCGAGGGAATTGCACAGCAGTCTCTGGTAAGTTCCACAGCATCTTTCATCTGGTCACCCTTTAAGCTCCTTATCTGATCTGCGTCTTCCATGAGCACTTCTTAAGTCCTCAGGCCTTCCTCTAGCAGCTCCCCTGATAAGGAGGCCTTTAACCTTCACAAAGCAGCTCAGCCCAGGTTTAAGGACTGAGAACTCATCCCAAACAAGGGATATTTTTCTACAAGCATCTTTTCCTGACACTCCTGCCTTCCCATCACTTCAGGCACTAAAAGGAAAGTATTTTATAAAGTCTTTACCTTGTGCCAGAAGTCCAGGCTGCTCCCCCCAGCACTGCTGCCTTAGTCAGCACCACACCGATTCTCTCCAGCACATTTCACTGGGCAGCTGAGGTGGTCCCTCCAAATTAGAAAAAAATCATGCCTTTAAGTTAATTAGTGGGGATTTTGTTTACAAAGGGAAAAAAGCTCATGCCAGTTCTTGGGATACATTTACTGCACTTGGGTAAGTGGGTTTTTGTCCACACTCTATCAAGCAGCAAGCTCCACAGACTCAGTAAAAGGAACAGGCATTCAAGTACTGTCTTGCACATCAGCTTCTGTTGCCATAATTTATTGGTTGCTGATTTAGACCAGTTTATATAACATGCAAGATGAAGAAAACCAATCACTTATTACAAAAATGTGGTTATCCACAGCTCAACAACTCCAGGAGTGAATGGCAAATGCAGCCCAAGTCTCAGTGCAGGTGGCACACGATGCACCTACCTTTTCCTTCTCTCTGGTAAAGGAATTGCTTTATGACTAGAAATGACAGCAATGACTGAACACATGAAGTATTTCATTATCCCTATTTGATAAGTTCATTACAGCCAGGGGAGCTGCTCAGCTGCAGTAGCACAAGGGAACGGGGAGCTGCTCTATGAACACACCTCAGCATGACATGGGAAAGCCCTGCTGGGACCACAGTCTGAAAACCCAACGTGTTTCAGTCGCTATTCCTCTGGGTCTCAGTCAGTCACTCCTGGCTGCACACAGGGAGCAAAAGGCACCACAACCCCCGTGCCCAGGAGCCCTCAGACACGGGCAGCTGGGCGTGCAGGGACCACAGCAGCTTCACCCACAGCCTGGGGAAAGGGAGCACAGCCTGCCTCGCCAGCCTCAGCACCACTGAGCAGTAATAAATAACCTGAAAAACCCCAAAGCCCCAGCCCCAACCCACCCCTCTCACAGTGGAGTCCTGTGCACTGTGCTACACACCCTGCTACTGAATCAGAGAACCCCATTAAAATCAGCAGGAACTGAAAACGTGCAGTGCTCAAGGTACTTATTCCTATTTTTATCCTTTGTTCGTGCCTCTCCATACCGTTCTCACAGGGCACTCTTAGGGAATTTCAAGAGCTTGGCCTCCTGACTTCCCCAACAAGAAAGCCCAAGAGAAAGGAGATTAAAGTGAAAGTAAATTTAAAAATAAAATGATCAAATGCCCAGCATATTTTAAGTCACAGAAATTAAAAGCAGAAGTGTATCTTGTTTTCTAAATGACAACTTATCAGGATCTTTCTTTTGTGATGACTCAAGAGCATAAATGCACCTAAACAGATTTTCTAAGACTTTTTCCAGTTAATTACTAGTATTCTGTTTTAAAAAAGAGGTTTTGGGTTTTTTTCCTTTTCACATCCTAAACTGGTATTTGAATTAGCAACAGGTTGCAGGAAGTCTTGTTGTCAGACAGGCTGTAGTACAGCAGTGTGTATCATTCTTTCCCAAGCATCAGCTGCTCAGTTTTCCAGGAGCTCTTCCCAAAGATGGCTAAGGTTTGCAGCGCTGGACAAAGCGTGGATAGAGACAGACATCTCGGATGTGGTGTCTGTTCAGAATCCAGGTCAGGAACCGCTCCAATCCCAGACCGTATCCTCCATGAGGGCACGTACCGTATTTTCTCTGTGAAATCCAGGGAGGGACATTACACATTTTCTAGGAATTTGCAGTTGCAGTAACAGCACCAGAAACAAAGCAGCCAAGCCCTGTAGGAGGGGAGAAGCCCCAGGTGCCGTCTGAGCCCAGCACAGGGTGCTGTACTGACCTGATCCGTGTACCAGTAGTAGGGGGTGGGATCGATGCCCTCTCTCTTGTAGCCCTCGAGCAGCTCCTCGCTGTCCCAGATGCGCATGGAACCGCCCACAATCTCGCCCACGTTGGGCATCAGCACATCCACCTGCAGGGCACCACAGCACGGCCCACTCACAGCTGAGCCACCACTGCAGAGGGCACTGGGCCCAGCCAGCCGTGCCAAGGCACCCGCAACAAAACCCAACAGGGATTCCTGCAGGGATTCCTGCAGCTCTCATGCCCTCACACGTCCCCATGCTCCATGCTACCCCAGCAGGTAGAAGGACTCACAGACTCGGTGAGGCGCGAGTCGTCGCTGCAGCGCTGCATGTAGAAGGATTTGATCTCTGCAGGGAAGCGGCACAGCAGGATGGGCTCATTAATGGTGTCTGTCATCAGCCTCTCGGGAGCTTCGGGAATGTCCTAGGGTCAGAGCAGCCTTTATTCATACTCAGCACCAAAACTATGCCCATACACAAGTCCCACATGAAGCAGGCATGAAATGAGACAGTTTCACACTGCACATGTCCACTCTTTCATCCTAATGCTCCTAAACTCTTAAAACTTACTTTAGAAGAAATAAAAACCCACATGTCTGGGAAAAGAAAAATCTGTTCCATTAAAATCTAAGTCTCTCCAATATACGGGACAGAAAACCAAGGGGAAAAAAAGTCCTGGCTATGTTGTCAAGCTCTCCTGAGCTCCTTCAAACAACTGTCTCACATGCTGGAGAACTGTGGCCAGGGAACTGACAGCAGGTGACAACACAGGTTTCTATCCCAATGCTGAAGAACATCAGATCAAAGCCTAACCCACAGCTGCATTCCTACAGGACATTAGTGCAGCTCCCAGCAGGACATACCTCCCCAAACTCGTAGTAAGTGCCATCTTCCTTCTTCACATCGTGCTCCTTCAGCCACTCGATGGCTTCAGCATAGTTCATGCGTCGGAAGGGACGCTTGGGGGGCTGGAAACCCTGCGGTAAGAGCAAACACAGGAGCAGGAGCACCATTTTAAAAGGTGCTTTAAATGGTGCTTTTAAAAGCACCATTTTTACCTTTCTAGCTGATCAGCATGTCCATAACCTTTCCTAGCTCACATGCCATTAAATTACCACTTAAATTAACAAATTAAGCTTAGTACTACAAAGACAGAACCAAACACAACCATCTCAAGCCCACTAAATCTCATAGGTCACCTGGGAGGAAAGATAAGGAAGTATTTCCAGAGCTTTAGGCTCATATTCCAGGGGAGGAACTGAAACACCTCTTGTTTCATCACTCCCTCATGCTCCATCAGCAAGCACCAGCTGGTCAATGTCTGGTCTCTGGGATGGAGGGTTTTACTCCACTGGCACAGCATACGCTTCCACAAATCCTGGCACACTGCTGGCTTTTGGAGCACACCAGCAGGGAACATTAAAATCTTCCCTGCTTTACCAGCCTTGCAGCTTTTTCATTCTTATTATGTCTAATATTACAAATAGTAAGTAAGCTCACTGCCATGCCCTGCATCTCCCAAAGGAATGTGCTGAGTAGGAAAGGCTTAAGATCCTATTTTCCTGGCTGATGCCATTGCTGCTGCCTACCGGGTTGAGGTCGTACAGCAAGCTCGCTGCAGGTGATTTCAAGACTCTGTCTACAACATCACACACCAAGTTCTCCAGACGGTCCAACAAATCCTCAAAACTTATAAAAGGACATTCAGCTTCGATGTGAGTGTACCTGGAACAAAGCCACACCACTGCAAAGTCACATACAAGCAACTCATCCAAAAAACCCACAACCCAAACCCCTTTTACTCCCACACCATAAAGGAAATCAAGCTGTTTAAAAAGAAACAAGGACAACTGTCCATACTCTGCCAAGTGCCTGCGGGTCCTGGACTGCTCAGCCCTGTAGGACTGAGCAATACAGAAGACATCTCCCAGAGCTGGCAGGCAGGTCTCCAGGTAGAGCTGGGATGACTGGGTCAGGTATGCCTCTTCACCAAAGTAATCCAGCTTGAACAGGGTGGAGCCTCCCTCCACCTGCGTCTGCACTAAGGTGGGTGGTGTGACCTGCAGGAGAACAGGGCTGTCACTGCTTGAGTGGAGAACTGAGCACACGGATGAGTCAGGGCACCAGAGCAGCCACTTGCTGACCAGGGAACACACACTTACTTCATAGTATCCGTTGGCAAAGAAGTGATCCCTGAAGGCCTGCACGACCATGGAGCGCACCTTGAAGATTTTGGACATGTTCTCACCTCGAATCATCATGTGCCTGTTGTTGAGCTGCACGTCCACCTCTGAGTCCTCGTTGAGCAGATTGTCAGCCCCTCCTGCCGGGGCCAGGCCGATGAGCTCCCAGTAATCACAGCTCAGCTCGTGGCCTCCTGGAGCCTGCCAATGGGAGAGAAACCAACACTGGGGAAAAAGTGCCCTGCTTGCCCCTTGGATGTCTTTTCACAAGGGCTTGGAGTGATGGGATAAGGGGGAATGGCTTCCCACGGACTGAGGGCAGGGTAGCTGGGATATCAGGAATTGTTCCCTGTGAGGGTGGGCGAACAATCCGGGATGGTGGGAGGTGTCCCTGCCATGGCAGGGTGGCACTGGGTGGGCCATGAAGTCCCTGCACCCGCCCAGTCTGTGACCGCGTTCTGCTCTCAGTGGCGCCCCCGTGTGGTCACAGCCGCCCTCCACCCCGACAAACGGCATTTGCAGTTCAACCTCTAAGTTCAGCTAAAACCATTTTATTCACTGCAATTTTCAGGGTAAAAGTGCAGATTTTCAAAGGCTAACCCACAGATTTTTACCAAAATGTGATAGTGGAGGCTCACATTACCTAACCTTGAGTCGAGCCTACAAACACACCTCAGTAAAAGAGATGTGAAAAAATTCTTAGCCTCACAAAATAAAAACTGAATAAACCTGTTAAGGAAAGTGAAATCATGCCACTTATTTAACATAGCTCTCCATGTTATAGTCTAGGAGTTGTCTATCAGGGGAAAACCGTTTTAGGCAGAAGCAGAACAGTCCCACAGTTTACCTGTCTCACACTGGACAGCACAGCTTTAGAAGCTTTGCTCTTTCTCTAGCCTAATTCCCTCTGGAATAATCCAATGATTCCTCCCACCTCTGCCTGTGCCTCCCTCAGGACACCAGGGAGCCGTGAGGGAGGAGGAGCAGCCCGAGGAGCTCCTGTACCTGCTTGCCCTGGGGCAGGAGGTTCAGCGTGCCGTACACCACCACACTGCTCTCCGTGGACAGCACCAGCCCGTTGTAGCACTGGCACTGCAGGAGACACACAGAGACACAGGTGAGCAACATTTTATTCCTCACTTTGCTGCAGCATCCACTCGAGTCACAGATTAGCACACAGTCACTTCTGAACAGCTCTCACACTGACAAACTGCAGTGGCATGCAATTCAACAGTAACACAACTGAGTCAGTAGGCTGGGGAGAACTTAACATCTACATAAGAGAACACCACATGAGATATCAACTCTTAAATTCATGACAGAACACAATCATCACAACTTACCAGCTCATCAGAAAGGACACACTGAAGAAACCCTGTGCCATCTCTCAAGACAATAAACATCAGATTTTTCCCTAGTTAAAAAGAGAAGGAATCTGGTTTCACTATGAGCAGTTGCTGGTTAGTTCCTTATTTGGCAGGACTAGTTTAAAACACAGAAGTTGAGGAAATTCTGCAGGACTAGCCTCCAAACTGAAAATCCCATAGGATTTGAACTCAGAAATGTGTGTATGTCCACACATTAGGGGGAACTGTCAGTGTTGTGGTGATCATTGAGATCAACCAAAGAAGCCACCTGACTGGTTTAAAAATTTGAGGCCAGGTGCTGTCAGACTAATTCTGTGTCCAAATTTTGAAGGCCACTGTCCTTGTTCTGTGTCCCTGCACAGGCTCAACCCTGCTTGTGCTTTACCTTGCCTCCGTAACCTGTGGATCCAGCCAAAAATCTTCACTCTCTGCCCTCTGTAAGCCTCCAGAGCATTGATCTTCACCTGTGAGGCAGGGAATAAAAGCCATTTAATAGGGGAATGGTTCACCACCTCTTGGAGCTCACCCAGAGCCCACCCCAGAGCAGCACCATCTCTGTGCTGACCAGGTGCCCTAGGCACTGGATCATACTCACACACTTGGGCTCTGGAAGACTGGGATCATTCTTGATAACAACCTTCTTGGCTTCCTCCAGGTTCTTCTCTCTTCTCAAGAGATCTTCTGCCTGGTTGGAGTAAAATTACTTATTAAATAGCTGTAACCAGGCCAGTTGTAAATAACATGTGAAACAATGACATCAGTGAGGAACAACCTGCAGCTTTTCTGGAGGGACAGGAATGATGATGACACTGTAATGTTTTTGGAAAACAGTGGTGCTCTGCTCCTTTTGAAACCTACCTCCTTCTTCTCCTTAGCTTCATTTTTCATCTGCTCCCTGTGCCATAGCTTTTTGACATTCTTCATCTGTGATTTGGAAATGATGGCCCATCTCTGAAGAATTCGAGGAGAGAGCAAGAGACAGCAGATTACACTGTGTCCCTTCACACCTAGATGCATTAAATAATTCCCACTAGGAAACCCTTCAATGCCACAGCACCTCATTTTCTTTTTGGGAATCCACATAAATTGTAGGAAATGGCTCTTTTCCTGCTGTCATCAATGCCTAAAAAGATGGAAAAATAACCAAAATGAACCAAAATCATCCCTATAGAGCCTGAGCAGGCACCTTGCTGCTGCTCAGGTTGTAAAAACACGTATGAAACTCAGATGTAAAAATACAAGGGCCATCACTTGCCCCAGAACACACTCCACACTGCCCAACAAAGCACAAACAAAGTGTTTTCCAGACTCACCTTCAACACGGTCTTGAATGGTTTCTTTTGTGTTCCATCACCAGTGGAATCGTTGCCCTCTCGTTCAGACACATACAGCTCTTCTGGGATACATGACAAATACGGGCAATTACTCAAAAATAATGAGAATGCAAATGGACACACACGGGTGTGTCCCTGCTCACTGCAGGGGCCTGGAAGAAGTGATCGTTAAAGGCCTCTTCCAATCCAACCCTTTCTATTACACCGAATCTTGATGGTTATCAGCAGTGACAAACCTTCAAATGCACCACCCGGTCAGTCAAGATAAGAATTATATCCTATATTTCATTTAAAAAACCAATCCGTGCAGTGCGTTCGGTAAAATCTCAAGGGTTCCCGAGGTACCGAACCACCGGCTGCACACGGGGACCCAGAAGGAGCAGCCCTTCCTTCCCGGGCGCAGCTTTGAGCAGGTAAGCAGGGGACGGGGCCCGGGGAGCAGCCAGGACCCGACACAGCAGCTGACACTGTGTGAGAAGCGCCGCGACCCCTCCCGTGCCCGGGGAGGGCCCGGCCCGGCGCTGCGGCCGCTCCCGGTGCGGCCTCCCCAGCGCAGCGCCCCGGGCCCGGCCCGCCGGGACACGGCACGGGAGAGGCTGCGAGGGGATGGGGAGGGGATGGGGGCCGCGCCCCCGGGCTCTCACCGAGGGCCAGCGCCGCCGTCCTGCCCAGCACGTCCCCCGCCATGGCCGCGCCGCAGGAACTGCATCACGGGCGGGCTGAGCCAACGCGCCGCCGCCTTGCGTCAGCCAGCCCGGCCCTTCCGCCCCTTCCCTTCCGCGCACGGGCGGGGCAAACCCGCTGCGCCTGCTCCCCGCCAGGTGCGGACACGTCGGCACGGGCCGGTGTAACCCCCGGAGTCATGGCAAGGAAGTGCACTATCGCATATTTATTTGCATTACACCTTTGAAATGTACATTCCATTGAATGAGAGCTGTAGGGCATAATTGTTACTATAAAACCATTTCAACAATTAGCTTTTAGTTCGGGACGGGGAAGTAGATAAAACATTCAAACACCTCAACTCCGGTAAAGAATGTGCAAATGTAAAGAGACTGATAAAACCACTTTTTACACTGTAAGAATTGAGGCACCAGCAACTGAAATACATTCCATGAAAGTGACTGATTTCTAGTTATCCATCACTGATTGTCCAGAACTGAAATGAATAGCTTGTGCCAGCTCCAGGGGCAGCTTCCTGAGCTGAGATCTATCCTGATTCCTAATCCAATCTGACACTGGCAGGAGTTTATCACCAAAGACGTCCCAGCTCAGCTGTGACAGTTCTGATGGGAGCATCCAGGGCCCTCTCCAGGGCCTAGCACCCCATGTGCCATCATGTCTGAGCAGTTCATGAAATGGAGCACACAAGCGAAATCGCTTTCAATGACAAGGATGAAATGTAGATACAGTTTTATACCAGCATAGTATTCAGAAGTGAAAAGTCTGCAATTCCAGGCATCACTAAAGACAGACACTGCTGGGTTTCCACTCCCAGCACGTGTATCCTTCACTGTCATACAGAGCACTCACACAAGGATCACCAGTTCCACGGAGAACTCTTGGCCTTTCTGTGTTCCCAGGAGTCCAAACCCAGAAACTTCTGTGATCGGACATAAAAATCTTCACATCCTCATGCCAGGTGGTTGAACAGATCCTGAGTTTGCCGGGAACAGTTCTGTGCAGTCGCTGTGACAAAGAGCCCTGGCCGGCAGGCGGGCAGTCCCTCAGCTGGTGTCGCGCGTGTCCCCGGAGCCCGGCCCGGCCAGCACGGCGTCCAGCGGGGCGCGCCGCTTGCGGATGCTGCGGCCCGAGGCGATCAGGTCGGCGTAGCCGCGCTGGTGCGAGAAGGCGTAGGCGGAGCGGCGGGCGGACACGCCGCGGCGGAACGCGCTCTGCCGCCGCTTCCACTGCTGCTCCTCCAGCAGGTACTTCCGACGGTTCCTCTGGATCTGCGCGCACGCAAACACACCGCGGGCTGCGCATTAGGCAGCGTCGCCACAGCTGATCTGTTCTCATAGCTGTGTGCTGGCTCAAGGCAGAGCAGGTAGCCAAATCCATCCCCTACACTCTTGACTTGTAACCCTGGCACTCCAGCCCAGCCTAAATTAAACTCAAACTGGGGCCCTCAGCAGCCTCATAGGGTCTCAGTGGCACCACCAGATCTCAGCCAGGCACACAAGGAAACAGCCCCCACTGAGCTGCTGCCTCTGGCCAGCCCTGCAGCCACTCCTCCACCAACAGGACCCAAGCCAGGCTCGTGTTGCTCTCTGAAGGGCACCATCACTTACTTGTCTCTAACATTATCATAAAATCCCAGAATGGTTTGGGTTAGAAGGGACCTTAATGCCCATCTCATCCCACCCCTTGCCACGGGCAGTTCCACGAGCCCACACCTTAGCCCTGACACCAGTCCCTGTAAAGAAACACCTGCCACATTCACCCAAATACCAGATCTCACTCACTTTATCGCTCTCCGAAGGCCAGATTGTCATGGACACAAAGCGCTGTGCCACTACAGGCAGTAAGCAAATGGCAATGGTTAAAATCATGGTAAGCCAAAGGTATGGCTGCCGCAGAGCATTCGGAGCAGTTCCTGGGAATAAAGGCAGCAAAAGTTAATTTATGACAATGCTACACGAGACAGGACTGAGAACCACAAAGCACCAGGACTGACCTGTGAAGTGAAAGGCAGAAGGGAAGAGAACATGGATTCCGGCACTGTGAAAGTCAAATGTGATCCCAAAGTAAATTGCAATACTCCCAAATACTGAGAAAGCATTAACAAAAGTCCAGTATGATGTATCCAGGCCAATCTAAAAGCAAACAAAAGTGCTAAATGAGTTTCTTAATTCTAAGTAATGTCAACTACTTCTTACATGTTGTTACCTTTCTAGTAGAGAAATTCAGAACAGTGAGCAGAAAGCGTTCTCAGAACACCAGAACTCAGGGAACTAAGCTTACTTGCCTGAAAATTGACCACAAATATCAGAGAGGATGCTGCTGTGACAGCAAAGGACTGATAATCTGCAGGGGCTTCTCCGTCTTGTCCCATAGATTTAAGGTAGGCTCCGTACGGGATGAAGAAAATGATCAGTGAAGTTACAGCTCCATGGAGCAAACTTATAAAGAACTCCTTGTAGTTGAAAAGTAAATCTTTCTGACCCAAAATATAAAGTCTGGGGAACCGAAGGCTCAGTTTGTCGCTCACATCCTTAATAAAGAGGAAAAAGAAAAAAGAAAGTTGTGAATTGTTGTTCTCAGCCTGAGGTTTGGAGAGTGAGAAGCTGAACCATACAGTGTCCCAAAGGGAATGGCAGATCCCCTTCTCTTTCCAATAGCAGGGATTTGCACAGAGTAATGCAAAAGGAAAATGTTCTTAAAAGCCACAAACCCAAACCCCTCTTGTTTGATGGACAACCAGTGTAACTTAGACCTGGTGATAGGTGCCTTTGGACTCACTGCTGTAAGAACATGGGGATACCTGGTCAAACAAGCCGACGAGCAGGACCGGGAGGCTGGAGTACAGCACGTTGTACACTGTGATGAACCAGTCCTCATAGGCTGTCTGCAACACAGAGGGAATTGCAGGGCTTGGTGATTTCATTTCATTACATCCTTCCCCTCCAGTTCCTGAGAAAACTCACATGTGCTTCTTTCAGTTCCCTGTCTCGGTGTTCACCCAAAGGCAGCAGCACCTTGGCTCATGGCTCTGCTGAAGCTCTTTAGTCTGTGTTAAGCTGCCCCACTCCTTCCAAATGTTCCTCCCTGTACAACAGTGATCCTGACTTCAGTGCTCTGGAATCATACCTAACTGCTTGTAACTAATTTGCTCAGTACTCATCACATCCTCTTGCAGAAATCACTGGTGACAACTTCACCTTCCTGACACTTCCCAGGTTCAGCCTTTGCTGTTCCGCACTGACAGAAGCACCTGCCTGTTGTTATCCCACATGAGCACACCTTCCTACCTGGGCAGAGAAGCCATTGAAGAATGAGTACCAGATGTGGACCAGCGTGAAAGCGAAGTTTTTGTAGAAGAAGTATCTCAGGAACTTGCACATCCTGATGTAGGACCAGCGCCCGTGCACCAGCAGCAGCCGCTGCAGGTAGCGGAACTGTCCGAAGGAGTAGTCACTCGACATGACAGCCTGCATGCCCTCCTGGCCACTGATCCCAACTCCAATGTGGGCAGCTGGGTGAGGGACACAAACACCACACACGAGGTTGGACAGAGGGACAGGAACACAACCAGGGCCATTTCTACTGTCACCTGGACTGTCTCTCGGTGCTTGTTCTGTCAGAACGCACCTGGGAAACTTGACCAAAGGAGAACCGAGCGATGAGACAGAGTGAGTAAAGTGCTGAACAAACTGGCCAGGCAGTTTACAAACACCCTTGGGACACAAACCCTATCCTAGACATTTTTTCCTCACTTGCATCTCTTGGGAAGCAGAGCAGGTACAATGTGGGATGGCTAATGCCACCAGGCAGGGGGCAGCCAAGCTACTGCTTTGGTCTTTATATTACATTTCTGTAACACACAGCATGAGAACAGATTCCTGCTCAGGGAATGTCTACAGAAAACAAAAAATAGATGAGGAAAAATCACTAACCATTTCCTAAAGTGCTTCCTCAGAAAGGGAAACAGGCACAGAAGCTAAAAGGCCCACGGCAGCAAAGCAGATGGAAGAGTCTTCTGACAGAGAGGGACAGTGGAGAGACTGCAGGAGCAGGCCAGAGGAGATCTGTCCTAGCGGGAGAGCTTGACAGCTGCCTTACTTTTGATCATGTTCACATCATTGGCCCCGTCCCCGATGGCCAGGGTGATGGCCTTCTTGTACTTCTTGACCAGCTCCACCACCATGGCCTTCTGCTTGGGTGTCACTCGGCAGCAGATCACAGCCCTGCACTCGCAGGCCAGATCAACAAAGTTCTTCTGCTGCTGCTCCTTGTAGGCCTCTGCCCTTCTCCTTTTCTCAGTTTGTTTTTTCTTCTCTTCTGCTGTTCTGGGGAATTTCAGTTTAAGTTTCTTTCTCTTCTTCTTCTTCTCCAGCAGGATTTCATTCTGTGAAAAAAATAAAACATACTGTATTCTCTTCTGCACTATTCCCAGTCCTACTCCAGGCACTGCCTAACAACACACCTGAGGTCAGAATGCTCCCAGCATTCATTTCTGGCGTTTTAATGAACTGCTTGTGCAGACAAAGGAACAGGGTCCTCAGTGAGAGACACTGTGGGCTGGTGGTGCCCCAAAACCCCAAACACTCGGGAGAACAGCCTTTGTACATACCAGCCAGGAGCCAGTGATGATCAGAGCCCGGTCTCTGCTGCCCTGGAAGAACGGCTCGTTCATTCTGAGAGAGGAATGTGGACTGGATCCAGCCCTGTTCCTCTGGTTTTCCAGCCTCGTTTGAAGGAGAGCACTGGAAAGAGAGGGGGAAACTGTACTGAAAAGTCAAGGATAAACTTTAAACTAGGTCAGTCCCACACTGAAAATCCTGAAAACTTACTAACTCCTCTGTGTTTTTACTTGCCTGATATCTTCTCCATAGCAGATGGCTGTTTCCTCTGTTAGGAGTTCACAAGAAAATCCAATATTTTCAGCAGTTTCTACAAAAAAAAAATAAGAGAGGGAAGTATTTACTGAAAGTTCTGCCACAAGTAATTGTTAGGAGCAGCCAGAAGCACCTCAAGTGATCTTAAGTAATTTCTGATTTACATTTACATTTCAGTATAAGAATTCCATTTCAATGCCACAGTGTAGATGAACAGGAAAACATCCTCCTGTTTTTAGCTGTTTGGCTGTAAGTAAACCCCACCTTTTTTGTCACCAGTAAGCACCCAGATTTTAATGTCTGCTTTGGAGAGTCTGGAGATAGTTTCTGGAACTCCATCCTGTAGTTTGTCTTCAATAGCTGTTGCACCAAGCAGCTGGAAGGCATTTGAAACACAGGTGGTTAGTAGCATTGAAACACGTTTCTTTTAATATAAAAATTGAAATGTACTAAAAATGTACAGCTCCTTACAATCAAGTTTTTTTCTATTTCCTCATACACTTTGTCCAGAGCTTCATCCCGGTGACTTGTAGCTAAACTGGCCTCCAGAAACTTTTTATTCCACACTTCAAATTCATCCTGGCTTATGTCTCTATAGCACAGGCAGAGTGTCCTGAGAGTTTCATTTGCAAAGACCTGAAAAATAATTAAAACCACACGTATCACAAAAGAAAACTCTTCATTTGCAATCCAAACACGAGGGCAAGAATGTGAGCATTTGACAAGTTTGACAGAACAAGTCAAACTTTCAGAACCAATTGCAGGTTTCCATTTGTCTTAATAGCTTAGGAAAAGGAAATTAATAACACTACTGTCAGAAAGAAACGGTTTTTGTTTTAAAAAGAGCATACAAAATACAAACATACATCAAGGGCCTCTTCTGTGGCTTCTCTCTTGACATTCCTGGGGTGCAGGCGCTCGTAAATCACCGTATCAGCCCCTTTGCAGTACAGCCTGATATTGCCACCGGACTCTCTTACTGTGGAGGGAAACAGCACAGGGGGCACCCTTACAGGGAGGAATCATTTCACATTGGAATTTTCAGCCTGCTGCCAAGTACCAAAGTGCAAGATAGTGTTTCTTCTCCAGCGAGCTCAAAGGTGCCCCAGAACTGGTAATTCTTGACCCCAGCTTCCTCTGCACATCCCTTTTCACCCCTAAACAAGTGACCCTCTCCACACAGGCTGGTGGCAGTCAGCTTACCAATGACAGACATCCTCTTCCTGTCGCTGTTGAAATCCAGGATGGCCAGGACATCGTAGGTCCTCTGGACGCCCATCTCACTGATGGTGATGGTGTTCTGCGTTCGGGACAGGAACACGTACCCGAAGTTGCGCGCGGCCGTCACCAGGGCCCCCTCGTCCGGGGAAGCCGCCTGGTAGTGGAGCTGACCTGCAGGATTGCAGCCAGGACACTGCTGAGGGTGCAGAGCAGGGACCACAACCCCCAGTCTGTGACACCTGCTGCCCAAACAGGATCGCTCCTCAGCCTGCTTCCCTCCACAGACTGCAGCAAAACTCCACGTTGGCTACCTCAACATCCCAATTTCTCAGTCCAGTCATTTAAACATTTTCAAAAGAAGATCCAATGACAAATTCTTGGCCAGAGAGACCAATACGTGAGTGGAAACAACCCCAAAAACATTAGGAACAAGAAAGGACAGGACACTGTTGGTTTCATGGAGATTTCACAAAGATGGGAGTAAAGCAGTATTCATATTCCATGTTGTAATTGAATCTTCCAACCCACTAATTCACAAATTCAATAGCTGATGACCTCTACATTTAGTTTTGTTTAATTGAAAAGGCCAGCCTAACACTCCTCCCTTATGCTATCAGCATTAGTTGCAGATGTCTCCCTCGTGGAACTGGACTTGAATTATTGTTTTCTGCTACACAAGGAAAACAAGCTAAGCAAAAGCCACACTCACCGTCAGAAGTGTCAGCCATGACTGTGTGACAAATAGCAAGCAGAAAAAAGAACTTCTGGATTTCTGGCTCCTTTCCAGCCTTTATTTGCTCTATCAGATAGTGATCATAGAATAAGAACTTTCCATCTGCATACACATTCCAGCTGAAATCAACTTGCTGCTGAGACAACAGGGGAAGAGAGGCTGAGTCACCAAGGTGCCACTGCTTTGTGCCCACCTGCCCCTCTCTGTGCCACGGATGGGACAGGTGGCTGGCATGGACCTGGCATGGAGCTGGCATGGAGCTGGCATGGACCTACCTCTGCGTGGCTCTGGAGCTGCCCTGCTGCATCCCGGCAGTCCCCTGCAAGGCAAGCACCCACACTCAGGGTACCAGGCACAGCAGAGCTTTTACAGCCCACCACAAAGTAAAATAGACCCACCACATGTACTGCCCTGCCAGTGGAAGGGAAGGCAAAGGACAAACTGCTGCTCACACTAAAATTTCCTTGTCTGTTTCTTGACTTTGTCCCCAGAGCATTTCTTGGGAAAGCAAATTTGTACAAAAAATTATGCGAATTACCAATTTTCAGTTTTTCTGAAAGCTGAGATGTTCCCACTAAAGTTCCTTAATTTCCACTTTGCAAGTGCGAAAACCCCAACAGCTCAACCCCATGCTTTACCCAGTGCCAGGTCTAAATTGTGGAAGTTCAGCTGGAACCAAGAGAACTTGTATGTACCTGACCTCCAGCAGGTATTCAAATTCCTCCTCCTCCTTTGCACAGCTTACCGTATGTTTGCCCATTTATGCAGCACTTTTTAAAGGTCATGATGTTCTGTGTGAGGGTTCCAGTCTTGTCAGAGAAGATGTACTGGATTTGGCCCAGCTGCTCGTTCAGCGTGGTGGTCCTGGCCTTGGCAGCCGTGTCCTTCTCGGGGTAGTACATCTGCAGGTCCCAGTTGATGAAATAGCTTTGGCCAAAGCGAATCATTTCCACACTGCATGGAAGAGAAGGAGGGTTCTCACTCCCAGCTGCAGCTCCCATTTCCACCCAAAGACAGCTCCTCAGGTACTGCCCTACCTCACGTAGAGGGAGATGGGCACCACGGTGTTGAGGACAATGATGTATCCCCAGAAGGTGAGGAAGCCCCGGTAGGCAGGGCTGGAGTCCTGAGCATCGTACAGGTACCAGGAGCAGTTGCCAATCTGCTGCTCCCAGTAGGTGTGACCGATGGCCAGCCCAGCTGACAGCAGGATAAGGACCATGATGATCTGCAGGGCACAGAGAGGCCTCTCACACTTCAGGAACATCTGCTCCACTTAAATCCCAAATCCCCATGTTCCTAACAGAACGTGACGGGTGTTTGTGGGGAGAAATGGAGGAAACATTTCCCACAAAGGCACATTTCAGGTTTCCTCCTACTCCATCTCAGCAGGCCAGAAAAAACATCAAAATATATTTATTACATATACACAGGAAGAAGCTGCCTAACTTCACATTCACTATTCACTTAAAATCTGAACTTAAAAAAAAGGCTTACAGTATAAACCATGTAGTTCATAAGGGAGTCAATTTTTGTCCTTTTAAATCTTGTCTTTCCACTATTTTTCATTATTTTTGTGTCAGCACCTAAAAATAAAGAGTGAAAAATTTAAGAAAAGGGAAAGACAGGATAAGCAAATACATGTCAGTATTACAGTTTTACCAAACTGTGCCATGAAATACAGTTGGTGTCTATAGGATGAAGATTCTTTTTCACTCTACAGGTGTGCTTTTAGTGGGGAAATATTACACACCTGCAAATATGACCATTCCATGGCAGAAGTCCGTGTTCCTGATCTTACAGCCACGCAACAAAATCTTATCAGCATCCAGGGGATAAACTGAGTTTCTCCAGGATAATGTTCCTGTAAACTTATCCAGTCGGTTATTGGGCTCTTCACATTCAACCAGACCTAGAAAATGTGGAGGACAATGTGTTTAATGTACAAGTTAAATCCAAATGCATTGACTTGTACCCACCACCATCAACATCAAAGTAGCTTTGCTTTACTTTTACTGACTTGCAAACGATTTGAGCTAGGTTCTAACAGCATTAGGTGCAGAACTGTACCAACCATCAAAGTCTGCCAGGGCTCTTTCTTCCTGAAGGTGTTTGTGCGTCACCTCCAGGGCCATTTTGAATTTTAAGTTAGTCTCACTAAGAAGAAAGCATAAAAAGGTGATTGTATTAAAACCACTGATACAGGAGAGAAGTTTAAACACAATTAAATTAAGGTACCACCACTTCTCTGGGCAACCTATACTAAAATAAAAAATAAATCCATATCCTTCCCCCTTTCTTCCTATGTCACATCCTCCAACACTTTTGATGTGCCTGTAGCACTCCAGTGGACAAGTTTTCATGATTCTTGAATTGTGGGAATCACAGCTGGATACAGTTCCCCAGGTATGGCTTTACAAGCAGACTCCACCATACACAATCCTTGCTCTTTTTCTACTCAGCCCAAATGAACTCCAAGACAGCCTTAAGGACAGCCTTACCCATCCAGTTCAGCTGTCTCCACATAGCACAGACTGTTTGGTTCTGAGCTGGACAGCAGCAAAATATCAGCCTAGAAAACAAATAAATACACATCAAATAAAGCCAGGTAAAAATTCCTACAGAGCTCTCTTGAAACATCAAACAAATGTATCTGAAGCAGGAACAAAAGGAACTTACAGGAACAAAAGTGTTTTTCTCCAGACGAACGACATCACCAACTTTAATATCTTTCCATTTAGCAGCTTTGAACCTAATACCAAAGACAGTTTAATAATTATTACTTTTAATCTAGAACACCATGCACTCTATAAAGCTTACAATACTGAACTTTCCTTAGGAAAAAAAATGACCTTTTGGTTTGCTGTGGGTTTGCCTCTCAGAAACTGCAATTTAATTGAGGGTCTACAGCTCAGAAGCCAACCTACCTCTTCTCTTCCCACTTCACCTAGTTATGAATTCCTGTCCTGCTCTCCAAAGAAGTTGCTCTTAGCACAGATTTAGTCCTGGAGAATTAACTTTAAATTACTCCTTTAAGCAATTCTCTTCCAGCTTCAGTTAGGTTTTCAGACAGAGAACAGAGCTGAGCCTTTCCTACCATCTACAGCTTCAGATCTGTGGCAAAGCTTAGCCACAGGGACACGATCAGAGCTCGGAGGGGAACACACAAACCTTCCATCCCTGATGACATCACAGGTCCTGTTATTGACCTCGTTGTCCATCCTGTGACGAGCCTGAAACCAGAGCCAACAATGCCCTGAGTCACACAGGAGACATGAGCTGCACCGGGAGGGTTTTGCTTTTGTATTTACAGGACATGGTTCTTACAATGTCATCCACCAGGTCTTTGACTGCAGTTACTCCCAGCACCAGGAGCAAGGGCACCAGAGTTGTGTACCATGACAGGGTACTTATTTCAGGAATCGACTGCAAAAGACCAATAAAATCAGGTCAGTACGGGATCATCAATCAAATTGAAATCAGAGATATTCCACAGTGACCTGACTAGAGAAAAAAACCAACACATCAGAGAGAATTTTAAGTCAGGTTGGAAAAATGAACAAAAGAAGAGTTTGGCTGTCACGTTACTTGGGAACCAGCTTCCCTTTAACAATTGCACTGGCTCGTATAGTCTGGTGGTGCTTCTGATTTATGGGATGAACTCAAGAAACATCTTTTCCTCATGAAATTCATGAGCTCTGCAACGAGTTCATTCAAATTCTGTGCAACTAGCTCATCCCAGAAGCCTGCCACAGCTCATCCAGATTTGCTGCAGGTTTCTGTTATGATGGGCTTGGTCTCTGCAGCAGTGCCCCTCAATTCCCTGGCAGGACAGCACTGAACTGTGTCATAAATATTATCGAGCTCAGATTGCCTTCACACTGAGTACTCTCCATCTTGCCTTACCTGCAATATGAGAAGAACAAGGAAATAGAAGTTGGCTGCTCTCTTGAACTGTTCAAACAGATTCAGAGGTAGAAAAGTGATGGGGTTGTACTTGTATGTCTTAATTGCATTTCCCTGTGGGAGAAACCCAAATATCATCAGTGACACAGCAGAGCTTCTCTTTCCAACACAAATGTACAGTGCATAGGTTTAAGTTCCTAATTCTCTATCTCACCTTAAACACTAGAGCCTTGATTTTCCATTCCAAAACCCCAATCCAGTTATTCTTCCCCCCCTCTGCTGGAAACACTGAGGAATTGTGAACGGTGGCTTTTAGACCACTCCCCAGCCATTCCAAAGATCTTACTGGGATTAAGGGAGAATTCACCCGACAATTAGCACCTCACTGGGATAAGACAACTTACCGCATATTTGCTTTTCTTGAAGCACAGGAAGATTGTTCTCTTGAAGCCCGGCTGATCATAGAAAGGCTGGTCGTTTGCTTTAACTTGCCAGCCGCAGTCTGGAAGGGACAAAAAGAGTTGAAAAGTGGTACAAACACGAGGGAATAAATCTGCCACTTTCAGGTTTTCTCTCAAATCCATGTTTTAAAGGTACTTTCAACTGAAGCAAAGTCAAATACCTGCTTTATAATACATATCCTTAAAGAAACCTTTCCAAGGCATTTCCAGGCTGTTTGTCTTTATTAGCAATTCAAGTACATTCAGAGGAAGGGAGAAGGGTTGCTTAACATTTGAAAGTTCTGTGGGACACCTGCAGAGTAACATTTACTCATGCTAAATTCCCTTCTCTCCCCTCTTCTGGTTTGCCTCTGTGAGGCCCATGAAGCGCTGAGCACTCCAACCCAGGTATGCGTCTTGCTGGAAATGAAGAGGTCAGTTCACCTTTTGAAGGCAATTAATTGATTGAACCACACTGTGCCATGCTCTTCATTCACACCCATTAGAAAATACACATCCGAAGCACTTTTATTCTTCAGCCACCAGTTTTGTTCGATTGTGAGAAAACTCAGGAACAGGAATTGCATCCATCCCAATTTTCCGTGCCCGCTCTTTCACGGGCTTTCCCTGCCAGCCCCCTCAGCTCCTGCTGGCTCAGCCTGGAGCAGGGGCACCCTGTGCCCACGGGCATCCTGTGCCCACGGCCGCGCACCCGGGAGCTCCTTGCCAGGTCTGAAGCCGCTCCCGCAGCTCTGCCCGCCTGGGAAGGACGGTACGGGCAGCGTTTGGGAACGCAGCACTCCTGACTCACCGGCCAAGCATCTCCCCTGTCCCCGTGGCAGCCCACGGGGACTGTCCCCAGTGCTGCTCTTCCTGGTCTCACGACATCCTCTGCACCACGGACGGGCTGAAACGGCCGGCGGCAGAGGCGTGGCACGGCTGTGACTAACACTGCAAAACCCCAATCCAACTGCAAAGGTGGTTTTGTTTTTCCCACCCACCACAGAGCAAATTCCACACGGACATATCTGGACTTTTCCTGGGACTACACAACTTTCCGGTTATAAGCCCAGAAGATAACACGGAAATATTTATCTCGAGGAAGCATGTTTTGAGTTAATATTATAGGCATGAATTTAGAAAGTTACTAAGTTTGTCAAAATGACAGGGCATAAAGAAAAACATAAAGGCTACAGAAACATTTCTCTAACACATTCCAAAAACATTGCAGTGTTGATAAAACTGATCGAAAACTGACAAATTAGGTCAGAGGTAAAACCTGCAGGAAGGGAGCTCCTCAAAATTACTTTGAAGTGTGATACTAACACCTAATATTTGGCAAGCTGCTTTGGTAATTCATCAACTTTAAAGGACGTCATCATAAAAAAAAAATCTTAAACTAAACATGTGATGGGTGCTTGTAAAATGACAGCATACAACAGGTGGTTATGAAATGAGAGCTGATCAACTGTTCCCACACAAACAGGAAAAAATCTGTATACATTACAGAGGCGTTGGTTAATTGAAAATACTCTCATTGCAGTATGAGAAAAGGGAATTCAGGGGAGCTACAGATGTTTCCTGGGTAGAGGTTCAGAGCAGGGAGGCCAGAAAGGCTCCTCCCACTGAGGTTCTTATGCTGGCAGCAGCCACAGGTTGTACCTGCCGGTTCCTTTGAACTCCTACTCACCTTTTACCTTTTAGGAAACTCATGAGGCTATAAAATGAGCAGTGAGGTGGAAATTGCTCTGCACAAGCAGAAATTCAGGGAAAACACTGAGCACAGCAAAATGTTCATGCTGGAGCCCATTTCCAGAGGACTGGGAAACCAAGTACCTGGAGGTCTGTCTGAAAGGTTCCCAGAGCACAGGCCACGTACATGCAGGGCCTGCCTTAATTAACAGGAGGTCACCATGCAGCTCATTATCTTTGCGCAAGGAGCAGGGCACAGAACTGGGCTGCAGCTTGGAATGAAGCTGAGTTTCATTCTGGCATTTGCTAAACTGAACTGCCACCAATTTACTCCTCCAGAGGCAGATAAGCCATTCCAAACCTTACCTGACACATAAACACAGAAATGCAATCGGTCCCTGAGGCTCAGCCTCTGCATCCAGCATCATGCACTGCCCAAAGCAGGGCCATGGTGCTGTTGGCTTTTAACCAGGCTCTCAGGCCATGGTGCTGTTACCTGTTAGCCTCCAGCTCCTGTGGCTCTCAGGCCATGGTGCTGTTACCTGTTAGCCTCCAGCTCCTGTGGCTCTCAGGCCATGCTGCTGTTACCTGTTAGCCTCCAGCTCCTGTGGCTCTCAGGCCATGCTGCTGTTACCTGTTTTGCCAGGCTCTCTGGCCATGGTGCTGTTACCTGTTTTGCCAGGCTCTCTGCTCTCCTCGGTGTCCCTGCTGGTTTGCTTGGGTCCCAGCTGAGCCCCAGCCTGGGGACTGTCCAGCTCGTCCTCCGTTTCGTCGTCGCTGTACGGCACCACCTCATCGTTGGGCTGGGAATCCTCCTCGAAGGTGGTCTCTGAATCCCTTTCTGAGATCATGCTGCTAGCACCCTGCCAGGATGTGGGACAAGTTAGGGACAAGAGCTCACCCAGCAAGTGCTGGAAACCACATCTGCAGTTTTACTCTGCTGGTGCTGCTCACCAAACCCCACATGTGAAACCCCAGCACAGCACAGGGCACAGGCTTGGTTTTCCAGCTCTGAGCAGGATCAGGGGCAGCTCTTGTCCCAGGCAGCCCTTCATTACTGCTCTGCTATGTGTAATTACACTCTGCAGCCCAGGAACACCGTGTGCTCCCAACACAGGACGTAGGAACTGGGGAGCACCCAAACACCTCTCCCAGGGACCATTACATCATGCCCTGAGGAGCCACAGGAGCTGGAGCCCTGCTTGGCCACAGCAGGACACAGAACTGGGCACGGAGTGCCAGGTCACACATCAAGGGTTTGGTCACACAGCTGATCCTCCGTGCCTGCCTGCCCAGCCTCACCCAACCCAGCCTTGCTTCCTCTCTCTTCCCACAGCTGAACATTGGTGTTTGCCACTGCAAGATCCCACATCTCGCCGTCCAAACACCCGAGAACACCCGGGGAGGCATTTTGGCACAGCCCTGAGCTGCATCAGAGGAGGATGGGCTGAGCTGTGGCCATGCCCATGTGCCCTTCAGCTGTGCCTCAACTGGACGTCTCCAGCCTGATAAGCCTGGGTGTGATCCTAATCCTGAACCACACATCAGTTCCCAGCTTTCCCCCTGGCCTGCCTCACCACCATGGCATTGCCTTTGCTACCAAACTCAGCAACCAGCAGGGCTGGCACCAAACCTGCTGACATCCCCCTCAGCTTCTGGTTTTGCAAAGCTGAATCGTCTCCCCTCCCCAATATCTGCTGTAAGAGTGAGATAAATATTCCATGAGCACAGACTGTGCTACTGGAGTGGCAGGCTGCTGGCAGGGAGCCCACGGCAGGCCGTGTTCCTGAGCCACAGCGCTGCAGGGCCCGCCCAGCACACACTGATAGCCCAAAAATACAACAAACCCACCAGGCTGAGGGCACAGAAACCCACACAACCTCTCCCAAGACCCACTCAAACTGCTGGAGGCTTCTCCTTCATGGAATTACCCAGCTGGTCACTACCACAGGTGTAGAACCTGAGACTTCTGTGACAGATCCCATTTTCCTAAATAGCCTTGGAGTTAGGAAATACACTTCAAGTTCCAATTCAGGCCCCTGAATACCTCCCAGTGATATTCTGGGTTTATTTCTCCTCTTTTCCGTGCTTTAATTCTTTCTGTCCTGCTAACACCTCTTGTGGGGACTGCTGGGGGGAACAAGTTCCTCCCACACACAGTCCCTAGAACACAAAATGCCACCAGATCCTTGGCTGGCTCTCACTCTACAACAACTGAAACAAGCTCATATCCCTGGCACACAGCTATTAGTCTATTAAATTTTACTGATTAACTGCTTAATGATTAATGAAGTAATTAGTCATGCGAAGGGGTAGATGAGATGTCAGAACCTGCTGCTTTTGTTCTCCATTACAGATGTGTGCCTGCATGGCAATGCCTACAACGCCAGCAGCAGCAGCCTGTGATGCTCACTGGACAGAGCCTGCCAAGCCACCCGGGGTAAGGTTAAATTAACTGCAGCCACTTTCCCTCTGCAGAGAACTAAACTGCCCTGGAAAACCTCGTTAAGAGAGGAGATCTCATTAAGTGTTACCCTGCAGGCAGCACAAGCCTCTGTGCTGCGGGAGGCAATGGAACGGTGCCCGGGGCTGGCCCGGAGCCTGAGGAAAAGCTCCCGCGGCTGGGAGGGAGATGAGAGCTGCTCTGGGAGCCGGGGCAAAGGAGTCCTCCCCTGACAGAGTCAAGTTTCTTGACACTTGGTCAGGAAGAAAAGGGCTGGGAGGGCAGAGCTGTGTCAGAAGGTCAGAGGAAGGTGGGGAGGGATCACGATGGGAAAGGGGAGATGGGAGGAAGCGCAGCATGGAGCAGCAGAGATGCCAGCAGAGATGCCAGCAGAGATGCCAGCAGAGATGCCAGCTAACCCCGAGGGAGCAGGTAAGAGAGGGGAGCACACGCCCAGCAGAGCCTGGATGCAGGAAGCAGCCAGCAGAAACTCAAAGGGAACAAACGTGGCAAGGAGAGAGGGGCCACTACTGCTTCTGGTCACTGTTCTGAGGACTGTGGAAACAGTTCATGGAGGGCCTGAGGTGGAACAACACAGTTGTTAAATACTGCTTGATCAAATACTCAGAGAACGCTTTGAAAAGCTGGTTCTTGGCTGCATAGCCCTCATTTTCTAGTTCCTGACTTGACAACCAGGGCTATCACTGTTTCAGACCAGAAAACCTTACAATAACCACCTTCAGTCTAGAGGAAGCATCAGCTCACACTGCCTGGGTGGGTGGGGAGCAGTGTCCAGCTCCCAGTTCTGCCTTCCAGCCTGGAAAATCCTGCTGATCCAACAGCAGGATGGATACATGGGGAGATAAAGGAGATCAAAACAGTATTAAGCACAGCTTTAAGTATACCTGATCCACTTTATTTACTAAAAGGGCAAAAGGGCTTCAGTAACTCAGGTTATGTGTCTACTTCTGCCTCAGGGCAAGCACCAGACAATTGGGAATAAATTAAACCTTGTAAAAACTCCACTTACTGCATTTGTTTCAAGGCAGTAACAACAACCCAAAGCAATCTTATTCTAAATTCTTCTCTGGAGATTCACTGCACATGACACTGCTGCAAGAACCTGGGGTGACTTCTTGCAAATTGGGTCATCCCTCAAAGCGCCCTGAAAGTTAAGGAATCCATCTAGAACAAGGGACATGGATAGCAGAAGGATTAAAATGCCACTAGAGCTGTTATTTTGTGTTTATTATGGATATAAAGACCTACAAGGCTCACCATTACACACCTCTGGCCACCACAGCCTGTGCACAGCCCACACCCTGCACCACCTCACACACTGGGGCAGTGCCAAGCTCAACAGCTGCTCAAACCTGGCCATGCTCTGTTCTTCCAGAACACAACAAGATCAGTATTTCATGCAAGAATCATAAAGCAAACTCAAATAGTACAAAAAGTAACTCAGAGACTCCTCTGAACTGCCTCAGGTCTCTGGAGTTCAAATAGGACAAAAAAGCAATGGGAAGATGTTTCACTGATTTAACCTGGCATTTAAAGAAGCACTTAAATGCAAAGCCTGATCCTCAGAGATGTAAGATTTATTCCTTTACCAGGTGATACTGGAGCACCCAGCATTGCAAAACAAAACCTGCTTGCAGGAGGGCTGAATACCAACTCCCAAACTGCAGCAGAAAGCCATGTCTGACATCAGCCTCTGGGGTGGGGCTCCCACAGGGACCTGCTGGCACAGTACGATCACTCCAATTACATCTTCCTGAAAGACAGCAGTAATTAATTACTGTGCCATCCTCAGCGGGCCCACACTGCTCACCTCACAGTAACAGAGAACTGCAGCCAAAATGGGACCCTGGCCAAAGAGAGCCTGGTAGGGAACAGCACCCGAGAGGGTACTCGGGGCTGCCACCCTGGAATGCACCCAGAGGAGAAATCAGAGCCCACAGAGCACCTGCATGGCTCCACCAGAGCAGACACCTGTGCTCCAGGGGCTCCAGTCCATATCATACCCTGAGAGCTTTCAGGCTCATCTTTCATCCATGGGCACAGGGCTGTAACAGCACTTGAGACCTGAAATTTAGAATTGCAAAGGCAGCCCAGACCCACTCTCAGGTCACGATCCACCCTCCAGCCCAATAATGACCCAACTGGTACCAGTTAATGCTCCTGGAGTTATTTTTAACACCCCCAAAGCACAGCCAGAAGCCCAGGCTTTAAACAGCAGGAAATTGCATTTCTCTGCTCTCCCCTCAGGGATGCCAGCCCAAGGCTTTGGCAGAGTATGGGCCTGCATTAAAAATGTGTTCAGCAACTCATCTCCCTGGAACCAGAGCTGCTGCAGGGAAACCAGCAAATCACACACTGGGTTTGCTTCCAATAGATGAGATGGATCACTGATTACTCACAGCAGATGTGAACTGTGACTGGTAACAAGTGCTTGGACAGGCTGATAGACAGGTCTTCTGAACAGCTACAACCTTCCAGGGAATCTTTATGACATTTTGAGAGGAAAACAGCAGCTAGAATAGCACGAATCAGCACAAATGGGCCAAGGAAATAACCTTCACCCCAAACAGTATTAACTTCAGGTAGATTGCCATGTAAATTACATGCTTAAAGCTGATCAATTTATAGATCTATTTCACACACAACAGCTCCAGTTACTTCCTTGAATGACTGCTTTACAGTAATTGAACACACAAAAATCATATCTGGAAGGGAATGATTTCCCTTAGTCATCTGTTCCCAAACACACTGGCTGTCACATGCACCCTGGGAGAGGAAAGCCCAGCTGCTGGGATGCCCAGAGAAGGGTGAGCTCAGGAGCTCAGCTATGTACTTTGAGCCAGCTGAGGCTCAAGTGTAGGGTCATGACAGCCAACTGCTGACCCTACACACCTTCCTGCACTGTGACCCTGGGGACAGCTCCCACTGGAACCTGCCAGCACTCACAATCACCCCAAAAGGCTCAGGGGTTCCAGTTTGGCTGCAGATAAAATGCTCATGGGGGAGTGATGCACGCTCACACCTCAGGAGAGCACAACGTGTCACCCCCAGATCTCCACACAGCAGAAGCACCAAGGCCTCAGCTCTTCCTGCAAGGTGAGGGGTCCTTGGGGACCCAGGTCCCAGAGGAGGCAGCCTGGCTGTGCCATGAGTGCTGCTGTGCACCCAGCCCCTCATTTTACACACATTTTACACACACCATTTTTATACCTATTGGATTCACAGCAGGACCTTAACACAGGCACCTACTACAGCTCTGGAGGCTGGGCAAACTCTGAGGATTAAGGACTAATTCCAGTTCCAAGAGACTTTCAAATTGCTATCGTATGCAGCCAACCTTGCAAGGCTTTGCAAGGAAGCAAGCCTGTCCTCCTGCAATAATAATCCTGATTACCTGCACCATCAGGAGGCAAACACCACAGTAAAACTGGAACACTGGCACACCAAGCTCTGAAAATCTAACTTTAAAAAGCTGCTCGTGCCAAACCAGGCTGCAGGGAGGTGACAGCTCCTCTCCTGAGCACACTGCAGACCTGCTCAAGCAAGCTGAGACACCAAGACCCTGAAACCCTGTAGAGGGAGGAGACAGGGTTCAGTTCTGTGCTGCTGACAAATGTTCAAGTCCCATCTTGGGGAAAAAAATTAAAATAGAAAGCGGAGGCTATTGCGTACTCCCTGGTGTAGCTACTTACTAAAACTTGTATGAAAATAAGCATGAAGGACTTTCCAACATAACTCCTTTATCCTGATGAGCCAACAGGATTTGACACAGGGAAGAGATTAACTAGACACCAAGAATTTAACAGAAAATCACTCCAAGAAAGAGACCCACAGCTGCCTGAGGTTACACAAAAAGTGCTGAAGATGGGCCACTGCAGAAACCAAACCATCGTTTCCCCATTATCTGCCCTAGGATTTCTCATTAACAGATCTGCAGAGTTCTGTCATTTAAAGTCCAAGGGAAGGCAAGCTATCTTTGCAGAAGATAAGAGGCTTGGTAACCTTTGCTCGAGCTGCCCTCTCTGAAGGGGTTTCAGCCTGCCTTTTAGAGAGTGTTACCTTGGTCTCCAGGTTCATGTTATACAACAGCACATACTTAATATTGAGGAAAAAATAATTATTGTTGTGCACACCTAAACTGCACTGTTTGCAGTAAAATATTTTTGGAACTTCATGGAGAGATTTTTCCTAGCAATCCAAAACTCCATCACCATCAAAACCAGCAGGTATTTTTAACTGGACTAAATAAAGGTTACTTCCTGCCACCAGGATTGGAGATGCCATTAACACACCTCTTCTGGCAGCATCTACAATAGATACTGAAGCCGTTTTCCTGAACTGACCTTTGTCCAATGGAGTGTGTGACTGAAGCCCAGACTGCATCACAGGTGCTGGCACCAGCCACTCACAGAGGATCCCCTCTGTTCATCTTCAAATCAGGCTCCATCTGCAATGAAACAAAGTAGAAAATGGTTTATTGGCCGATTCCACCTGGTGTGCACACCATAACAAAAAACTATGCTGTAGAAAAATCGTTGCCTTGCAAAATTTCTTAGGCCTTGTGTGGAACCGTTTGTCCTATGACCCTAAGGTGTGTGGGCTCTGAGATAAACCTGTGGCTTGAGGTTGGTAGAGACCTTTCAGAGATAGTAACATCCACACCCTGTTTGTAAAGTCATTACTACATCTTTCCTATCACCAGCGATTGTCAAATTGTCAAATGGAAATCACATTTCAAGTTTCTATCAGAACACATGGGAAAACCCAGCACACGTTGCAGAGGGATTGTGTAAGCTTGCCAAAAGTCAGCAGAGCTGTTACAGAGCTGGGACCTGCCCAGGAGGGCTCAGAGAATCCGGAGTGAGAATGTGCCCTTCACCCCTCACCCGACAAGCACAGAAGCAGAGAGGTTAAGTGATTTGCCCAGGGCCATTGGGTAAGTCACTGACAGAGCCAGGGTTGGGTTTCAGCGGCTCCTGGCCAACGTCCTGCATTCAATTACAGCTGCACAAAGCTTCTCATTGAAAGGAGGCCCGACAAAGCACACGGCCAGGAAGAACATCAAAACCCCTCGGATCTGAAACAACAACAACAACAACAACCTGCCCCCTTCCCAGGTTTGAGAGCAGGCAGCGCTTCAAGCTCTCGGCCCTCAAACAACAGCCACACCAACAACAGAGCAGAGAAATCAATTCCAGCTCGTTTTAAAATAACTTCAGTGCAAGTGCCTTTGGAATTCACCATCCCAAACTTCAAAGCAAAGGTCCAGAACATTCACCTGCTGTCTTTATGTCAGAATTAAGTGAGAATAGTTTAGAAATTACTGAAAATAATCTCCATGATAGCTACAAGTTAACACAGAGGCCTGGGACAGGTACAAAAGCAACCAGACTCTAAGGTGACCACCAGTGCAGAAGCTGACAAGGAAAGCATCAAAAATGGCCAGAAACTACTTGTTCTAAACCAGGCTTTGAGGGCAAAGACAAATCAAAACCCACGACCAGACAGAAACCTGAGCAACCTGATCCAGCACAGACACAGGGAGTTAATCCAGGGCCTCGCTCCGGCAGCAGCCACTCAGGTGGGGATTGCTCAAGGGCCAGACTGCCCCCCCAAACCCCAGCGGCGCCGCTCTCCAGAGCCAAACCCCCTCAGCCCGGACCCAAACACCCGGCCCGGCTGTCCCTCACCCCCAGCACGATCCCAGCCACAGCTCCCGGGCTGTTCGGCCTCTGGGGTTTCAGAGCGCTCCTGCTGACGCCCGAGCCAGCGGGGAAAGGCCGCATTCCCTGCTCCATTCAGCACAGCTCCATCCCGGGGGCAAGGCTGCATTCCCTGCTCCATTCAGCACAGCTCCATCCCGGCTCCCAGCAAGGGATGCTCTTTAAGCTACAGGCACGAAGCACCAGCTAACAGGACCAAGACACCGAATTTGTTTTGTCTTGTTTTCCAAGCAAGTCACTGACCTTACAAGTCACTTGCCCAGTATTTTCTATTGCAGAATTACTGCTCCTTAATGCAGAAACCTGTTGCTGCTCTGACTGTATAAACACTGACTAATGAGTAATCACCCCGCAGCCCTGAAGGCTGTTCTCATTGTATACAGGTATGGGGGGAAAGCCGGGAGCAGGGCAACCAGCCCAGGGCCACGAGCTGGAGTGAGTGCCCGAGGGCCTCGGGGAGACCGGAGACAGCCGAGCTGCCTTAGCTCACCTTCCAGGAAACAACTCCTGCGCTTTCTCTCTTCAGACCGGAGGGACTGTGCTGAGCTCGACCATCACCGGCCGCACATCCCGCGGGTGGGAGCGAGGGGGACGCTGATTCCCGCGGAGTTAAACCTCCAAAACAGCGCGTCGGGATCCCCGCTCCGAGCAGGGGAGGTTCTGGGAAGGAAAGAGAAAAGAAGGGAAGGCGTTCCGGGTGCGCCCGGCTCACCTCCGGCCCCACCTGTGCGGCGGGGCGGGCCGGGACAGAGCCCGCCCCGACCCCCGGCCCGCAGCGAGCGCGGCACCTGCGGGGGTGGCGCCGGACGGCCCTGGCGCTGACGGAGGCACCGCAGCACCGGCCCCGAGCCCCGGGCCCCGCTCCGGCAGCTGGGCGGGAGCCCCCGGCCCCGGCCTCACCTGCCCGCGGGCTCCCGCTCGCTCCTCGCTCAGCGCCTCCCGGGAGCCGCCGCCCGACCGGCCCGACGGGTTACCCCGGTTCTGCGGGCGGGGTGTAGGGCAGCAGGGAGGGGCCGCGGGCCCGGCCCCCTGCCCGGCCCGGCGCAGCGGGGCCACTCCCACCGCCGCCTCCCCGCCGGGGCTCGGGCCCACCGGGACCCTCCGGCCGCTGGCGGCACCCGCGGGAGGTGCCGAGTGCGGAACCGGGATGCTGGCACCCGCCTGAGGTGCCGAGTGCGGGACCGGGGTGATGGCACTCACCCGAGGTGCGGGACCGGGGTGCTGGCACCCACGGGAGGTGCGGGACCGGGGTGCTGGCACCCACCCGAGGTGCGCGTCCAGCCCTGCCCTGGTGACAGCCGGGACCTCCCTCCTGGCGTCGTTCTCGATGACACGGCTGTTTTATCGCGCCTTATCCACCGGACTGTACAGCGTTCGAGAGCTTTGGAAGGGCTACAGGATTTGAACCTTTTGGCCTTTTCAAAGCTCCGAATGGACTCCTAGTTCCCAAATCCTTCTGAGGAAGGACTGGGGAGTTGGGGGATGCTCAGGAGTGATATTCTTAACCGATGGTTTTGCTCATTAATAAGTAGGTAAATTAATTACAGATAAAGCAGTCGTATTTAGGGATTGCAGTAGTGCTGTTCTGCCACATGCACATTTGTTCACAAATAATGCAATTTAGGGCAAGTGGAATGCAGATATGGTTACTGATGTGATTAAGTATAAAAATCTGGAAAATTCTGTCCCTCCAAGTGATGATGGGCTGCTGCTCTGTACTAAAGGTGATCTTTGTTTTGAACTGGCAGGTATTGAAGAGATCACTTGGTTTCTTTTTCAGCAGCAACAATACTCAATTTTCCTGTGCCAGAAAAGTCTTGTTCAAACAGATTTGCTTTTCCTAGACCAAAAATGTGATGCTGAGTTCCAGAGCTGTGTCTTTCAACACTTTTCTGTTGTTCTGCCTGCCTCAAATTCCTCACACCAGAACAAAACCAAAGTTAATTAAAATCAGGAACATTTTGGCTGAACAAAGCAGCAGAGGTTACTTGTGCTTTTGACAATTCCCGCTCTGGGCAGGACATTAATCCTGTCCAGGGCTGAACATTTGGCTTCCACTTCAGTATTCACAGGGCTGCTGCATGCCAAGCCAGGTGTGTGGGACACACTGTCAGGAAGGAGATTACTGCAGATAAAAGGGCCCCTTAACAGTGACTAATGGCCCGGCCCAAATATTGGTTTTACACTTAGTGCAGCTCCGTGTCTGAGGGAAACAGCAGCTGTTCCCCACTGGGGCCGTGAGGAGGAGCATCCATGGCTCAGACCCTGCTCAGATCCTGCTCTTGGTCACTTCCAGCAGGTATTTCCAGTTCTGCCTCGGGGCTTTTCTCCTCCATCCTCTCCTTTATTCCTCACTCTCATCTTTCACTCGTGCCCCTTCAACTCAAAATAGCATCGTGCCCTAGTAAAAAATACATTCCTTTCTGTCCCACTGCTGCCTCTGTCCTTCCCAGCCTCTGTTCCCGTTCATCTTGTTTTGTCAGGGTTTGGGACACAACTGTGTAGAAAGGGTTAACATATCAGTCATTCTGTATTTAATCAGCTCTGAACACACCTATTTATTCACATTTTTACTTGAGTCATTTCCTAATATGCAGAAACCAGGGGATAATGCAGATTGTCTTTCTAAGCAATCCTTTCCCTGTTCATATTTTCATTTTTTTTCTCTATCAATTAATCCAAATGAGGGGAAAGAGTTTAATTCTCTATACCTTTCAGCTAATCTGGAATCAAAAGTAATTTAGATGGTAATTTTGAAAATTACTAATTTGAGGAAAGGGCAGATGCTGCGGCATGTACAGTTTGTAAGCAGAAAACAAATGGTGGCAATTCTACATACTGAAAGAATTATGCCTTTCTATATTAAAATGGGGAGGGTTTCTTTTTCCTTTTTCCTCCCCCATTTAAATGAAAAACTTTCAGACAAAATCGATAGATTAGAGGTCTTCCTAGGCTACAGCCCTGTTTCAGTGTCAAGAAGGCTGAGCCCAGGCCTTTTGGAAGTTTCAGTTTCCAACCATCAATATCAAAGAGAGAAGGAACCGGCAGATCAATGGCAGCCACAGCTCCAGAGATAACCCTGGCAGAGGGACCCGTGTGCCCCAGTGCCTCCTCATGCAGCACTGGAGGATGTCTCAGATGGAATAACTGGATCAGTTCAAGGGGGTGCCTGTTGTGCCAGGCCTGTTCTAGGAGCAGGAACATCAGCAGCACTCGTGTGCTTGGGTACAGGTTTCTGCAGGGAGCTTTTCTCTGCCCTGGTGCTTTGCTGCCTCACATCTGGCACTTGCTGGAGAGAGCTCAGCTTTAAATCAGGCTCCGTTCCAAGGGAATTGTTCATTACCACAGCTGGGGCTAGTGCAGCCCGGCAGGGAATTCCACAGAGACAGAGCAGAGGCTGCACTTGGAGTGTGCCTCGTTATTCCCTGGGGAAGGGATCCCTGGTGCTGACAGACACGCAGAAATCCTGACACAAACTTCATGGCAAGGACACGCAGGTGTGCAGATTTTTCCTACTCCAGCCATTCAAAAAATGTTTCCTGTGCTGTGATCCGTCAGTCCATGGGTTTTATCCAAGCCTGTGTTTCTGTAAAACCTCTCCTCCACGCACGGCAGGGATGTTTCCCATGTGGAGAACAGCTCCTTCCCCGAGCTGTGGAATCAGGGGCTGACAGAACGGGGCCCTTGGCTCCATCTGGACCCAAATCTGTTTTCCCGAGGATCTCCAGTGTTACTCCTCGCTTCTGCCAACAGATGGGGAAGCACACCGCTGAATCCCGGCCAACAGATGGGGAAGCACACCCCTGAATCCCGGCCAACAGATGGGGAAGCACACCGCTGAATCCCGGCCAACAGATGGGGAAGCACACCGCTGAATCCCGGCCGTGAGCTCCGCGGGACAGCGCGGACCGAGCCGCGGTTCCAGCCCTGCTGCCTTCCAGCCCTGCTGCCTTCCTGACCCAGCCCGTTTGGCTCCAACGCAACGCTCCAAAGGCGTTAGATCTGCACGCTGTCACTCAGGATTAGGCTGGGAACCAGCAGGGAATGCAGCTCCTGGGATCTGGGAAATGACAAATGCTGCGGGCACGGTGATGGATCAGAGCAGCACAATGTACACCTGGTCTGTAGGGTACTTGGGAGTGAGGGATAAGGCTGAGGAACTGAAAGTCACCGACCCGAGTTCTGTGCCTCCTTCCATTGCGTTTCCTTTCTGAATTTCCTTTCCCCAGAAGAGCTGGGGGACTGGTTTAGTCCTGAAGCCTTGCAGTGCTCAAACACTTCATTCCCTCTCAGGTTCTCACTTGGAATTTCAGTGGGAAGGTGAGTTCTGCTCACAGGTTGGTCTCTGGACCCTTTTGAACATGGAAATGTTCCCACCAGAGTACACTTAGGAAGTTCTCTTTTTCTTGTTTGGTTGATCTTTTGTTTGGGTTTTTTTGTTGTGGTAGTGGGTTTTGGTTTTGTTCTGTTTTGGTTTTGGTTTTGGTTTGTTTTTAGGGCTTTGTTTGTTTGTTCTTTACAGTAGAATGTTTATTTTCTTTTTTCTCTTCCTATGAGTCTGTGTTGCCACAAATCAAAATTCTGGCTTTTCTGGCTGTCACTCTTCCTTGCTGCATCCTGCCTTCTGTGATTTATGAGGAGTCTTTCCTTAAGGGAGCATTATTTCTGCTTAGCTTTCACCCAGTGTATCCCATTGTTCAGCTCTGGGCAATTGTTTTGGGATATTATTGATTTTATGACTCGCATTGTCGTCTGCACAAAACCAGACCCATTTGGGGCAATTTGCTGCTTTCATACTTTCTGAGGGAAGGGAATGTGTGTTGGCTTGACTGGAGCAGCAACAAAACCCTGCTATTATTTTATGTGGTTTGAAGAGGGAATCCATCTCATGTTTCCCTGGAGGCACTTCTGCGATCAGGAATTACTACAACATTACTCAGAGCCCTTTGTGAGGGCGTTTACTTTGGGATGTTATCCCAGTTAGTGCACGTTGCTGTTCTCCTGACTGGCTGGCATGCAAAAAAAGAGGGGAGAAACCAGTCTGCCAGGCAATTCTAGCTGTAATTCCATGAACAGTCTCCGTGGTGGGGAATCCTCCAGGAGACACAAGCTACATAGCAATAATATCACTTATGAATTCAAAGCGTTGTGCAAAGATTAAATCATCTCTGAAGCAACTCCAAGCGATACATCCTGGTGAAGTGATTCCCCTGAAATGCTGCTCACACAGCAGCAGGCAAGGAATACAATTAAGGAGAAGAAAATAAGAACACCAAAGACAAATTGTGGCTCCAGGGTACGCATCCAGATGCTCCTAATGGATTCTTCTGCCCTACAATTGCTCTCCCAGCACATGGGGAGAGTGTCTGGGCAGGGCAGCAGCGGCCTGAGACACAAAAGGGACACTGGGTTATGTGGATTGTTATTTTGGCTGTGTGGAGGAGCAGTGTGCAAGGACACCCAGCTCTGTGCACACATCTCCAGCAATGGTTCCCTGCACACAGGAACAGCTGAGGAGCCTCTTGAGAGCAGCCAGGTCCTGCCAGGGACCCCACAGCCCTGCTGGGACTGCCAAGGCAGCTGTGCCCAGGGCCCACAGGGTTTATCCACCATGTAGCAGCATCCCTCTGTTTTACCAGAGACATGTGAAAGTGAGTCAGTTTGTTTGGTTTTGAGGGAAGTTGCTGCTTTTAGCCACCTCACAATGTCATTTTATGTCATGTAGTTTGTTTGGTTTTGAGGGAAGTTGCTGCTTTTAGCCACCTCACAATGTCATTTTATGTCATGTGTGCATGACTGGGGCTGTACCCATAGCTATGGATGTGTATATATGTATATATTTATATATGCATGTATGTGTGTCTATGTATATATTTATATATACATGTATGTGTATTTATGTATATATTTATATATACATGTATGTGTGTCTATGTATATATTTATACATGCATGTATGTGTGTATATATATAAATACAATAGAGGCATTACAATAAAGTGGCCACACTGTATGTATACACACACACACACACACACACACACATATATATATATATACATATTTATAACTTGTCACAGCACCCTTTTATCCTTTTCCTCTTTTCCTGGCTTAGAGCTCCCATGTTCTTTTGCAGGCTCCATGTACACAGGAAAAAGCAATCCCTTTGGTGTTTGCACCAAGGAAGGTGCCTTATGGAAGTTGAAATGCTGTTCCTAGAGACGTGGCTTGAGGTCTGAAATTAAGGGGAAAGTATTCCAGAAAAGGAATCACTGGACAGAGCTCATGTGGAGCTGTGGCAAAGATTGATTTGAAACAGAACGAGGGCAAGGAGAGGTTGCCCTCTCCTTGGACTCTGGGAGTTGGACTTTGCTGATCCCTGTGGATCCCTTCCAACTCAGGATATTTTATGATTCTATTCAAGACTTCAAATTAATATGCAGAGAAGCATGTGCTAACTAGAAATTCACTCACTCATCCTACTTGAAGCCCCCATTACTGCTTTAAACGGCTGATTAATGGTGTTAGATGGTGATAGCATTCATTTGATTAAACTCCCGAAGTAAGCAGAGTGGAAATGCCTAGCTGGATTGCTGGTAAATGTGATTTATGCTTTGTGTGTGTTGCTCTATAAAAATGCCAGCAATCTCGATGTGGGCACATCTGCGTTCAATTGCTGCAGCATCTTCAGGAGCGCTGCTCTCGGGACAAAGCGAGCGCGGTGTGTCTGTGCTGAGGGTGCGAGCCCGCAGGAGGCGCCGCCAGCTCCGGCAGCGCCCGCCGCAGTCCGCGGGGACTCCGCGAGGATGTGCGGCCGCCCACGCAGCCACACGTGTGCAGCTTCTGACAACACGCAGCACCTTCCCCGGTGCCTTTCTTCTTCTCCACTAATCCTCCTCCCACTCAGCCAGGAAAGGAGCTGCACAGGCTCACACAGATGCCAGCTTTACTCTGGAATAATTTAACACATCCCTGGAGAGCTGTTCCTGACTCTTGTTTAGGAGGTTGGGCATCGGCTTCCCTGCAGTGCTCAACTTCTGCCCTCAGATAAACAACATTTAGGTTCTGGTTGATTACTGTTTGCAGTTCTTGCTCTCAGAACTCCTGCAAATTGTTGTCTTGCCAGAGAAGCTCCAAGGAGCCTCGCTGGGGCGGATGGAGCTGTGCTGTCCCCAGCTTCCCCCTGCCATGTGCTGCCATCCCCGTGAGCATCAGCAGAAATGACTGTGCTCAGAATTTATGAAGAGAAATGCAAAACATGTTTGTCTGGCACAGAAATGCCAATCTTCTGAACCTCAGGTAGCCCCAGATGGTGTTTTTGACAGATCTGTATGTCTTCCTTGCTGATGAAGATTCATCTCTGGATCTTTCTGTGCCAGAGAAGGAGTTTGCTCTTTTGAGGGTGGTTTGAGTACATGAAGTATGTGATCCCATCCCTGGAGAGCATGTTCTGCTACCTGGAGGTTCTTGTGGCAAGAGGAGGCATCACTCACTGCATCCTTGTGCCTCCTCTTCCCAGAGTACCAGCTGGGGATGAACATGGCAGCACCAGAACAGTCTCCACATGATGTTCAGCCAGGTCAGCACTGAGCTCATCCATGGCTGCCAGAAGTTTAGAGGGTGCTAGGAAGTGTAACCTTACAGAAATAAATAGTAAGGCAGAGAAGGTTTTACAGCAAGAGGAAACATCACAGTTTTGTGTAATCTGGCACTGGCCATTTTTAGTTTGCCTGGGTGTCTCTACTGTGTGTGTGCTTGATTGAGGAAAAATGTCCATGAGTGGAATTCAGAGGCTGGGTGGATTGAAGTGATTCTTCTTGGGAGCCTAAGCTGGCTCTGTAAGCATAAACCATACCTATTCCTACTTTTTCAGGGTGAGTAATTACTTTCAAAGTAACTCAGTTTTTACATTTTTGCACAATTCTTAATCCCATTCTATTATTTCCATGTATTTTGGGCCCATCTGGAACCTGTGCCACCACTTGACCCCACACGTGTGCCTCAGCTCCATGACTCACCTTGGAGCATCACTTACTGCACATGATGAACAATGGCTTTGTGTAACAGGCCTCTGGCACAGGGGTTATTTCCCAGGTTTTTGTGTGAATAGAAGAGCCTGGGATACTCTTTGTAGACTTGTTTCATGCTTTAGTGCTTGACTCACCACTCCAATCTGGTGCCATCTTCATGGCTTTCTGTACCTCTTACCCGCCTACAGCTCAGATTGATTTTCCTCCTACTCACCCTTTTGCTCACTACTCTCCTCCCAGTTCTCCTCTAACTAATCCCTCTTGTTTCCCTCTGCTCGGTTTTGTTTGTTCTCTCCTCTTCTTCCCTGCTCTGTTTGAAAACCAACACAAACCCAAATGGAACCAAGCAGCTCATTGAACAGGAATATCCAAATGCCAGAGTGAGTTATGGGATGGGTGCCACAGCCCGGCAAGCACTTTGTGGGCTTGGAGCCAAATCTTCCACCCCATTAACAGGGATGCTGTTGCTTTCTGAGCCCTAGGATCTTCCAGGGTCTCCAGGTTATTATTATCCTTCTTCTGATGAGCATGTTTAATTAAAGAGCAGGTATTTCCTAAAAGATTTTATTTGATTTGGGGGCATCACGTGAAGGAAACACAAAAAGACACTTTTCTCCCAAATCTTTATAGGCCTGTATGGAAATGGTTGGAAGCTTCTTACACCAGTTTTCAGGTGTCAGTTTTGTCTGAATTCACACAGCTGAGATGAAGGCACAGAAATGGTAAAGCTCGTGGTGCTTTTGAGAGAGGGATATCAAACCTCTCTCTTTTGGACAGGAACAAAGATGGGGGCTGAGATCTCCTGCCAAACCCCACTGGAGCAGTTTGGCTGTTAACTCATTGTCTGCTTGTCACACTTTAAAGGGTCTAAAGGTCATGTCTTGGGGATAACTCCTATTTCTCCTTCAGGCATGGTCAGGTGGGACTGAGTTTGATCTGTCTTCAATTCTACAAGAAGCAAAAATCCTGAGGCTGTCTGGATTTGAGGTAAGGGAACATATTCTCCTTTAAAAAAGATGACATTAAAAGTAGGGCTAGCCCATTGTGAGAAAATCTATCCTCCTATCCTCATGCTTCCAAAACCTCCCCGAGGAGGAGGACTTGTCCTAACTTGGGTAAACCTCCACCAAGGTGCTGTGATGCACCTGGCACCTGGAATGGGAGCAGCCATTCCGTGCCCTGCAGACACAGGAGAAATGAGTGTCAGCTGCAGCCCAAACACCAGGGTTACGAAACCCCAAGTGCAGGAGAAATCTCCACCCTGAAAGGAGATAGGCATGCTGGTTTGGAATTCCAGTGGGATGGGTGGGGTGGCTCTGCTGATTACAGTGTGGGGCAGGGATGATAGAGGATTTACAAAAGCTGGGCTCCTTCCCAGAGCTCTCCAGTTTGTCTGCTGAGAGGGGTTTTAGGGCAAATTCCCATTGATAATCCTGAATAAAATGAGCAATACAGGCAACTGGGACCTGTGTTGGGGTGGTGACAGCTCTTCAGGGGGCACAGCAGCTTCAGCAGGATGTGAGCTAAGAAAAGCCATTTGGGGGGTAGCCCAGTGCTGCAAGGACCAAATCCACAGCCAAAAAGTGCTTTACAGGGAGGTGCAGGTCTGTTGTCTCTGGGTGGTGTTTGAAGAGCCACCCTGTAACGGGCTGGGAGGGGAGGAAAAGAGGATGAGGATTGCAAAGGCACTGCCTGGAACTGAAAAGGATTGTTTGAAAGCTCTCACAGGGTAAGGAAAGCTGGGGAACTTGGAGGGGCTGGATGTGCTACAGGTTTGCAGCAGGAAAGGGACTGAGGGAGAGGGTTATGGGCCTGTAAAAGCACAAATCCCTGGAAAACATGGGCAGCTGATACTTACTCCTTATGTACCGTAAGAACCAGGAGAAATCAAATGACAGAATTCTAGAGAGGCCAAGAGGAGGAGGTAATTTTCCACTGTGGCCAGTTCCAGAGACAAGAGACCAGGCATGGTGAGCCTGACTGGTAACTGCACCAGTCTTTTGGGTCTGGGGCTTGTCCTCCCTCGGGGTGAGCAGCCCAGGGAGCACCAGGAGAGCTCCTGGCCTGCAGTGGTGGAACAGGAGGGACAGCATTGCTGGGGAGATGCCCCATAGATTAGAGGCTGTGGCCTGACTCAGGCCCCCGTGACTCACCTGAACACCCACATTGCCATGGCAGCTGTGGCAACTCCTGAGGCTGACTCCAGCCCCAGCAATGGACCCTGGGTCTGCTGCCTGCTCTCCCTCCCTGCCTCCCACCCAGTGTCACCCCTGCTCAGTGACCCTGGCACAGGTGAATCTCAGCAACTTTGCTTCAGGTTTCAGTTCATGTTTCCTCTTTGTCTCTTTTGCTGTGCTCCCCGGGATGCCTGCCTGTGATCCTCAGTGCCACACACACCCCCAGGAACCCAAGGTGTATTACACAGACAGAATGTGAAATCCCAGTGAAAGGAAGAGTCCACAGAACAAATCCCATTTGGATTGCTCGTGGGCTAAGCAAGGGAAAACATCCCCAGGTTAAGTACAGAGCTGGAAGAAAAGCCCCTGCCCTGTGACAGCACTGCCCAGCCAGTGGCTGCTCCCTGGAGACCTGGCCCTCCACTCCCACACTATCCAGGGCACTTCCATGCTGGGGACACTGGGCTGGAAGGAATTCTCTGGGAAACAGGCCCCTACCTGTATCAAAGGCCTTCCAGAACAATTAGCAGCCCCTGTCCAAAGCCTTGTGGCACCACACCTCGTGCAATTCTATTATTACTCTTTAAATAGCCCCAAAATGTTGGGTTTTTCCTTTCCTGTAAACTGCCAATTACTGACAGAACACTGGGCTTCTCTTGACTTCTCCAGGGTTAATCTTCCTTCCCTTGCTCATGCCTGCAGTGTTATATTGTCACTGGGAACTGAGCAACAATTAACAATTTATGTTCTGTGGGAGCTTGATTCAACTTGGCTTAGAGCTTTTTTTTCTATGACATTCTCAATAATACATTATAAAATACTGACATATTTTTAAATAGTTAATCTTATACTAGTTTTCTGTGTTCTGAACCGTGCTCAGCCCCCAGCCATTTCAATAATGCTTCAAGGAAGGTATATACTGAGAGCACTGAGGCAATTATGTTAGTCCAACAGCAGCCTGATAAAATATTAACATTTCTTATGAAATTTTTCCAGAAGCAAGGAAAAAAAATCATCACTAGCGAGAAGCTTTGCAGTGGGAAAAGCCTTTTTTCAGCAAAAAATTGTTAAGTAACACCATTAAATATTGAACGATGCTGAGGTGTGTCTGTACACAGCCTCATTTCAGCCCAGTGTGATGCAGATTTTATTTCCTCCTCTGCAGAGATCACGAAATCCTGTTCTAAACCACGACAGAAGAGCCAATCAGACAAAATCTGTACCTTTCCACTATACTTTTATGATTTGTTAAGTTCACTGGAATGAGTAATACAGTGTGAATAGAACATTTTAAATGTCCCTTGGCAGTCACTGAAGCACAGTAATAATTGAAAAGATACAGGAATCACCAAACTCCATGTGCAGCTGGGAGCCTTGTCTGGGTGACTTGCACCTCTGCACTCCCATTTTGTATTTCACCAGAGCTGTGGAGAATAAATAAATAATAAATTGAACAGCAAATAGCAAGTCATTCTGGGCAGCCTCTGGCAGCAGTTTGCTCTCATAATGCTGTTTGGTGAGCTGGAAGCATCCAGCTCATTTCCTAAAGAGCATTTTCTGCTTAGGTCGGGGCTCTATTAATCTGCTCAAGCCAATTCTCTACAATCCAAACCATCTGTATTTGGGAAGATCGTGGTTTATTTGGATTCCCTTTGTGTCTGCTGTCACTAGGAGATGAAAAGTACGAGGGATTTAGAGTGTAAAGTCTCTCTACTGGCATGTTACAGTGACCTTCTAAGTAGCATCTCCCAATATTTGGGTAACAGCTGGTACAGTTAAGTCCAGCAGGGAAACAAAGAGCAGGCACGAGGTCTGGAACAGGCTGAGCTCTGGCAGTGCAGAGGGGCTGTGAGGAGTGGGCATGGCTGAGCTCTCAGGGTTCACCAGGGGGCTCACACCAGGTGGGCATGGCTGAGCTCCCAGGATTCACCAGGGGGTCCACACCAGGGCAGCTCCCAAAGGCTCCTTGTCAAACACACAGCAATGTTCATGGAAATCTCAGGTAGCATTTTTGTCTCAGGGTGCCTGGAGTTTCTAGGGAAGGGGTGAAGCCATCCCTGGAGATGTGGCCCAGGGAGCCATTGCTTCACACTGTCCCCATGTCCCCATGTCCCATGCAGCCCCTGCTGCTCCTCCAGGCAGGGCTGCTGCCTCCCCCTCTGCCACTGCTCCCCTCCTGCACAGGTGCATGGAAAACTGCCAGCCCCAAACACACAAAATCTATTTTTCTCAGAAAACTGTAAATAATTCATGGGGCTGGGTTCTATAAAGAGGCCAGTTATAAATCATCCGAGCTGCACCTGGAGATTCCTGATGTCGGCATTATCACATGAATTACATCTCTCCAGGGCCATCTATTACTGTAAACACAATTCCAAAGAGGAATTATGAATGTGACATGCACAGGCAAGCAAACAAGCAATCTTCAGCCTGCATTTGATACTAAAGCCTTGCAACCCAACTGAGCTGTTAGTGGTGCTCATTTTCTGCTCTGGCCTCAGAGATCCTTCCATCCTGCTCCTGCTCAGGTGTACTTTTCCCTGGGGAGCACCTGTTGGTGGGCATGCCTGCTGACTGTGCACCACCAGCAGCCCAGTGCTGTGAGGTGCAAGGGAAAAGCATGGATGTGACTTTAGAGGGACAGGAACATGTGCTGCAGAAAACATCTGCATTCTGAGATTTCCATGTATCACCATCTTTACTCTGCTGGGATTACAGTCCAGTTACAGATGTTTATTACAACAACTGCTTCTCTTTCATTCTGCCCTTCAGAAACCAACATTCTTGGATAGGAACATGCAGGTTCCTGATGGTTTCCACCTCCTGGTGTCAGCACAGACAGATATGGGAGGCAAAGAACTGAGGTGTGTTTGTGGACTGAGTGAGAGGACCCTGCAATCCTGGTTTTCCATGGCATCCAGGGGATGAGAGGTGGCAGAGATGCTTCTGTGAAGGCAACCAAGTAGGTGAGTGTAAAGCAGGGGGCCAAAGCTCCATCCAGAGCTGGGAATGATCTGCTGAGCTGGGAACAAAGAGGAACCAAAGGGAATGTACCTTGCAGAGAGAATGTGGAGTGACCCTGGTGCCAGGTGCTCCTGTGGGCTCCCCCATGCCAGGGCAGGCCTTGGCCAGGCAGACAGGAGCAGTGTGGCCGTGCTGCCCAGCCCTGCCCAGCCCAGCCCACAGCACGTGTGCTTTATGGCCAGGAGGGACCAGGGCAGTGCAAAGGCTGATGTCTCCCCAGGCTGGACTTTAACAGCCCCGAGGCACTGCTGCCTGGGCAGAGGTCACATCCTTCCTGCGCCACAAAGGGCTTTGGAAAGGCTGGGAAAACACTTTCTGGCCTACAGACTGCTGTGGGATCTCTCCAGAAAAAGGGATCTCCTTTTTCCCGTTCTGCTCGGCTCTGTGGAACAGAAAGAGGCCCAAAGCACCTGAGCACACAGAGGTGGGCTGCTGAAGCCAGGGGCACTTGTCTGAGTGCTCAGACCAGCCCTGTGTTGGGCTGTGGTGACAGATCTGTCCCGTGCCAGTAGCCCCACGTGCCTTTGGTGACACATTGTGCACATAAAGGTAAATGTGGCACAGCATAAACGTGTCTGGGCACCGCTGCCATGGAACTCCCTCAACAGCCTCCGCTTAAGCACCACCGTACTGCCAGGAGACAGGGAGAGATCATAAATGGGAGATTAGCACGGGAGGGGCACGGCTGGGGGCAGAGCCAGCTCAGGGGCACAAAGCAAATCAAAACCTCATGTGGAGCTAAAGCGGGACTTGATTTTGCCCAGAAGTGCCCTCACTCCAAGTGCCCACGGTGTTTTGTTTCCCTAAAACTCGTGATGGGGAGGGAAGAAATGACACAGCGAGCGACCACCTCTGACTGCTCTGGAGAGCCGCGAGCAGCGGGGGCTTCGCTCCTGCGCATCCCGGTCCCCTACGGGGACACAGCCCGGTCCCCCACGGGGACACGGCCCTGAACAGGGGCTGCTGTCGCACGGGGACACGGCCCGGGACAGGGGCTGCTGTCCGCACGGGGACACGGCCCGGGACACGGCCCGGGACACGGCCCGGTCCCGCACGGGGAGCGCTCTCGCGGTCCGGGCCCAGCAGCGCCGCTCCCGTCCACTGGAGGGCGCCACCTACACGCTCCCGCTGCCCTCGCGCGCGCATCCCTCGCGCCCCCCTTTCTCCCCCCCCCCCCCTCCGCGCGCGCCCCCTCACGCGCCCCCTCACGCGCCCCTCACGCGCCCCCTCACGCGCCCCTCACGCGTCCCCTCACGCGCCCCCTCACGCGCCCCCTCACGGCCCCTCGCGCCCCCTCACGGCCCCTCGCGCCCCCTCACGCGCCCCCTCACAGCCCCTCGCGCCCCCTCACGCGCCCCCTCACGGCCCCTCGCGCCCCCTCACGCCCGTCCCTCAGGGCGGTGCGGGAGCGGCGCGGGGCCCCTCCCGCGCTTTGTGCCGCGCCCCGCCCGCCGCCGTTGGGCCGGCCCGGCGCTCTCCCCGCCCCGCCGGCGCTCCCCGTCCCTGCGGCCGCGCTCAGCCCCGGCCCGCGGCGGCGGCGGCAGCCCGGGCGGCCCCCGGCGGCCCCGCCCCCGGCCCCCTTCCGCCGGGCTCGGCTCCCGGCGTCTTCCGCCGCCCGCGGGCCAGCGGCGGCAGCAGGAGAAGGCGGGGGCGAAGGCGGCGGCGGGCGGCTCGGCGGGCCCGGGAGCGGCTCCATGGCGACCGCGGCGACGGAACCGGTGTACGGGCTCTCGGAGGACGAGGTGGGTCGGCGCGGACGGGCTGGGTTGGGGTGTGCCGGGGCCCCGTCGGCGGGAGCCGCGGCTGAGGTTCGGGAGCTGGGCGAAGGTCGACGGTCGGTCCGGGAGGGCGAGCGTTGCCCGCCCCTCAGGGCTTCGCGCCCCTCCCGCAGCGGCCCCTTGCCCGGGGGCGGCCCGGGTCGGGGAGCGCTGCCCGCGCCCCAGGCAGGTGCGGCCGCCCAGAGCCCGCGGGTGCCTCGGTGGGGCCGGCGGCGAACAAAGAGCCGCGGCCGGCGGTGCTGCGGGCGGGGGCGGCCGCCCCTCTCCACCTCCTCCCCGCAGCGCTGCCGGTGTCCCCAGGGGAGCGGCCGCGGGGCCGGAGCGGAGCAGCCGCCGGGCCGGTGCGCCGGGTACTGTGTCAGACACAGCCTGGCCCCAATGCAGATGGAGCTGATAAGCGGGGTAGGACCCGCGATAACTAATCACCGTGTGCAGGCTTTATCAGCCGATGTCTTCTGCAGAATCAAGCAAATCATACAAGCATTAGGAGAATAGTCCAGTTTACTTTAGGTTAATGTTAAAAATCTTACTTAATGCCCTTTTTGTTTCATTGCCTTAGTCAGGTGCTGCTTTTCTTAGGAACCAGTGTCATAGAGCATCAGCAATGGGCAAGGCTGCATTATGGGCTGTGGTTTCAGGGTATCGGCTGTTAGGAGCGCATGTATATCTTTTATTTTTACAGGCGTGAATAGTAATTATAACAGCATTGCTTCCGGTTTTGTGGGGCTGAACACAACGGGTGATGTGTCAGTCTGTGTGGTGTAGAAGAAACATTAAAAACATTCTCTGCCTTGTGAAACTGACGGTGTTTCTTACCTGGTATATTTCAGCGGCACCGGGTCTGGATGACTGTAATGTTTAATTCTCGTTGGGAAGGAGGTTCCTGGGCAGGAGTGGGTGTTTTGGTAAGGGGGGGTGTCATTCTGTTGTTGTTAAATTATAAAGCTGAGAGCAGAGTGATTGCAAATGCTCTGCGTGCGTGTGAAGGTAGGGGAGAGGAGAGGGCGTTGCAGGAGCATTGGGTGATGTAGATAGCGAGCACAACGGCAGAGGAGAACCTTCTCCTCCCTGGGCTGTTTCCATAAGCCTTCGCGTGAGCACGGCGGTGGCTGGCAGCAGTCCCCGAGCAGCTTTGGGCCAGCTCCGGTGCATTGCCTCACCCTGCAGGTAGCCGGGCCCACTGCTGGGCCATCTGCAGGGCCCTGCTTGCTCCGGGGCTGCCGGGGGCCTGCGGTACTCCGGTCCGGTCCTGGGCTCAGGAGGGCCTGTGGTGATCTTGCCTGCGCTTAGAGAACAGCTCCAGGCAGTGGGGTTTGCTGGCCCAGCATGGGCATTCCAAGGCATTTGGTTGGAGTTGCTTTTGTGCTTATATTAGCAAGTGTGATCTGGGAGGAAAAGGGAAACCTGGAGCCACCCTGCCAGGTCCCAGGGAGGTGGCTGAGAACATCGGGCTGGAGCTTGGCTGCTGCCTTTTCTGTTGTGCGTGCGCTTGGCTGTGTCTTTTGTCCCTGCCTCCTGCCTCGACATATGCTGGTACTTGCACAGAATGCTAAAGAGAAATGGATACAGGGAGAAATCTGCTGGCTGCTCTCACCTTGGCTTGGAGGTGGAGGGATCTTGGGACAGCAGGGGCTGTTCCTGCCGTGATGCTCAGCCCCAGCAGATGCTGGGACTTGGCCTGTGGAGCAGTGGGCAAGGAGATGTGGTTTTACCTCCTGAGATAAAACCAAGCTGTTAGAAAAGGAGCTGCTGGGAAAAGAAAGGCTTTGGTCTCTCAGCAGTGCCCAGTGTCACAGCGGCACTGATGACCACAGCCACACTGCCTGAGGGACAGCAGACTGTGCTTTGTCTCCAGCTTTGCTGTGCATCTGCTGATGCTGGACACTTGTCAGGAAGGGCAGTGACCATCTACAGCTACAGTGGGAGTCCACAAATGGAAACAGGATGGAAGAAAGAGGGAAAAGGGTCTGAGGGAGGGGTGGCATGGAGAAGGGTGCAGGTGACACTCACAGCCTGTTGGGCTGTAGTTTCATGACCCTGAGAGCCTGACCCACTGCTGAGTCTCTGTAATGGGCAGAGGAGAGCACGGAGGGAGGGGAGGATGGTGTCTCTCAGGAAGGTGGCTGTATGAAAGCTCCAGTGAAGGTAAAGCTCAGGTGGGTTGAGGAAGGTGTGCTGACAGTTCTTTGCATGCTGGCCTGTGGGTAATGACTTCCCTCTAGCACTGGCCTGGACTTGAATCGCCATTTTTTGGAAAGCAGAGCTCTGTTAGCTGTGAGAGAGCTGTGAGAGGCTGAGTTACATACATGGACGTGTTCAGCCTATTCATTTCCTTTGTTCCTGCCTGGGTTTGAAGTGCAGCTTGCAGCTCTGTTGTAGATGGGTTTTGGAGGGCTTTGAGTTGGCCTTGCACAACGCTTCCACTGCTGGCACATTTGCTGATTGGAAAATGCAGTGATTTCCGTGCGAGCCGGACCTGCAGAGTGGCTCTCCAGAGAGAGGAGCAGCGCTGTCCCCTGCAGAGCAGAGGCACAGGCTGCACAGCTGCTGTGTGTGCCAGGCGTGCAGCAGGCCCGGGCTGCGTGTGCCAGCCTGTCTGCAGCCTGTGGGCCTGCCCCCATCCCTGGGCACGGGGCTGCCTTCCAGGTGAGTGCATGTGGTTCCCTTTTGCCCAAGGACTCTGACGGGTGTTGGAACACCAGGCCTTTTGGGATTTGGGGATCACTGAGTCACAGGGGATGAGCCAGCCATTGCAGTTTCATGGCAGATGATGTTGTGTTCATAGATCAGCCTCCTTGTAAACCTGAACTGTAAAGTGTTTTATATTAATTAGTTCAAATGAGTTGTAAATTGGGTTCATACCCTGCCAACTTTTCACTGTCAGGATGACCTCAGCACTGGGCCAGGCTGCTCAGAGGCTGTTGGAGCTCCATCCTTGGGGCTGTTTGGGGCCACTGGGACACAGGCCTGGGCAGCCAGCTCTGGCTTTAGCAGGGGTGGGCCAGGTGACCTTCAGAGGCTCGTGCCAACCTCAGTCTCTTTGTGATTCTGTGGAATAGTATTTGTACGGGCTCCTGGAAGCTTAGGTACTTTCATGCAATCTCTAAATATCAGTGTATATAAAAACTTACAGCCCTTTGTAGTGGAAAATATTTGTGAATGAAGTGCACCTCTTGTTTGTTTCAGTTTGGGTTTCTTGAGAGTCAGATGTTGCCCATACAAATCCACAAATATTTTGCTTTCTTAGTGTCCTTGGATGGAAGCAAAACTTGCAGCTCCTTGGAACTTGTTTGGTTTAATAAAAAACGGAACTTCAGAAAAAAGATCCTTGAGGAGTGTCTTTTTATACTTTAAAATATTAGGAGGAAAAGAGGTTCATATGTGAAACTGCTCTCTGCAGTTCCAGCATTCTTTTCTTTTTAAGTTCTGTTCAACTTCTGTGACTTGTGATTGAGTCAATTGGAATTAGAAGCTTCCTACTGAGATGACATTTTGTCATGCCTTAGAATTTATCAAAAGGATCTTATGTTCTGAAAATATCTCAATGTGTGAGATACAATCCCATATGCCTCAAGATAAATAATTGTGTGTGTAGTCACTGTAGCCTAACCTTTCATCACTGTTCTGGTGTGCTGTGCTGGGGGCAAAGCCTTGTGCCTGAAGAGTGAATCCTGAAGGATTTCAGGACCTCAGGAGCCTGCGTGGTGCTTTGCTTTACTGAGACACACTGGGGAAAGGGAAACAAACCCAGCTCTGAGTGTGATGGAAACAGTTCCTGTGGACAGGAAAGCACAGGCTCACCTGTACTGCATCTGGCATCAAGGTAAGGAGTAAGCCAGGATTTGCTGCAGTGGTGCTATGGTGAAATGCAGCTGTGCTGTGATGGATACACTGTCTGCAAACTGTTTCAGACTGAGGCATATGGGAGGTTGGCTTTTGTGCCTTGTGTTTACATGTTCCTGATGGATTTGTTGCTCTGGAATGATCTCCCTTGAGGGTGTCTCTTTCCCAGTACTCGAGTATCATGTTAACAGATCCATGAGATGGAACTGCAAAGGCCTCAAGAAGGTGTTATTGCTCATTAGCAGCAGGATTTACTGGGCAGGAACAGGGCTGCAATTTTCCCTCCCTGCCTGGACTTGGTGACAGCAGTGACATGTGGGAGTTCAGGGCCGGATCTCTCTACTTTGCATTTGAAGCAAACCATAAACTTTGGAAGTAATGGCAGTGCTGAGTTGTTTGGGCAGTGTCAGTGTTGTAGATGGTTGCAGTTAGATTTTGGGTGACATTTCCTGTCGTGTGGTCTCATGGTGGGGCTCTACCTTGCAGCTCACCCGGCTTCTGTGCTGTGCTGGCATGGCCAGAGATGTTTCCTGAGGCCAGGCTGTCCCCACGGAGCCCCTGCCAGGACAGGTGCTGGGGAGGGGTTCCAGAGCCATGTTCCTTCATTCCCAGCTCAGCTCCTGGAGCAGCACTGCAGCTCTGGGTGCTGTGGCACTGGAAGAGTGCTGGATGAAGGAGCAGGGAACCGATGTGCTGGAGAAGCACTTGTGGGTGGCTGTGGCTCCTCAGCTGTGAGGTGGACGGGGCAGTGGGGGGGCCAGTCTGCCCAGGGATGTGCCCCTGGCCCCATGAGCTCCAGCCCAGCCCACTGTGTTCTTGAAACCTGGAGGATTTGTGTGAAAAAACCCTTGAGTTCCTTGAGAAGATGCACCCTTTGTCACCACCCTTTAAATGAAAGCTCTGTTGTTTCTGCTCTGAATATTTCAGTTACATAAAAGCTTCACTGTGCCATCCGAGTGTGAGAGGGGCCTCCCTTGGTCACAGCACCGACAGTGTCTTAGCAATAAGCAATTCAGAATAGTGACTTTTTTATTGACCCCAAATTGTTTTTATAGACTCTTAGTGCGCTGGCTTTAGGGCTAGCATGTAAACCTAAATGATGATTAAAAAGTCCAGGTAAGGAAGCATTTCATAAATGACAAGGCTTGCTTATCTACTTGTGTGGCAGAATATCAAAATAGGCTGTGGTTCTCAGGAGGTCAATAGATTTTTATAACAGCCTGCATTTTAAACCAGCTTTTGATGAGTTATCGGCATGTTTTGGTCACTAGTGCTGACACTAAGTAAATTCTAGTTTTATTACAAAATTGATGTAAAGACATTGAGGGAGGCTTGTAGTAACACGAGGGTGTGAGGGAGACGAGGAATGTTGGTTTTAGCCATACCCCGTTCAGGGATGCTCTGCCTGTCCTGCTGTCCCGTCCCCTGAGGGCGGTGTCGGTGGCGCCGCCCAAGGTTCCGCGGCTGCCTGGGGAGGGGGATCAGCGTTCCTTGGGGTCGTGCGGCGGGCCGGCCGCTGGAGGGCGCTGTGCGATCGGAGATGGGAACCGGGGTGTGCTGTGCTCTTCAGAGGCCATTTTCCTGTGAGCCCCGCGCCTGTCGGGGAGCTGGCACCGCACCCCCGGGCCACAGCGGGCACTGGCAGTCAGGTTAACGGATTTCTGACAGGGTTTCGTGTTGTGTTTGGAAAATATCACCGGGCATGCTATGAGTGCTGAATGAGCTTATCTGTCAGAAGGGAATCAGGGTTACATCTTAGGATTTTGTGGGAAGAATTCGCCCCTGCAGCTTCTAGGCTGGACTTGTATGTGCTAAGGACCTTCAGGTGGTGCTGGTATTGAATATAATATATTTAATATTATATGGTATTTAATATTATATATTTAATATTATATGCTAAGGACCTTGAAGTGGTGCTGTGCTTGATATGTGCTAAGGACCTTCAGCTGGTGCTTATTATGTGCTGAGATCCTTCAGCTGGTGCTGGTGTCAGTGGTTGATCCCAGGACAGTTACTTGCACCTCCACCCTGTACCTGAGTAGAGGAAGTTGAGGCTGATGGCTTCTGGAGCAGCCCACCCAAATCAGTGGATTTGCACTGCTGAGAGGGAGATGCAGCTTTCTCTCGTACACCCCAGTACCACCTGTGGACAGCATCCCTGTCTTTGCAGGGCTGTTGAACTGCAGTAACTTCTGGAAAGGTGGTGGAAGTCAGAGGTGTGGGGCACGAGCAGCAGGGGTGGTGGTGGAGGTGTGTGAAGGGAGGGTAGGGCACCTGCTCTTTGGTGGCTGGGAGCTGTGACATTGGCTGTGTAGGTCTCCTGAATCCAGAGCTACAATCCTGACCCAGATGAAGTCTCTGACAAGTTTGCCTAAAAGCAGAATGTTAAATAGATGAAATTCCTAAGAAATAAGTGGAATTTTTAGCTTTTCTTTAAGGATTTCTTGAGTTGACCATTCCTGCTGTTTGTGGTGAAGGGAGTGGTGAGAGGGAGAAGTGGTGAGTGGACAAACTGTGAGTGTGGGCTTTGTGCCTGTGCTGATTCAGCCTCATTAACAAAGCACCAGCTTTGCTGTGCAGTGATGAGCAATGAGCTTCTTTAACCTCTGCTCTTGGTACAGTGATGTTCGAGGAGTTATAAATTATTGGCTATTGTTTGTAACAGTTGAATTGAAAGATCTTGAAAATGCTGTGTCTGGGTTCCCCCTGGAGGTGCAGAGATCTGAGGGCTGGGCAGGAACAGGGCCAGGCTTCCCGTGGCCACCAGGGAGGCTGGCTGAAGGTCTGGAAACCAGAGCTGCATGTGGGCCTTTAGGAGACATGAGGCCCAGTGAACCTGAATGGATTGTTCTCTTTCTAAGGTAACACTACAGATATTTTTTCCGAATTTTCTTTTTTGTACAAAGTGGATTATCCTGATGCTTCTGTTACCTCTCTTGTCCTGAAGCTGCCTTCTCATTCTGTGTTCTGATTAGCATGATAAAGAACACGTTGCATTTTCCTCCCCTGTGTTGAGGCTGAGATTTTACTGATCCCTGTTTTAGGGCCAGCTGCATCCCAGGGGTGGTGGCTGTGGCACTCTGGAGCCCCAGAATGGGACAGGTGGTTGCAGCAAAGGCCAGCAGACCCCCCTGTCCTGCAGCTGCTGTGCTGGGCAGGTCTGACCAGGCTGGGAGCAAGGTCAGAGTTGTTTTCTCCAGGGATATCCTGCAGCTGTACTACAGGTTGTGCCAAATCAAGCTGCAGTCAGGTTTTGGTTTTGTCTTAACTAGTTTCTGTTGTAGTGTGAAAGTCAAACATTAGAAACTAGACTGTGCTAAATGGCTACAGGCGGGGTGTGGATTACCTGCAGGGTCATTTGTCACCCTGTTCCTGCAGGTTCCTCAAGCAAGATCCTGCCAAGAGCCCCTTTGGAAGCTGTTGAAACCACGGGCCCTTCACAGCTGGCACTGACTGGGCTCAAAGTCTGCAGAGTGGAGGTGCTGGAGTTTGTAGCTAATGTGTTTTCCAGTCCTGTGGTCACCTCATATCATGTGCCTACTTGTGTCACTTTATTGTTTAGAAAAAAGCCTCTCTCCTTCATATTTTGGGGCTTGTGCTTTAACACAGACTAAGTCTTCACAAGCCAAGCTGCTGACCCCGGTGTGGTGGTGTGCTTTGATGTATTTGCCCTCATGGCATTGCTGTGCCTGGCAACTTTGGTTTTTTCACTGACCTCTTTAGCACTTCCCTTAGTGTCACAGGTTCCTTACCACATTTGTGTTTTCTCACCTTTGGAGCAGGTTTTGCTGTGCTCAGTGTAAGCAGCTGCAGTATGGGCTTGCACACAGGACAAATGCCATCTCATGGGATGTGTCAGGCTGTCTGTTGTGGAGCCTGTCCCCAGTGGGAGCCTGTTGAAGGAGGCAGTTCTGTGCTGCTGCAGTTTGGGCTCTGCAGCTCCAAGCTGCTTTTCTCCCTTTGCTTTGCGCAGGTCACCATCTAGCAGCAGATTTGGACTTTGTGTAGATCATCCTGTTATTTCTAGAAGGGGGTGTGACTTCATTTAAACCTGCCTGGAGGAAACTGAGTTTGTTCTTCAGACTCGTGTTAATTTGTGTGACCCCAAGAGCTTTTCACTGTGTACTTCAGTCACTGTGATATGCATTTGTGTTCTTGGAAGAAAAATCCTATTCTTTATTCCCAAGTTCTTGACTGAGCCCTCTCCAAGTCCTTGTGGTGTCAGGAGCAGCCAGCCCTGTGTGTACCTCATCATCTCTGCAGGCAGCAGTGTGATACAGGCTCAGGAATGAGCAGGAGAAGCAGCAGTTTCTCTGCACAGCTGGTTGCTGTGGAAGCCTTACACTGCCTGTGAGTTACCTGAGGAGCTGAGCGTTGCTGTGCCCTCTGCTCCTGTTGTGCCTCTTTGGGAACGTCCATCTGTGCTTCCCTGGGGCTGGGTCCTGCTCTGGGATGCTGAGGGACTGACCCTATTGCTTCTGCAAACGTGGATTCTGAATGTGCCTTTGTTCGGGGCATCGAGCCCCAGTTTGCATCCAGCATGCCTGGCAGGACACAGAGTGCAGCCTTTGTTTTAGATAATGAGTGCTGAATATTTTAATGAGTGTTTCTTAGTCTAGTCAGTGTCAAGTACTGTTCTGGGAACAAGTGACTGAGCTAACCTCTGAGCTTGGTCTGTCAACAATCCATTTATTGACAGAATTTCACAAATTTTGAAGGAATTTCCCGTAAACAGTTAATACAACAAAAAACCCCAAAACAAAGGGCCACTCCAAATCCAACAGCCAATGTGACCAGCACTCCAGCCCTCCCTGAAACACTTCCAAGCCTTCCATGTCAATATATAAGCAGAACTGATACAAACCAAAAAAGCACTCAGGATCACTATCACTATATTGGTTTTACTTTAGAGTCTGTTCTTTTACGTGTGTGAAAGACAAGCATATTCCATTAAAAGAAGAAAATGCCTTTAAATTAAGATAATACCTACTTTTCCTCTTCAAAAGCACCTTCAGTGCATGTTTACATAGGAGAGAGCTGCTGCAGCTGAATTACTCAGTCTCCTGAGTAATTGGGCATATTCTTGTTGATATCTTTTTTTTCAGTCCAATTATTTTTCACATGAACTTAAATTCTGTTCTCATCTTTGGCTGTTCATAACATATCCCTGTATGTTAGTGGATGCACTGGAGAAGAAGGGAAGAGGATTTGTCTTTCCAGCCAGGAGGGGCTGTGCTTGCTCCTGCTCAGTTGCCAAAATCTAGTCAGCCTTAAGCCTGGATTAGTAACTGAACAGTTTTCCTGTTCTTTGTGAGACACCAGCTCTCAGATGGAAGAGCCTGCTAGCCCTAGGCTATCCATTTATATGACAAATAAATACTTATAATGAACAAAAAGAGTCAAAGCTTTGTCCAGGGCTGCTGTAACAAAAAGGGAGCAGGAAAGGAAGAGGAAGAAGGAGGTGGCAGAACATAGTGTGCAAGTAAGGCTGGAAACACCAGGACTAAACCAGGATCCAAAAGCCTGGCACGAGATGTTTCTGCTGGGAGCTGATCCCTTCCTATGGACTTGGCCTTTTCCCTGGTTTAAGTGGCTGGGGTTTGTCCCCTCATCTGTAGGGGGCAGAGGCTGTAATGGAGTGATTCTTCCCCAAATGGGAAATTCCTGGGGAGGAAAGAGGTACTGCTGGAGGCTTTGGCTTGTTATTCTTTTGGAAAAAGAAACTTAATCAAGATGAAGAGGAGAAGCCAAAAGAGTGAACTACTGGAGTGACTGACAGCACCACTCACTGAAATGTTAATGTGTTTGGAAGAATTTTTTCACCAGGGGAGGTTGGAAACTCATACGGTAACATTAATTATTAACTGCAGCCAAGAGCTGGAAGATCTAATTTAATTTCTGGTTGGATAATAGGATGATTCATGCAACAAAACAAACTGTGTCAGAAAATGAAGTGTCTCTGAAAATTGACATTCCCAACTTCTGCTCTGAGCTGCAGCTACTGCAGGTAAGCTATTACAACAGCTGAAAGTGAAAGCACAGGCTGAATTCCCTGCAGGTGTCAGGCTATGCTCCATAGGAATTCCGAGTTACTGCCTTCTGCAGTCTGGGCAAACCCCCTCCTTCAGCCTCTCCCTTCTGCCCCAGCACCCTTTGCCCACTGAGGCCCAGGTAAATGCATTCTCCAGCCCCTGGAGCAGTACCAGGGGCACTGCCCACATCACACACTCCGTGGGCTGTCAGGAGAGGTGACATGCTGCTGTCCCACAGCAATTGGTGTCACCAGCCCTTCCCTCTGCAATGCTTCCCCCAGCCTGGCTGTCCCTCACCCAGGTACCTGGGCCTTGTGTCTTTCTGAGACTGAGGGAATTCAGAGCTGTTTCAGGGTTTAGGAGTGACACTGGCATTTTCATGTCAGCTGGCACAGCTTTCCTTCTCTCAAGGTTTTCCAGCACAGCCTGTTTAAGGAGCTCCTGTCCCGTTTTTCTCCAGGTGAAGCAGCCAGTGCTGTGGGTGTGTGCTGTGGAATCGATCCCTGCAGTAATCTGGGTTAGGAATGAGCCTCCAATCACAGTTTATTGTTGGGTTACGGTTTTATTGAATGTGTGTTCTGTCATTAACAGTGCAGCCACTGATGGTTTATGGTCTGGAATCATTAAATATCTAACAGGAGTATAGATTGTGGTTACATAAACATGTTTGTGTGATCCACACGCTGGGCTGGTGGGTGAGGGCAGCCCCACTTGCCCCGTTTGGCACAGGAGCTTTGCGTGCTCTGCCACACCCTGCACCAGCCCCGAGCTGGGATGGCACTAACCACAGTGACATCTGAGCTCGGGCACAGTGGGTGTGTGTGTGAGCACTGAGCCAGGCTGTTGGACACATTGGTGCATTTCTGTGGGAACTGATTATCTAAAATACGTTACACTGGATTTGTGTGCCATTTCACACTGGAAAAAATGGAGATTATTGTATTAACTGTAAGGCATAATTTTTCACTTTTGAAAAGTTTGAATGTTACAGGCCTAGTGCATTTCATGAGATCAAAAAACACCAGTTCAAGATGTTTAATGTTCCTTTAAAAAAATAATTAAATTATAAATGTACCAAAGGTTCGTTTAGTGAAATATAAAAACCTCTGTGTTGTTCTAGAGCAGCTGCTTTGAAAGCAAGTCCTCCTGTCAGGTCCTTCTGTGAGTCCTTGCTGCAGGCTGCTAATTGGGAGTTCAGACCCTTTCTTGTTACTGGACAGGGTTGTCACACATCCACTGGGGACATGGCTTTTGAGTGATTCTCTTTTGCCTAGTAAGATTGAAGTACTGCTGGAAGGTAATGGATCCGTGTGGGCCCTGACCTGAGGATAATGAGGATTTGAAATGGATTTGAAACAACCTGCCTTGTTCTTCTGCCAGTGTCAGGGCCAATGTCCTGGCACTGGCAAAATCCTGCACAGAGAATCATCCTTCCTTTGTTTTATGGTAGTTTGTGCATGTCAGAAAGTGGGGCACTTGTTTAAATAAAACCTGGTGTTTTAATTCATCAGTTTGGCTTTTGTATCCCCAGAGGGAAGGAAAAGAAGTTCTGTCAGATTTTGTTGAGGAATTTTCTGTTGGAATTCCCGGTAAATGCTCGGTTTGGATGCAGGAGGCAGCCCTGTGGTGTGAGCCTGTTGTCAGTGGTGTTGGGCTGGGTGTCTGGCTCCTGGTGCCATGCACTGTCACTGCTGTGTGGGTACCTTTGATCCCTGCCCCACTCCTGGTGTGTGTGCTCCAACGTGCTCATTCCAGTTTTGTGTGCTCTTTTCTTCTGCTTTGTGCCCTTGGAAGAGCAGCCCCGTTATGGTGTCCCTTTAATACAAACTGGAGCCTTGATGAAATTCTGCTGAATATGCCATTCCAGCCAAGGAAAACAAGAATATAGTCCCTTTTCTTTAGAGCTCTGAAATAGCACCTAAATCACTATTGTAAAACATTTACTGTTTTTCTGTTGTATCAGCTTTTGAATACCAGAGTTCTCCAAACTCTGCAGTTCTTTTAATGCTCTCTGGTGTTTGCTTCATCTTATGTTTCCTTCTGTGGGAGAATCCTTACTTGGCCAGGAGTGCTCTGCAGGACCAGCTATGCTCCATGAACTGCCCAGTGCATTTCAGCCAGCAGGGTTTTTATGATCCAAACTGCACAGCCTTCTTTTCTCCAAAAGCTTTTAGGTGTAGTTGCTCTAATTTTGTGATCTGTGGAGAAAATAATGGGGTTTTTACAAATACATTGCACCCTGCAGCGAGGGTTGAGAACTCTGTGGGCAAGGAAAGGCACGCTTTGATTTACTCCTGGATTTGGTGGGGAGGGTGATGAACACATGCAAGAATAAAGTTCTGAGCTGGGGTCCTAGGCTGCTTGTGGTGAAGCTGAAAGGACATTAATATTTGAGTCAGATGAGCTGTAACCAAGTGACCTTTTAAGTTTGTTTTCTGTGCTGAACTTGCAGAGGAGAGTGGAGATTTGGGTCATAGCCCTGGTGCATGGTTTTGTTTGCATTGCACAACTGAGATTTTATCAAACACTGTTGGCAAAATTGCCACTGACAATTTCAAGATTAGTAAGATATTGCAGGAATTACAGGGAGGCTTTCCACATTCTGTTGCTATGGCCTTTAGAAAGTCCCTGTGGTCAGAGATGGAGCTGTTTCCTTGGGGTACTCCCTGCTGCCCTCCCTGGGGTGATGGTGGCAGCCTGTCAGACAGGGCACCCTGCTTGGATTGTCCCTCCTGGGCTGCCCAGCACTGCTGGATGTTGGGAGGTGCCAGGCAGAGCAGGATCAGCCAATTTGGGAATGCTCTCTGCAGGAGGGTGATGTGGAATAGCTTCCTAAAGCACTTTGTTTTCACTCAGCTGTAAGTGGACTGGTTCAATCCACCAAATCAAAGTCAGAATCCGTTCTACTCTTCTGCCGCTGAACCTTTCAGTTGCTGGGAGATTTAGGAGAAACCTGATGTGGTTACAGGCTTGCTGTGGCCAACACTGTCCCTTAAATAGGTGACACACGGTGGGTTTGCCTTTGGAACTGCAGATCCTGGTTGATGTATCCCCCCCAAATGGGGAGAATTCTGAGCAGTGTGTGTTTGGGTGATTGTGGATGTGCTCTGTGTGTGTGTTTTCATTCAGTAAACCAGAAGTGCCACAGTTAAACCACTGAGTTAAAGGTTTGTTGTCTTTTCCATTTGGATTTGTTTTGCCATCAAAAAACGGACTTAAAGATCTGTTATCTTTTAGTATGTGATGTTTTGCAAACTTTGAGATATAATGAAACTAGAGATGAGGTGCTCAGTGGATGAAACCGGATTCACAGAGTCTCTATGTGCAGGTAACATTCCGGAGGGATCTGGTTTCTCTGCTCGCAGTTAGTGGAAATTTACCTCTCTGGCGCCTATCACGGGCTGGAATCAAAAATGTCTCTACAGAGAGAGAAGGGAAGAAAGCAGCCAAAGCGAACCCGAGCGACACTCCCCCAGCGTGACCCAGGTGAAGCTCTCTCCGGGCGGAACCCAAGCTCGCCGGCCTTTCCCCTCGTTGCCTTGGCGATGGGCATTTACTGCCGCCCTTGCTGAAGTTCCGCGTGTGCGGGCGGAGGCGGCGGGCGAGCGGCGGTGCCCGGCGGTGAGTGCGGCTCTCGGTGCCCGGCGGTGAGTGCGGCTCTCGGGAGGCTGCGGGGGGACCCTCACGGGGGGCGGCTCATGGCAGAGGGGCACAAACCTGCCCGCCTGGGTGTTGGACTCGGAGGCGCTTTTATATACCTCTGGAAAAACACGTTAAATGTTTAATCTCCCGGGTCTGCGTGACAGCTGTTCAAATATTGGTTTGCATTGATCCAGCCCTTGTGCCTTTGACACTTGTCTGTTCATTTAAACGAGCCAACCTTCTAATTTTATACCCCCATCGATTGTTGTTTTCAGGCTGTTCTCTCAATGTGTACGCTGCGTGTGTCATGGGACTGTTTGTCCTGTTGGAAGTTGACATCTGCAGCTTTCCTTCTTACGCCAGGCTGGATTGCTGTGGCTGTGTGTTCTGTGCATTCAGGACATACAGATGTGTATTGCAGAGCTTTCCCAGGTTGGTTTTTCAGCACTGCTATGTCGGTGGAGCCGGTGCTGGCTGAGCTCAGTCTCCTGATCACCCTTTGGACAGGCAGCGTTTCTCCCTGCCCGTGGGGGAGAAAGAAGCTGGGGACGCTGTGTTTGGCCCTCATTCCTTCTCTCTACTGTCACAGCTCTTCTCTAAACTCCCCAGCTCCAGGGTAGTTTACTAATCCAGGGGGAGAACTTCATAAGTTTTCTTTATGTCAGTACTTTAATGCGTCTAAGAAATTACTTGGCATTCCAGAGCAACTGGAGAAAGCGAATGTGGTGTGTGTTTAACAAAGAACTAACAAAATGTGAATATACGTACAACAGTCTGCTAAATCTGGAAATACATCTGTTTTCCTTCATCTTTTCTGAGGTGAATTGGGGTTTGTTCACTGTTGATGAAGTCTGGATTTTGATCTATAACAGGCTTCCAGTTCCACAGCTTGGTTCCACCTAAATAAGCTGAGTGCTCTGAAACGGCACTGTGACTTGCAGCCAAGAGAACACAAACTGTGTGGAGGCTCTCCTTCAGCAGAGAGGAGAACTCTGTAACCTCTGACATGTTTTGGGAAAGCAGGAATATGTGAACTTCACGTTAATGATTGGACAAAGCAGCAGTCGGTTTGGGTGCAGTGGAGCTCAGCACTAGCAGGTGACCAGGCCCTCCAGGGCAGGGAGCTGCAGCGGCTGGGGGCCGTGCTTGGGGACAGGGACAGCCGCTGGAACAGCTGCAGGGAGCTGCCACAGTGCTGCCAGCCACCTCCATCCTCACCTGCGCACACAGCTCTGCTCCCAGCAGCCAGGGGATCGAGTCACCGTGCTCAGGACAGCTCTTCTTGGGACCCCTGCCTGTGTTCTGCACTGTGGGTACCAAACCTGAGCCAGGCAGGAATGGAGCTGCAGCATCAGTCTGGGACTGCACTGAGCACAGCCTGGCCTGGGGGAAGCACCCAGGGCAGGGAGAGGCAGCCCCTGGAGCCCCTTCCAGGCTCAGCATGCTCCAGGCAAGGCTGAAATAGGATGGATGGAAAAATGTCTCTGTGGGGTGAGCTGAACTTCTCTTACAAACTGTGCTTCAAAAAGCGGCTTAGGATATGTGCTTTACAAAACACAGGGACTTCAGTGGAACACAAAAATTGCAGCCAGATGTTCACTTCCTGCACAGGTGAATATAGTTTAGTCTCATCACCAGACTGTTTCTTTCTGCTGTGCAGTTTCAGCTCTGGGCAGAACCAAGGATTCTCCCCTGACAAATGGCAACTCAAGTGGCAAGTGGCTTCTGAAGACTTTGTCTCCCCTTCACTGCTCCCAGGTTGCCCTTTTCTGCATCCTGATCTCTGTGATGTTGCAAGGAGCAGAATTTGGCTGCTCGTGGAAGGATGGGGTGGGATGATGAGCAGATGAGGGTGGGTGCTGGGTTCTTGGGTGCAGGAGAAGTCAAGGAGTGTCAAGACTGTGGCCTGTAGTGTACAGTTGCCTCCACTGCTTGCTGGCTCAGAGGATATCGGATGGTCAGAAGATGGGAGTTTGTGTGGAGAAATTGCTCTTTAAGAACTTGGTAGGTGATTGATGACTGATGGAAGTCTCAGGCAGGGTGCTTAACTGCCAGTAAATTGTGCTCTGCAGTTTTTGTGTGGGTTGGGTTGTGGTGTGGACTCTGTGTGTGTGTGTGCAGCAGTGTCAGTTCATGTGGGACCCGAAGGTTGCACCATTGCTTCTGGCATCTCTTTCCTTTTGAAGACACGGCTGGGCTAATGAAGGAAGTGCCTTTTGGAGGGCAGCAGGGTGTGTGTGGTGAGGACACGGCTGGGCTAATGAAGGAAGTGCCTTTTGGAGGGCAGCAGGGTGTCTGTGTCGGCCAGCCGCGGGTGCTGGGGAAGCCCTGGTTTCCCTCCGTGTGGCTCCTCCCCAGGGAGCCTGGCTCCTGCCGTGTGTGTACCTGCCTCCCTGACTGAGTCCCTCAGAGCTCTGCTGAGTCTGTGATCAGCCTTGTTACCCTGCTTTGCTGGCTCTGTTTGCTCACTGAAAATCAGGACTCCAGCTGGATGCTTGTCATCCTCCAGCCTCGTCACATCCCCACTTCTTCTTAATCCTCCCAGTCTGTCTCCATATCCCATTCTCTGCTTGTGCTGGGATCCCTTTCTTATGTGGGATTTGGATCCTGGGTCTTCTCACACAGAATTTTCCTCTGGTTAGTGATCCTGTCATTGTGCCCTGGGTTTATAACAAAAACCGACCAAAATCCCAATTTTCTTGTAGAGTCTTTTCAGAGAGGGCTGGGTGGAAACCTGCATCAGGTAATTGGTTCTCTGTGAGTCTCAGGCTGTGCCCAGCCAAGCAATCCTTTATCTGATTTTTGGTGGACAAAGAGGTGAGATCACCTCACTGTTGCTGTAATCATTTAACTCCTTTTTTACCTCAACACTGCACACTTGGAAATAAAGGGTGAAATTGAGATAAGGAGTCAGCAGAAGTTAATGCATGTGGTAGACCTCATCACTAACTGTGGAGGTGGTTTCATTTATTTTTCTAAACATTACATATATGTGTATGCATATTGAAAATGGGAGCAAACATTTGCAAAAGCACTTGTTCTGCTTGTTAAATTGGAATATTGAGTAGAGGCTGAGAGCCTTCTGGCAGGAGGGAACAGGGATCCTTAAAGTGGATGTGACCCTTCAGGTATGTTTTTGAGCATCTGTTTGGATCCTCTACAGCATTATCTTTTATATCTTGCAGAACTCAGTTAGGGATCCTCCAGCACTGGGACCTCCTCTTGCACTGTTTTCTCTTTCAGAGATGGTGGGGGGATTGTTTGTTTGTGTTTTCTTTGATTCCTTTTGAGTCAGTTCATATGCAGAGGTGCCCTCGGGAGGAGGAAGATGCCACTGGCAAAGTTGATGTTGGACTTTGCTAGAGGGAATCTGAGTAGCTCTCAGATAGAAACAACTATTGCAACTTCCCCTGGAGTTCTCCCTCAGTGAGGTCTGAACAGTCTGAGTTTTTGCTTGGTTTTTTCCTATGCTCTCTTCTCTTATTGAAGGAATTATCTTGATCACAACTTGCAAGTTCATTGCCTTTTATATATTAGAACTGCTCTAGAAAACCGGGCACATGGTACTTAGGAAATACCACTAATGTGAGTCCAATGGATTGCTCTTTTTCACATGCTGTATTGTCACTTCTCAGGTAAGCTTTGGCTCTTTTGGGGACCAAATCCTGTTCCCTAATCAGAAAGTACCTTGTGCTGTTAGGTGCTGCTGGGGACAATACCAAAGGCCAGGTTTACAGGGAGGATTTGTGTCTCAAGTGTGGTTTGCTGCAGCCCAGCTCCTCGGGCAGGAGTGTGCCAGGGTGGAACCTGCCCTGCAGACAGGTTCAATGGCACTGTTGTTTTCTGATCCCCTGTCAGTGCCTCCTTCCAGAGGAGTGAGTTGGGCTGCCCGGGTATGGCTGTAATCTGGGGCTGCTCCTGACCTTCCTCACAGCTGGAAAAATCCCTGCCAAGACAGCTGACACAAAGCTGTGTCTGCCTATCAGCTGCCTAAGGCAAACAGCCCAGAGAAACCTGTGGGAAAGTGTAATTGTTTTCTGAACAGGCTTCAAGGAACAGAGTCTCAAGTTACTGTAATCCAATCCAGTATCTTGCAGCTCTGGGAGGCTTATCAGAGGAGAGAAGGTATCACTGATACAGGGACTGCAGAACCTGTTTCTGTGGAAGGCTTTCCAGGTTTCGTTTTGGTGGCCTCTTCCCATTGCTCAAACGCGGTGAAAAAAGCCAAGGTGGCAAAAGGCCATTTGTACTGCTGGTCCTCAGGCACTCCATGCAGTGAAGTGATAAACTGAGCATCAGGCTGATGCTCCAGTGATGTGCATCTGCAGGACTTGCCATCTGTCAGTGAACGCTGATTTTGAGCTCTCCTCGTACACCAAGGTGGTGAGACAGGCTTAAAAAAATCATTTTAAGTATTTATTTTTAACTGTGCATCCTCAATTTTTACACTGCAGACATCTCTCATTACTAAAATGTTATGAATAATTTCCCTTGTGTTTGAAGAGTTTCAGTGTCAATGCAGAATCAATTTGTGGTATATGGATCACTCAGGATGTGAGATGGCCCTGTTCAGCAAATACTCTTCTGCTTTTATTGCTATTACTGTTACAGTATTATTGCTGTGATGTTATTACTGTTATCTACTGCTGCTCTGCCTTTATTGAACTCTTAACAGCTCTGGCTGGAGTCGAATACTCCTCATTCAGATAAGCCTTCCAAGAGGTGGTTCTGTTCCAGATCCTCCCTAGGACACACTCCTGCTATCTGCTGACCTCTTGCCAGCTGCTGCTCTGCCAACTGGCACAGAGAATGAACATTAAAGCCATTTCTTTTCTACCACAGGAGGAGTCTCGGATCCTCAGGGTGAAGGTGGTTTCTGGCATCGATCTGGCCAAGAAGGACATCTTTGGAGCCAGGTGGGTGTTGTGCAGGGCCTGTGATCCGTGGAACATGATGGGCAGGACCAGGGCCCTGCAGGTGCCAGCACGGCTGGCACAGCTGGCACACAGCTCTGCCCACCCCTGCCCTCCGTGCTGCCAGCCAGGAGGCAGCTCAAGGCCTGCAGAACCCAGCCAGGTGATAGCTGGGGGACAGGCTGCTCCTGAAGCTAAACTGAACCCAAACCCACTAATTTTCTTTTTTTAAAGGTTGATTCAGGCTTGACATTCCTGCTCTCTTAAGACTAAGCATGACAAAGTGCTCTACTGCAAGTGTTCCAATCTACTTAGAAGGGTTTTATCTGTTGGAAATGAGTGGTAGCCAATTTTAGCTTTTATTGAAATGACTAATTTCTTAATGTATGAATGAGCCTCCCTGTGGGTTTTCCTGTATTTATTTAATGATGCTTACAAATTGTTCATTAGCCTGTGTATCTAGCTTAAAACTACATGAAAGCAGCAATTAAAAGTTTAATCAACTTTAGTATTTTGGGTGAAATTTGCAACAAGTGTTCCTTTGGTAGCTGTGTGCAGAATATGGTATGCCAAAGCTTTTTTATTTTCTTTCTCCAAATGTGTTGTTTTGAAGAACAGTTTTTGATGCTGACCACAAGCAACGTAACTTTTATCTTTCAAAATGCATGAAGTTAAATCCAAGTGTAATTAGTACTGAATCCTATTGATGAGGCCATTAACATATTTTAAGGAAATTGATCTCAAGATCAGTAGGATTTCCATAAAAACAGAGTTAAAAACATACTCCCTGCATGTGTTTTTAAATCCTTCAAACGAGTTCATGCACAGTGATTTGGAAACACGCTGGCATTGCAGAGCTGTGCCCCAGCAGCTGCTGTGCCTCTGTGTGTGGGGCTGCAGGCTGGAGCAGAGCAGTTCTGTGCTCCTGCCTGACTGTGAAGGATGGCAGCAAGGTGTGCATTGTGGGTGTTCTGCCTGCTTTTAATCAACTTCTCCATTATAAAACACTGCCTGTGGCCTTGCAGAGTCTGAAAGCCATTTCCTTCTTGATTAAATCTAAGGAAAGTCTCTTGCAGTGTAGAGCACTGGAGAAACTTGTACTTTTCTTCTGAGGATTGTAAGAGCAAGGAAATCTCAATGCTCTTGAGTTTGATTTTTTTGGGCTTCTTTTTGACTTAGGAGATCATTTTAATAGCAGATAAGGATATCTTAGGACACTCAGGGGAAACCACAGCACCCTGACAGGAAAGTGTTGCCAGGTGGGGGTCAGGCCCTGCTTCAGGGAACAAAGGGCAGGACAAGAGGAGAGGGTGCCAGGGGAGGTTTAGGTTGGGTGTTAGGGAAAATGTCTTTCCCAAAAGGGCTTCCCAGCCCTGGCATAGCTGCCTGGGGCAGCACTGGAGTCCCCATCCCTGGAGGGATTTAGAAGCCAGTTAGATGTAGGGGACATGGATATGTCGGTAGTTTTGTGTGTGGAAGCGTGGTGCTGATGCTCGTACCGGTGTGAAGTGGGCCTTGGGCTGCCCGGGGTGTGCTCGGGTGTCCGCGCATCCTTTCATGGGCGCGGCGGGCCCGGGCCGTGCTGGCAGCAGAGGGCGCCGCGGATTCCCGCAGCTCCCGCCGCCGGCCGTGCCTGGTTATTGCCCGATTCCGAATGGGGCTGGCGGCTTACCCACCAGAATCAGCAGCTTTTACCCATTCCTCATGTTATGGGCGTTAGGGTGCGCTGGGAATATATTTCAGGAGCTTTAAATGGAGAAATGCTGCTTTATCGAGGATGTGGTCTTAATAAGAGGACTTGGTAATAATTCCTGACAGTTATAGTGTCATAGTGAAAAATAATTCTCATCAGATAGTTGCTTAATGGGGAAATTGTACAAATACAGAAACATAAAATGTTTCTTGTTGCTTGAAAAAGGGAAGCTTCTGCATTCAGCCCCTCAGCTTTCCCACCTGCCTGCTGTCTACTGTGAGCTTACCTGAATCTGGTATCTTTAAAAGAAAAAAGGGGCATGTCAATAAAATCATCTAAGGAAAATATTTTGGTCTGAAGTATTTAAGGCAGAACTACTGTGCTGAGCTTTTCCCTTCCAAAAGCCAGGTGTCATGGAGTTCTCTCTCTCCTTCTCCACCCCCGTGGATTTTGGAACTTGTTAAGGTATTTTGGGAGTGTGAAATGGCAGAGGAAGATCTATGCATACATCAACCCCTCAGCTCCAGGGTCTGATGTATGCATATTCTGTTAGAGCATTCATTTAACCTTTGCAAAAAAAAATGGCCTCAGGGAGGAAAAAAACCCATATTTACACTTCCATCTGTTTTGGAAGATTAAAATATTCTTTATGCTCTGGGAGACTTCCAAGAGAGCAGGAATACAAAAGGAATCCATCTTGTTACTCCATATTAGAACATAGCATGGTAAAGGAAGGTGGAGACACTGGAGGTGGGGTTTGAGGTACAATTTTTAACTCCTTTTTTCACCCACAGGCACTTCTTCGCAGTGTCTGTGATGTGAGTCATTATCTCTAGCAGCTCTTTGCTAAAGCCTTGCTGCATTTCTTGTAGAGTCAGAAGTGTGAGCCTTTCTTTGCAAAATAAAACACGAGAAGGGAAATGGGAGGTCTGTAAATGACTCTGGGATTTGGTATGGAAGAATGAGATTTTGGGATGCTTAGGCACAATGGATTGCAAGTTTGACTTTTCAGTGAAGGAAAAGGTAAGGCTTTGTTTTCTTTTCAGAATCCTTTATCCTTGTGTGATTGGACACTTTGTGTCACAGGGCATGAGACTGGTATGGCAGTGAGGTCAAAATCTTCCTTCTGTTTGACAAAAACTCTTAATGGATGTTACTCATTACAGGCAGAAAGATGAAACCCAGAAGAATCCTGCTAAAATAAAACCAGGGAGCCAACACAGGCAGTGTGCTCTGGAGTGTTCCTTGTAGTTAACTGCTGTGTATTCTTATTGTTCTTCTCCTTACTGTGCAGGATGGGGAAGGCACCAGGGGAATGGGTACTGGAATAAAGTGACAGTGACTGGAGGAGGCTCTGCCTTAGAACATTGTTTTTACTGCTCTCCATAAGGCTTGGTTAGAAGTGTCTCATTATAATTCTAAGCTTCTTTGAAGATGCATGTTTTGGAAATTTGTTTTCCTTATCTCTTTGGATCTAAAAGTGACTAAGCAAAACATTGGAGTTGAAAAAAATTTTGGATTTTTTAAAGCTCCACTAAGTGCATGCACAGCCAGATTAAATGATTCTGAAAAGCATTTCCAGGTTCACAGAAATTCCTTTTGCCAAGCACAACCTGCTTTTCAGCCCTGCTGCTAACTGCTGTCCAAGGGCTCCCATCATTTTGTGGAGACTCGTTGAGATGAATGTTTCTGAGGGCAGTGTGTGTCACTGATCTGAGTTTGTAGGATTTTGGTGCACTGAAGGCAGGCTGTGTGTAAAAGCCCATTTCCCCTGGGCAGCCTGCAGGCTCAGCAGTGTGTCTGTGTGCAGCAGCTCAGTCCCTGCAGAGCTGAGTCCTGGCACAGCTGCCCACAGGTGGGGGATCCCCAGAGCAGGCAGGGCAGAGCCCTCAGCCATCCAGCCCTGGGGGATGGAGGTGCCCTGAGGTCTTCTGCTCCTCTGGCAGAAAGCTGAGGGTGCTCAGTTTGGGCATTTTTGAAACATGCAGCTTCTCTGACTTAGGAGTACCAGGAGGCACATGCCTTAAGGGCTCAGTGAGGGTCTTGTTCTGTGTGTGCCTGCACTGAGGAGAGGGCAGCCAGGCTGGGTGGATGGAGATGAACTGAGAGCCAAACCCTGGGGTCTCCTCAAGACCAGGGACAGGATCTGATGGGATGTGGCTTTGAGAAAGAGCCTTCTCTGCCTTCCTGTTGGAGTGTGCTGGTATTTCTGCAGCCAGAAGCACAGGAGCTGCTGATCAACTCTTTCAGGTATGTGAGGCAGAAAAGGGGTAGCATAAAGGGAATGGCTCTGTATTTCTTACAGAAGCAAAATTATCTTGTGCAAGACTGTTCCAAAGGAAACTAGTGGGGCTGTTTTGAAATGCAAAGTTTGCCTGCATGTGACAAGCCTGGCATTCGTGCACTTGCATAACAAGTGTTACTAAATTTTATATCTGGGGAGGCGGTTTCAGCTTTTAAAATAAAAATAGAGCCATGTAGGCCTCGGTGGTTCCATTGTTCTTTTACATGTGCCTGTGCTCTCCACCCCCTTCTTTTAGAGCTTAAAATAAGTAAATAATACATCATGTCACTGGCAGAAGCTAGTTTGAGACTTGCTTTCAAAACTGTTTCAGAAGTATAGAGCAAATGAGATTCCAGACTCAAGTGAACAAATGGGACACTGGTCATTGGCCCCAGTTTCACACTGCTCTGAAGTAATGTGATTTTTAAAGGAAGCTGATCTTCCTCGAGATTTTTTGCTGGAGTTTTTAAGTCATCAGTGCTTTTATTGTCCTCCAGAAAAAGAGCTGGAAGCGTGCCTTTTCCTGCTGAGGTTCAAATGAAAGATGATAATTATATATCTACAGTTGCACGAGCTTTAAGAAAATGCCAAATACTGCAAGTTGACAAAACCATGGCAGATAGCTAATTCTGGATGTCTGAGGGATTCCTGAGGTCAGGAAAAGGATTTCTTAAAGCCTCAGATTGTATTGATGGCTGTTCTGCAAAACTCTCTTTGTACTGAGTTGTGATTGTGATTAATATGACTTTGATTATTAGCATCATTTTCTTAGGATTCCCTTTTATTCTCTAGAGAACTCTTATCAGCTTCAAGGTTCTCCTGATCTTGGCAGGTGCTGATGTTCTCTTTAGGTTTTGGCCAATCATGTTTGGATAGATGAGATTTGGTGCTTTTAATAATTTTCAATTTTGTAGCAAGGGCCATTTTAGAGAGGTGTCCACAAATCAACTCCCCTTCACCTCCAGTCCCTGGTGTGATGGTGACTGGGCTCATTTCTCTTTTAATCAGTACTTGGTGCTCTGGAATGTCTCTTTGTTGCCCTGTGTGTGGGTTTGTTGTCACTGTGGTGTCCCTCGGGTCGCCTCTGGCACTATCCTGGGCATCTCTCTGCCAGTCTGTGGTGCCCCTGTGTGAGTGCTGCCCGTGGAGCTCTGGGGACAGGCTGGCCATCTGTAGTGTCCCCAGGCTCCAGGCTTGCAGTTCATTTGCTGTGTCCCTTTTCTGGGTGTACAGTGATTCTACCAGAGCACTGTGTACATTCCACTTGGACATTTCCTACATGAACAGATCCTAGCAGTCCATCACTGCCAATTTGTGGTGCTGCAGGGTTCATGAAGATGGCATTTTAGCACTGGTACTAGTGGAAAAACTGATGTAGACAAAGTTTTCTACTTGTAGTGTTCTGTTCTGTGACATTTCCACATTGAACCCAGGACTGTTCCTGCAGGTGACCTCTGCAGTGAGCTTCCCTAGCAAGGTGCAGAGCTGGTAGTTCCATGTCAGACACCTGATGTGTTCTGTGTGAGTGGAAGGGCTTTGTTCTGCTCATCCAGGGTCACTGGCACTCCTCAGCCTTTCCAGCCTGCCCTTTTAAATCCCTTTGGTGCTGCCTTCCTGCAGAGCTGGGCTGTGTGAGACACTTCCACTTGGGGCAGTGGCAGCTTTCCTTGTTCTCCAGATCGTTTGGAGTAAACAAATGCATCTAAGTAAACAGTCTCAAATATCCAGTCCTTTGGGTAAACTCCAACTTCACCTTCAGCACCAGGAGCTTGGCTGCTCAGCTCAGTCTGACTCACTCTGTCCTGCTTTTAGAGCAGGCAGAGATGTCAGCAGTCTGTTCAGTAAAAGCAAAATTTCCTTACTGAAATTTGTAATAAACGTGATTATTCTCTAGTTTTTTAAAATAGAAATAGATTTTAAAAATAATCTTTGCCACTGTGCCACAGTTTGCATTTTCTGTAGGCAGAAGATTCTTCCAGAGTATTTTAGCACTAAAAAATTGCAGTATTTCTAAGGGTTCCTGAAAAGAGCATTGTCTAAGTATGGATTGATAACCCAAATCTGGGAGGATACCTGTAAATGTTAGTATGGTACATTAGGCAGTTCAAAGCAGCACCAGCATTTTTTATAATCACAGTGATGTTTTGCTTTCTTCTAAACATTGCTGCTTAATGCTTAACTTAATTAGGTAGATGCATTTATGTGCATCTTCTGATAGGAATAATCAATCCCACAAGATGTCTTGTTTATTCTTGTTGCCACCTTGGTGGCATTTTGCATTCAATGCAAGGAACATCCAGTGTAATGAACATGCAAGTGCTGCTTGTCCTGTAGTGATACTGTCACAAAACAGTTCCTTAAATTCCAGAAGTATCAGCACTTCAGTGACTTGTTGGTAAATCTGAGTGTCTGGTGGTATTGTCAGTGTCTCTGATTGATGCCTTCAAGAAACCTTGGGTCACCATCCAGCAGAGTGTGCTGCAGCCTTGAGAGGGAAGCAGCAGAGCAGGTCAGGGCCTGGTTTTACTCAGGCACCATTTCCCCCTTCAAGCAGAGGCTCTGCTCTGGTTCCACCTCCTGTTGTTGTACCTGTGTGAGGCTCATCTGTCCCTGCAGGATGCTCTTGTGGAGCACAGAGCCCTGGAATGGTTTGTGTTGGGAGGGGCCTTAGGGGCCATCCAGTTCCACCCTCTGCTGTGGGCAGGAACAGCTTCTACTCCAGCCTGCTGAATCACTGCTGATACTGTGCAGCTCGGTTTTATGGCTCAAAACAATCAGAACCACTGCTTCCAAATAGTTCCTGTTGCACCTGTGTCAGCCTCCAGGGTTGGCTGCAGCCAGTCTCTTCCTGCCTGGCTTTGATGGAGTGCCACGGGCATGCTTGGGGCAGGAGCTGTGTGGGACAGGGACAGAGCTGCAGGGAATGGTCTGTGCTGCTGTGGGCAGGGTTCTACATTCAAACACTCATTTTCAATGTGCCAGTAGCTTACCAGGGTTCTGAGCTTTCCCTGAGGTGCTGTTGTTACCCAGTCAAATGAACAATTCCCTCTGCAGTGCTCTTTGGCTGTACAATTGTGTACAAATGTGATGTCTTCTTTTGCAGTGACCCGTATGTGAAACTCTCCTTGTATGTAGCAGATGAGAACAGAGAACTTGCTCTTGTGCAGACAAAAACTATCAAAAAGGTATGTGTGTACTCTTTCTAATTCCATGGCTTTGGAAGGATTAACAACACTGGAACACAATTGTGTAAGATAATGCAGCACTAATTAAAATCATTACATTCATGTCTAGCAGCTGGATGATGTGCTTGTGTCCTAGCAAATCTGAGAAAAGTGCCTGCACCTCAGTGTGTCTGGCCTGGACACAGCACCTGGTGTTGCATATTGTTCCCCAAAGCTTGGCAGATTCTTTTTCCAAATTCATATTTCATTGGAAGACATGGCTGAAATAAAGGACTGACAAATGCTGTTTTAATTATCATTCATCTGACTTTCAACAAAAATGATCGTTCTGTTCAAAATTTCCATTTTCAAAGTATTTTCCTAATGTGGAAATTTAAAACAACCAGGTACAGTTGATCTGAGGAATCACTGCATGGCAGTTACCTCCCTCAGCTCTGTAACTGTGTCTAACCCTTCGCAGGTTTCTCATTTTTCTCCTTGTTTTTGTGTTCCTCAGTTGAATGGGTAACTCTGTGCAGCACTGCCTTGCAGGAGGGCTTTTGGGACAGCAGAAGGAGCTGCAGTGTCCCCTTTTTGTTCTCCTTTTCCATGTCCTGTATCCTACTGCACAGCTGGACTGTGCTTCTGGAAATACTTCATTACAGCCAAAGGGGTTCAATGCACATTGTTTCCTTACTCTGAACAAATAAAGTTACCAGGAGAATATCAGCTTCATGTGGCATGGTCTACCCAGGTTAAATTTCTGAGGCTTTCTGTTTCAATTTATCTCCCTCCATAGTTAATGCAGCTGTAAGGTTTGATTAATGCTTTGGAGCTGTGTTTGGAATGCCCTGCTGCAAAGGTTCTCTCTGGAGCAGACAAAACTGTATATGCTGTTTGCTGCCTTTGATCCTGTAATGTGGTCAGTGTGTTCTTTAGGTACCTGCTGGAATTTAAAAGTTCAGATGAAGATTATCCAGTTTCTTCAATTTCTTCACCTTGACTGTGCTGAGCTCCAAAGACTTCTACCTTTCCCATATGGAATATTGAAAACATCTCCATCTCTGAGAACACCCAGTCTGCCCATTGAGCTCTGGTGTTCAGGAGCATCATTTCTGTCCATGCCCTCCTCTTCTGTGCAGGATTGAATGAAAAGCCTTTTTTGACTGCCCGAGCAAGGTCTAGCTCAGCTTGGCTCCTGGCAGTCCTTTGTGTGTGCAGCACTTGCCCTTTTTAGGATGTGGCTCTTCTTGAGGTTGAGTTTTTGTTATGGTTTCCTGCCCATGTCCTGCACGGAGCCATTCCTGCAGTTCCCTCTCCTGTGCTGGCTCTGAGATGAGTTTGCATTTTCTGACTCAGCCCACGAAGAGTGGGGCCTGTGAAGGTGGGACAGATTTCTGTGAGCTACCAGGCATTTATCAAAGACTGCTGCCTTGTCCATCAGATTGCCCTGAACCCTGTGGTTGAACAGCATTCAGAGTAAATGGATTATTATTTGAGGGCAGTGGTGCCCTCAAAACCCAGCTTGAGCCAGTGCTGTGTTTGCTAAAGTGTATGTACCTCTCTTGCAACAGCAGTAGCATTTGATGGATACAAGGAGTTAAAATGTAACATTGTTTTCCTTGAATACAAGGAGTTAAAAGGTAACATTGTTTTCCTTGAATACAAGGAGTTAAAATGTAACATTGTTTTCCTTACTGCTTCATTTTAGTTTATGTTTTACTGGCTACATTGTGCTCCTTCGGGGAAAGCAGCTGAAAGTTTCTCTGTGCCCACAAGCCCATCCCTGCTCCTCCTGTCATTGGCTCACCTGCTCTTTACAGTGGTCATTTATTTCAAGAAGGGTTTCCTGCTCTGCCATGAGCTCCTGTATTCCCAGTTTGTAGAGATGCAGTGTAATCAGCCCTGCAAATGAGGAATCTCTTGGATCTGTAGCAAGGAGTGAGATAAACAGCCAAGATTCCCTTCTGTGCTAGAGCAGAACTGTCGTGGGTGTAAAGCCAATTTTTCCTGTCAGCTCTGCCCGTAAATCTCTGCTGTGTGAGAGCATGAGGGAATGATTTGGCATGGGCACAAAAACATTGGACATATTGTCCAATTGTTTTGATACTTACCCAAGCTTGAATTCCCCAAATTGCTGTTTGTAGTTCTCATCTCTTTTTTGTCAATTTATTATGTCATGCTTGAGCTCACTTCAGCTGGCAATCTGTATGCACGTTCATTCTGTGCATTTTAGTCAGGTTGGTAAAATTAAAATCCTTGGGCTGGGAGGACATTGGAAGAATATCTTACCTGTTCCAAGGAGTAATCTTTTTTTGTTATGTTTTGGTTTTGGGGTTTTTTTTTTGTTTGCTTTTTTTAAAATTTTTTCTGTTTATTTCACGGTATAGACCTGAGCATATTCTTGTAGCCCTGAAGTTACCTTTGTGTTTAAAAAAAATCATCTGAGTTTAAATGAATCTCAAGAATGAAATGTCTTCAGATTTTATTTCTATAGGTTCTCAATGATTTGTCTTTTAATCATCAAATTCTATTTTTATTTAATGTCTATTTTAGGATCCTCTGACTCAAATATCCTCCCACATTTGGTTAACTCAATAGAGAATTTCTAGTGGGCAGTATATTTTTCAATTTCTTTTCTTACATGCTTTTCTTTCTCTTTTATTTCCCTAAAAAACTGTCACTTTCATGTATGTTTTTATAATTCACACCAGAAAATATAAACATTTGATGTAAATATTGTTATTTCTTTTGCAGACACTGAACCCTAAATGGAATGAAGAGTTTTACTTCAGAGTAAGTTTCTCTTCATTTGCAGTCATTATTAAAACACGCACAGCTAATCTGGTTTTCTGTTTGTTTATCAAATAGATTGTACAGCTGATCTTATTTTGTATTTGTTTATCTGTTTACTCCTAAGACCTGCTTGCCCTGATGTTCTTGCAGTTGTGTTTGTGAGGGGATGGAATGCTCAGCAGGAATTGGCTCCGGGTGCTTGGAAACTGTTTCCCAAGCTGCAATTATCTAATTGTGAAGGGCAGTAACTTTGCTACTCTGTTGCAAACAGTATTTTCCAAAGAACAATTGGCTTTGGCTCTTGGTGCAGCTGTAGCTCCCACAGAAGAGGTCAGGCTGAGTCTCAGGGTGTCAGGCATTAATGTGGAGCAGAGCCTGGGCTGACCTGGTGGATTGCTCAGCCAGGAGCTCTGGGACAGCAGTGCCACCAGGGGATGTGCCATGGGGAATGCTCTGGGACACGTGCACCAAACAGCTTCTGTGAGCAATGCAGATCTGCAATCTCAGGGAAAGGGAATGCACAGCACTGCTGCAAAACCTCTGCTATAGTTCACAGATGCTCTGTTAGAACATCTTGAATGTCCTCAGAAATAGTGGGACCTGTAAAGTAATTGAGATCCTGTAATGTGTGTCACAGGTCTGATTTTCTCAAAACTGAGAAGTCCATCTCCAGCCCACAGAATTGTGGTATATTATTTCTAAATTTTCTTAATGAAACATACTGGTCATAGTAACCAAGCTTGCAAAGATTTTCTGAAAAAATAGAGCAACTGGATCAAACATTATAAAGCTTGCTGTTGTTTAATCTTTCTGACAGGGTTCTTTTTATGTTTGATTTTGTCCTTTTAAATGTTGGCAGTCTTTCTGCTTCAGTTGAAGTAAATCATTTTCTGGAGGTATATTTGCTGTTTTATGTGTTGGGGAGATTTCTGCTGGGTGTTCCAAGGGTGCTTGCTACGTGGGCTAGAGATGGTGAGCAATGGACAGTTAGAAACAAAGCTGAATGTGCAATTCTGAAGGAAATGCAGCAAAACTCTTGCTCCTGGTAAATCAGTCAGTCAGGGAGCCCTGCTGGTCTGTCCTGGACTGGGCTCCTCTGCCAGGGAAATGCAGTAACTGAGCACAGCAAACAAAAGCTTTCCTGTCAGCTGCCAGGCTCTTCCCAGATGCAGTGAGGTTCTGGTGCTCCAGTTCAAGTACAGATTTACATCAGACCTGGTAGTCCTGTCCTAATTACCTTGGTTTGATTGCTGCCTGAGCTAGCACCCAGATTGTTACTGTCCAGCTCCTGAACTTGCAGTGACATTTGGGTTTTCCACAGGTGAACCCGACCAACCATCGGCTGCTGTTCGAGGTGTTTGATGAGAACAGACTGGTGAGTACTGGCCTTGGTTATGTTACACCAGTCACAGGCTGTGTGTGCCACAGCTGATGGAAGCACAACACAACCTCGAGTGTCTTCAGACAGGTGTGTCAGTGAGCGTGCCAAGAAACACCAATAGAGGTGTAAAAACCATTTGAGGCTGCGACTAAAAGGGCACTAAAGTAGTGCCCTGCTGGGTCAGACCAAAATGGTCACCCTCACCCAGCCTGGACAGCCAAACCCTCAGTCTGTCCTTCTGCAGGCCTCTCCACTTCAAACCAAAGCCCTGACCCTTTGAGTTGCTGATAAAGCAGCTGCTTTATCATGTTCATGTCCCTTTGCAGTCCTTTGATGTTCTGCATCCTGCCTGGGGAGGTGCAGCAGCCTGCAGAGCTGCCCCTTGTGCTCACAGTGCACGTGTGAGGGTTTGAGGCCATGGCAGGGTGATGCTCCTTGGTCTCATCTCTGCCTCACAACCCTCACATGTTGTTAGTGGGTTTTGTCTTACTCTGAAGTCACTTTTCTGGGGGAGGCTTTCACCATCTGACTGCTGCTGTTCCAGCTTCTGTTCCAGTTCTGATCCATGGAAAAGGGCAGTGTCCCTCTGTACACCCGGGGTTAAACGTGCCAGTGCAGTGGCACACTGCTGCATGGCTCTTGGGGCTTTGCCTTTTGAGCCTTGTAACACCATCTCTGTTCATGAGATCAGGAATGAACATTTTGTGGGCTGGGGGCAATACAACTTTCACTAAACTTGTTTATTTCTGAAGATTAGGATCAGAGTTGCAGAGATACGTTCATTAAAAAAAGACAGTGTAAAAACATTTGTCTTCAACGAGTAGGTTCTTTCCTTCTATCTTCCTAATAAATAAAGAGCAAAGGAAACCACACAAGCTGTATTCTGGGGAGAAAGAGAACTTGGCAGCTGAATGACTGGATCTTTCCTCAGGAAGAGGTAAATTGGTGAGCTGGTGGCACTGTGCCTCTCCAGTGGCTGACCAGGAGCATATTTATTTGTATATAATGATCATAATGACCACTTGCACTACTCAAACTGCCATGTGCCATTGGATTGCAAAGGAGCCACAGGAGCAGAGAGGTAGGTTAGAGAAAAACCTTGTATGCAGTGACAGCTGAGAAATGACAGGTTTGGGATGCTCATTTCAGACATACTGTTTTGGATTTTCAAGTTTGGATGTGCAGTGCTGGCCTTTCCCTGGCAGTTTCAGCACTTTTTATTGTTGAACCAATTTGTGTGTACTCTCCTTCTGGTCCTGCCTCCAGAGTCAGTCTGTCCTTGGCCTTGGAACCTCCTGGCCCAGGCAGCACCTGGGGTCAGGAGCCATGGCTCTCCTTGCAGGAGGTCTGTGGCAAGGTGACTGCTTTGGGGGTTTGGAATAGCAGGTTTCCATCAGGTTGTGTTTACAGAGTGAGAAGACACTGAACTGGTTATTTTGGCTTTACTCTCATATACTTACTGTCAATACTTAAATGGCTTTTGTTGGAATGACTTTGTTCCTTCTTCCCAAAGTACCAAAGCACACTCTGTCTCTGCAAGTCTTTGCCTTTCTATTCCCCAATCTCAACAGAGTGAATGTGACAGAGCCTAATTTTGGATGCAGAGACTGTGTTATTGAGTAACATGTTTTAGCTGAAAAATAAGGTAATACCAGCACCTGTGCTAGTTCTACAAGGCAGTCTCCAGGACCACTGCTGTGTGGAAGCTGTTCACATTTTTGTTGCGTCTCATAATCCATATTAATAAATTGTGGGGTTGTGCTGGCTGCTGGCAGTTTGATCAGTTTGAGCTGCCATTGCTCTTGGGATTGGTAATTTTCTGGCTTTTGAAAGCAAGCTGCTTGCAAGCAGAGTTCAGATGGCAGAGGACTGTCCTGCCCCATACAGGTTTTCAGAGCTGTTGACAAGATTTAGGCGTTCCAGTTCTCGCAGGGAGCAGCTGTCCAGGCCCTGAGATGGAGCTGCACTTCTGTTAACCACAGTGTCCCTTCACGTGGGAGTGCCCTCGGGGCACTGAGTATCTCTGTTGTAGCAGAGCTGATTTAGGGTGGTACTTCACGTTCTGGTGTATCCTGTGTGCCTGTCCTGAGCTCCTCTGGCTCTCAGAGTGTAACTGGACTCCGTGCTGGCAGTGCCACGCGTGGTGGCATTGCTGACTCCCTCTCTGGAGGCCAGCCAGGAGCAGGCAGTTCTGTGCAGGGTCTGAGACAGATCGGTACAAGCGGACATGCAGCACCCGGCTCCGCTTCTCCCTCACCTGTACTGCCTGCTCAGTCTGGAAAAGGAGCTCTCTGCCCTGCTCTCCTGCATGTTTCTGCTGGTTTTACTGTGTGAGAGGCCTTTGCCGTATGTATGATTGCTTTGTTTGTAATTTGTAGTTGCTCAAAGAGAACTGCAGGTTATATTGCTGTTGGGGATTTTTAAAGGCAAAAGTTTTTTGCTTAGTTGTGTTATGAGCGTGGTTAAAATGGAAAGCATAACTATGTTGTATTTATTCCTGTCCTGCCATGACAGCCCAGAGCTGTAACACACCAAAGTGTTATGCTTGAAAGAATTTTCCTCATTTGCATGTGGTGTTGACTTAAACTTCTAACACAAAATGGAAGTGTTTTGTTGTAGTTACATTTTTCTGCAAGTGCTTTCTGCAGGCGTGCCCTGTGAATCCGATGTGGTTTAGATTTATAGCAGTGCTGAGTGTGTTCGCTGCCTCCGTCAGCTGCCAGAGCTTTCCCGCTGGGGCCGCTCCTCCCTGATGGAAAAGGAGCAGCTGGGAAGGTGCCGTTTCAGGCTCTTGCTGGCATTACAAAAAAAAAAAAAAAAAGGAAAAAACAAACTCCTCACACACACTTACATTGGAGAGGGGGAACCAGGCCACGTGACTGCCACCATCCTACCCTATGTCACCGTGTGTGTAGGAGCTCTGACTGCTCCTGCCCAATCATGCCTGGAATGCCGCTTGCCACTTGGGCTATTTCTGCTATCTGTCGCTCCCAGGGCTGCAGTGCTAACCGTTTGGCAGATGGGACACTTTTTCTCGGAGTTTATGTCTTTGGTTTTTAACTTCTGGCAGTGCCTGAATTGTCGCTGTTCTCCCTCTCCTTTTCTCCTCTCTGTAAAACCATGGCCCATCGGCTGCGGTTTCATTTTGGCTCTGGGAGAAGCAACACGGCCCCCGAATCGGAGATCCTCGCCCGGGAGAGAGAAGATGACTTCTTCATGGCGTTCCACACCTTGCCCAGAAGAAGCGGCCCTCACGCGTTCCCGCGGCGCGGGGCGGAGGATGGCGGCGATGGAGGCCCGCACGAAGCGGGCTCCTTGAAGAGGAGCACATCCATGTTCATCCCGCAGCTGCTGAACGGCGTGGACGCGCGCCCCACCAGGAGCTCGTCCGTGCAGATCTCGCTGCAGCGCAAGGCCGCCGACGGCTGCGCCGACGAGCGCGTGGCCCCGGGCTCTCCGGAGGATACGCTGCCCTGGACGTTCCCAGACTGCGGGGAGCGTTACGCGTCCCCCGCCGAGCAGCGCTCTGCTCCACAGGTGACTGCTGAGGGCTCTCCAGCCGGGCTGCTGGAAGGGTCAGGGCAGCAGACGGATGGAACCGTACAATGCTGTAACCGTACAATGTTGTGCAGTGCTGATCCCCAGAGCGAGCAGGCTCTGCCGACTGCCCAGCGAGAAGAAGCAAGTGAAGCGGCTTCAGGTTTAAACATAAGCGGCGTGAGGATTCAGCATCGGGCCTCAAGTGCTGAGGTGCCTCAGGTTACTTTGCTTCCCTTTGGTCCTGAGGCCCCAAACAGTGCTCCCACCTCTGAACCCCGGCGCTGGTCCTTGCAGCATGTGCCGGATCTGTCAGCAAATTCAGGGAAAAAGTTCTTTGTTCTCCAGTTACAGCAGCCACAGACAAGCAGCACAGGCACAGCAGGTGGAGGTAACTTTGGCTTTACCGGAACCAAAGGGGACAGATTGGTCAGGTACCCTCGGATACGGCTGGAGAGGAGTACTTCCTACCCTGTCCAGCCACCAGCAGAAGGAGTTAGCCCCACAGGTGATGGGCTGAATTCGGAGCTGCCTGGAAACAGCAGGAACAGGCCAGAAATATCTGGAAGCAATTCAGTAGAGCGGATGCCTCAAGGGCAGGGATGCCTGTTTAAAATCAGACCTGATCAAAACATGAGGCAGCAGCACTTCAGGATTCTTGTCACGCGTGGGCCAGAGGAGCAGAGTCAGGGGGTTGGTAAGGAGGGTCGTGGCACCCCGTGCCCTGCGGCAGCTGGCACCGCAGTAAGTATGATGCTGGGTGTGCTGAAACACAGATTGCCTTACAAAGGCTGCCAGGCTGCAGCCAACTGCAGCACTTCCATTGCTGGTGCTGGAATGTTCTGCCTTTCTGTGGAGCAAACCACAAATCGGCTTTATTTCTAATCTAATGTAACTTTGCTCTCTCTTATGATTACATCCAGGGTAATATTTTCAGATCTTACTGTCACGTGTTTCTTAATTCACTGTTATGTCAGCTGGAAAGATTTTTTTAAATCAGAGCGTTCAAATAGCAAATTAAATGTTCCTGTTAGTTTAGTTGGCTGGATCTTGCTGCATGAAGAACTCTTTGTGCACTCTGGTTTTAAAAACAAATACTTTGGCACTTTCTAAATGTAATGGATACACATGTACCTGTACACATTTCTAAAATGTGTATTGTAATGAAGTAGTTGTTAAAACTCTGGCAATCTTAGGGTGATTTCAATCAAAGTACTGGCTTAGTTAAGGTACCAGGAAGTCTGGGGGAAAAATAATCTTTTTTAGTAATTTCTTATAGTAATCTTACAGTAATTTTTCTTTCTTCCTTCTGGAAGTGAAAAACATTTCATGCCTTTTGTATGCCACAAGTCCTGATCCAAGTCCAAGTGCAAGTGGCTTGGCACAACTCAGTAAACAGTCTTGTTGTTGTTTGGATTTGCCTCGATTCGGTGTTAGGATGGCAAAATTAATCTTCTGGGTTTGCTTTGTTACAGCAGGTGAGGACTGATGGTTGATGTTTTTCAGGCACTTTTTCAAAGCCCAAAGTAGGAAGGAAACTGAAGGGTTTGGATTAGTCATTTGCTTAAATTGCTTTGCTGTGCAATCCAACACGGCCCACTCGAGTTCCCAGCTCGGGATGCTGTATTTAGCAGAGCGAGCTCTGGCTCCAGCTGTGGCACGGGCTCTGAGGAGATTTCAGGCTCCATGGCTCCTGTGCTCTCAGCCCTGAAATGCAGCACAGGGACAGCTGCTCCCTGCAGCAAGGCCAGGGCTGACTCTGCAGCTTTCCCATGGAAAAGCTTTTGGACGCCGTGTGTTGCCAGACTTCATTCTGGGAGCTCTTGAAAGTGTAAAATAGCAAGAAATCCCTTCCTGGTACGGGTTTGGTTCCAGGACACGTAAGGGAGCAGAAAATATGTCTGATTGTCCCTTTCCTCTTCATTATCCCTTGTTCCTTTCCTGGATCAGCCGTTCATGGAGCCTCACCACAGCCAGTTCTGTAAGTAGCTGTGGGGTGTCAGACCCAGCACAGGGGCAGCAGAGCTTTGCAGAGATGTGCCCTGGGGTCTGTGCAGCAGTTCTCGTTTTCCCAAAGTCCCTGCTTTCATCCCCCCTGTAGTAACAATTCCCATCCCAAGGACGTGCTTCAGTGTTCCCAGAGGAGGATGAGGAAATGTGTTCTCTGTGCTCTTGCTTTGAGTGACCGTGAGGAATGGATTGAGGCAGCTGTGCAGCATGGCAGCACAGAGGTGCCCAGCCCGTGTGGCACTGCATCCTGCGGGGCAGAAACTCTCAAAGGAAAAGAACTAACAGAAACTTAAACATTTCTGGGGTATTTCTCATCCTTGTAGCTAATCCAGAAATACTGTGGGTAGAGGTGATGGACTGGGCAGGATGCCATGGGAAGTGTGGGGGATGGAAGCATTTTGGTGCCAGTTTTTTTGCATTTTTTGACCACAGAACATTACTTGTTAAGGTGCCATTTTTAATCTGTCCCACAGAAGTTTGTTTGAAAGATCTGTGATGTGAGTAAGGCAGTGCCTGAAATACCTGATCCCTTGAGCAGAGGGGAGAGGTTGCCATGGTTTATCGTTGATAGTGTGAAAGAACAAGAATTGTGGTGTGTCCCAGTGCAAGAAGTTGATGTGGATGTGATTGATATAGGGCCCGGGCTGGGGCTGGGAGCAGCAGCTGCTGCAGCCTGATTTATCTCAGAGCAAACATCCCAGCGGGCGTCTGCAGTCCTGCTGCTCCGAGTGCCTGTGACCTTTCAAATATCTGCTCTTTTACACAAGTGCTTTGGGGCAGGCAGGATGTCTTTCATTACCAGACAGGGTAAAATATTAAGTAAAGGCTGAGCTCATGTCAAGCTGTGAAAAATTTTATTTGTAAGCCTTGTTGCCAATTCTTTTGCCTGCTGTGATATTTTATATGGCATGCAATAGAATGTCTGTGCGCTGTGCATATCCCACATACTGCTGTTGTTTTTCACTGGGGGCTCTGAGTGCAGAGCTGGATTTGTGGGAAACACTTCAAAAATGTATTGGACCACTGCTGCAGAGAGCTGACAAAGGCATCTTTGTGAGCAAAAAGCAGCATGCCCTAACAAAGTGTTGCAGGAGCAGGACTGAATTATATTTAGTAAACAAACAGAAGTGGCACCTCTGGGTTTGGCAAGCTGCATTTCTCACAGCCCAGCTCTTCCTCTCCTTTATTCAAAATCATTTTAGAGTGAATATTGCTCCTGCTTCAGGGATTGCTACCTGGACCCCTAACAGGCATTTCTAGGAGATAATTCATGTGGCCTTGGCTGGAGGTTTCAATGGTTCAAACGAATAGTGCAGTAGTGCAATAGTGCAGTGAATTTCCTGGCTCTCCACTTGCTTGCAGGGAGTGCAGATGGCCATCTGGAAAGCCTCTGCTCTCTGCAGATAAGGACTTTGTTGACAGCTGCAGGTCGAGGATGATGAATTCCATCCCTCAGGTCTCTGACTTTTCTGTTAAGGACAAAATCAGTTCTCCACAGGAAATCACCCTTGCTGATTGTGTGTCCCTCAGCCTGCAGGCCTGCTCTGGAGCCCTCTGGCTGTTGGGGAGGGGGCAGGAGGCACACTCAGACCTGGGAGAGCAGGAGCTGGTTTTCAAGGCAGCAAGTACCAAGGGCCTGAATAAATTCCACCTTTTTTCTTCTCCCTCTCTGGCTGGGAGACAAATAATTCATGGCAAGTAGTGTAAATTGGCTTGCAGAATTAGGAAACCCATCTGTAACTTTTAGTCAAGTTTTCAGAGAGTCAAGAGTTGGCACTGCTGTCTTTTTACCTCATCCCTCCACATTCCCAGAGCTCCCTGGGATTCTGAATTTTGTGTCAGGCATTTTTCTTTTTCTCCTTGAAAGCTGTATCTGTTGGTACTTCTCTGTGAAGAAACCAGAATAAAGCTTGGAGTAGCAGAGATGGAAATAGTATTGCTTTTTTAAACAGCAGTAATAAACTCCTTCTCCTGCATGGAAAATCTGTATGTGAGTTTGGGTACACAGCAATCTCTGGAGTGAAGCATTTATAATGGAAATGCTGACACGGGTTTAATGCTGCAGGTGCCAGCCAGAGCTGCCCTGGTGCAGATCTCACCACAGAAAATTACAGATAAGAGAGCAGAGAGTGTTGATTGCTTTTTGTGCTCTTCAGCTGGTTTTCTGTTTGAGAGAAGCTGTCAAGTAGTGATGAGTTTCAGAATGTGCATGTTTTGTACACATACACAGAACAGCAGTTCTGCACGTGAGCTGAAGTTTTCAGTTCAGCAGCTATTCCAAAGCCAAATCTATCCTGTTTAGTTGGTTTTCAGGTTAAGTCTCATTGTAAGATACTTTACTGTATGTACTGCCTTCATCTGAAGTCCAGGGTGACATTGGGAGCTTCCAAAAGTCAGCAGTTATGTACAGAAAAATGAACTAAACTGGCATTATGACCAGCCAGGCTTTTGTCTCTGAAAGAAATGAAAAAATTAAAAGGATGTATGGGAGAAGCTTCCAGAGCTGAAGGCAAAGGAATGAGTTGTTCAGATAAAATGAAAATTGCACTTTGTGCTGTGGTGTGAGTCCAGAGCTGTCAGTGCTTTGGTGGAAAGCTGCAGCTTCCCTTTCAACCTGGGATTCATTTTAGAAAATAAATCTGATGCTGACTCTGTGGTTGTTTCTGTCTCTTACCAACAGTCAGTCTCCTCTTGTTTCTGCCCTTTGTGCTCACCAGTGAGTCATGTGCAGTCACACTTGCAGCATTAAAAAAGAACAGGTAAAATGAGAAATATTAGGAATTACACTGCGTATAATTTAAAACATAATTAATTATTAGCTTGGATGTTATCTGGGGCCTAAGTATACTTTTGTGAGTCAACTCTGTGCATAAAAATTGCATAATGAAATAAATTCTATTTCCATTTTTGAGCAGTTACTTTGTCTCTGAGGTGAGGCTGGATACCAGCAATTTCTGAAAGGGTTCAGTAACACATGAAGTATGAAAAAAAGGTTTTCAGTAATCAGTTAATTTGTGGTGGCATTATTTAAGGTCTATTACATGTTTTTAACTTACTGTGTAAAAATACCTGATCTTAACTGAGCGGGTGAAATACAATTTTCTATTGTTGTTTGCACATGTGGGGAATGGCACGCTGGCTGAGTAGGGAAAACCTTCCAGGAAACATTGCACTGTGGGAACTGGTCTTAACAGATTTGTTTTGGTCTGATGTCACCATTTTTTAATATCTTTTTGGCCTTGCAGCAGCGCCCCAGTGCAAATGTCTTACAGGACATCAAACTGTACCTGCTTTATATTTAGTGAGGGAACTGCAATCAATCTACTCTTGCTCTTGCCACCCCCAAGTAAGCCTCACAGTGTTTTTTCCTTGGGGAATTAGCACTGCATTGTGCTGGGGTTTGGGTATTTTGCTGTCCCTTCACGAGGGTTCAGTTAAAAAGAGGAGGGAGAGAGGAGTTTCTGTAGGGGCTGTGGTTGCTGTCCCTGTCTGAGCTTGTAAATCCTGTGAATTCAGTGTAATTAACCAACTGCCCAGCTTTGGCAGCCTGTGTGGAAGAATGTGAAAAACTCTCCTTTCTTACTGAGTAAGTGCACCTTTATCCCAGTGTAGGATGTACCTTTATCCCTCTGTGGGACCTGAATGGATGCACCTTTATCCCAGTGTAGGACCTGGATGGATGCACCTTTATCCCTCTGTAGGACCTGAATGGATGCACCTTTATCCCAGTGCAGGACCTGAATGGATGCACCTTTATCCCAGTGCAGGACCTGAATGGATGCACCTTTATCCCTCTGTAGGACCTGAATGGATGCACCTTTATCCCAGTGTAGGATGCACCTTTATCCCAGGGTAGGATGCACCTTTATCCCAGGGTAGGATGCACCTTTATCCCAGTGCAGGACCCGATCCCTGTGCAATGTCTTGGTCCCGTTGCCTGGCACTGCTTGGGCAAGCCTGGGAGGGGATGGCACCCGGAGCTGTGGGTTCCTCGTGCCCCCAGGCCCCGAGCTGGCTGTGCTGGGCACTGTTTGTGTCCCAGAGGGCCTGGCTGGGCAGGTGACATCACTCGGGCTCCCTGTGCCAGGTGCAGCTGAAGCAGGTGCGGAAGGGGAAGGAGGGAGGGAGGAATGCGGAGCTGCCGGCTGGCAGTGCCAGCTCCATTCTCCACGGGGCTGATGTGGGAGTTGGCACCGTGTGTTCCCTTCCCAGCACGGGCAGGCTCCTGCAGAGGCTTCCTGGCAGCTTGCAGCTGGCCACAACTCTTCCTTGCCTTTTGTTCTGCTCCTGAATTTAATGGGGATTGGCTGTTCTGACCAGACGTTTGCAGCCAATAATGCTGGAGTTCTGGCTTTTCTGGTTTTTGCTCTAATCAAATAATTGTGCAAAATTCCAGAATACAAACAAAATAAAATAAAAAATAAAGCGTGGAACAAGCTTTTCAAGCTTTTTTCACTGTTCTTGAAATTTCACCCAGAGAGTTCGTATTACAAGCTACCCACTGGGTTTTCAACTGACTGCAATTTAAATTATCCACCATAAAAAATCTGGCAGCAAATATCAGTGACTGATCCCCATGAACAAGTCAATATCATCTTGGCTCTCCTTTCTGTTACAAACAAATGTGTTGCTTGAAAATCAAGCAGGTGTGAAGGTTCTTGGTCTCAGCAAGGAAAATGTACTTGGACATGTGTAGGTGTAAATGATTATTAATTTGCAGAAGTTAGGAGTAGTTAATGTCCACTAATTAGCATGTCAGCGGCCTAAGCATGAAGTACCTTACTGTTCCCTCTGGTCAGTGCACAGCCATGTTTCCCCTCAGGGTTCTGATTATTACCCAGCAGAACAAAGTCTTGTGTCACAGAAAAGTGGCCTTAGAACTCTTAGAGTGGATCTTGCTTTTTTCCATGACATTAGGAAAATCATTAAAGCAAAAGTATGATGTCACACATTGCCAGGCCTAATGCCTTGTTGAGTGTAAGTGCTGCTGGGATCAGCCAGTTGAAAGAACGTACTTAGTACCTTTGGAAAATTCAGGCTGAATAAATGTCAGCATGCTTTCCCTGGGTGCCAGGGGTGCTGCAGTGTGCTCTGGGCACCCTCCCCTGGCAGCAGCAGTGCCACCAGAGTATTTGGGGGACCCTGGGCAAGTTCCAAGCGGTAAAAGGCAGCTGTTGGTGCTTTGGAAAGCCACAGCCCCCTGCCTTGGAACGACCCTCCTGCTGTAAACTTGTCTTTGTTTCACTTGCTGGCTGTACCAGGCTGGCCTCACATCTGCAGTTTCTCAGCTGGAGGACCATTGGTTTTGAAATTCTGTACCTTTGGAACCCTCAGCTATCAAAGGCATGCAGGTGTTTGTGTTACACGTGGTGTGCCACAGCTCTGCACGTACTCTGTGTACTTTGCTGCTGCTTCATAAAACACCTTTCTTTGCTCTTTTGAACAGCAATGTTTCCCCAGCTTGGTATGAGAAATACTTCCATGATTTTCTGGCTCTGAAACTCCGGTAAGGAAGGTGGCTTGAGGGCTCTGGGCAAAGAGTTTCAGCCAGAGTTCTTTGGAGAATGTTTTTGGCACAGTGCCCTTCTCCTGCCGTGTGTGTGGTGTGGGCAGGGGAAGGTTGGCTGTGCTGGGCACAGCTCTGAGTGTGAGCTATCGAGGTGCCACCTGCCCACGTGTGGTTCTTGAGTTTTTGTTATGTTTAAATAAGCAGTGGCAGTGCAAGACAGATAATTCAGGGTTTGAATAATTGGCGCTTAGGGCCTGCAATTTGCTTAACCCGTTTACCTGATCCCGTTGTGGTTGACCATGTGTGCCAGGAAGGAGACACTTGTGCCTTGGCTGTGCTGATTCTGGAGCATCTCTGCCTCATCTGGGAGGCTGCAGCTCAGAGCATGATTCATAATTCATAATTCATCATTCATCTCAGGCCAGGTTTGGCTCCCAGGAGCAGCCCACGTGTCCCGGCTCTGCGGTGTCCCAGGCTGGGGACTGAGGGATGTGTGTGACCTGGGAGCCTCGGGCAGCTCCTGGTCCTTCCCAGGGGCAGGAATTGGGCCCTCAAATGAAAGTTGAGAGGGAAGGCACCAGGGAAAGTGTAATCTGACACTGCTCTGTTGAGCTGCCTGGGGGGAAACTCAGTGTTTGTTTACTCTGGTGGGAAAGAATAACAGATCCTTTTTTAAGAAATAAGCCACCCGTGGTGTTTGTTCTACCTGCACTTACAGATTTGGAGTAGGAAAACCACCCCCCCACACATCAATTAGGGGATTTTTTCTGTGGTTACAGTGCAATATTCTTGATTAAGAATATCAGTGAAAATATCAGAGCCAGTTTGCAGAGATCCACTGCAAAAGTATAGTCAGTTGCCATTATTAGCAAATAAAAGGTGGAATTTTAGTTATGCTTGGGAAGTGCTGCTGGAAATATTTTGCTTGAGAAAGAAGTGGTGACAGTGGCAAGTGGCAGAATTTCTGAAAGTTTATATAAATGAAGAGAGTTTTATTACAGTTCAGAAAGAAAGAAAGATTGCTGAAACTTTCCTGCGAAGAATTTTAGTAATCATATAATCAAATGATAGAGGAATATCATAAAAATATCATTGTAGCTTTTTTCCTGAGAATGAGATCAGGGAGTTGATAAACACCCCCCCCCCCCCCAATACTTATCTATATTCAAATTGTTTTCAGAACACCAGAGCAATTATTTTCCTAAGAGTCTCACCAAGTTCTCAGCAAGTGACCTGAAAGATGGAGGTGCACAATTGACTGTAAGCAGAGGAGTCTTCAAACATTTCAATATGAACTTGAGCGTTTCTCAGATGCCCAAATTTGGGGACCGTGCACTGTCAGAGGCCATCTGACAGCCATGGTGTTCCCATGGTGTTCCCATGGTGTTCCACATGGTGTTCCACATGGTGTTCCACATGGTGTTCCACATGGTGTTCCACATGGTGTTCCACATGGTGTTCCCATGGTGTTCCCATGGTGTTCCCATGGTGTTCCCATGGTGTTCAATGGTGTTCCCATGGTGTTCCCATGAGCAACCTTCATAGCCGTTCTCATCAAGTTCTGTGTTACCCACCAGGGCTGCAGTGATTCAGAAAGTTTGGAATTAACCTGGCTGTAATAGATTTAGCATAAATGTCCAGAGAAGATGGGCTCTGGACCTCAGCAGGGTTTCCACCTGGATAATAATTCAGGCACACAGCTGTGTGCTGAAGCACGGCGCAGGGTGGTTGTGGTCTGAGAAAGGTGTGAGCTCTGGTTTACTTTAGGGCCACTAAAAACCAGTTAAATTTACCGTGGGGATCATGTCTGCCTGCTCTGAAATGAAGCAATATCTGGGCTGGAATGCAGCATCCCTTTAAACAGTGCCCAGAAATAGTACACAACAATTTTCAGGTCAGGAAGCTGGGAACGTCCTGATCCGATCATCTCAGAATGCCAAGGGAGCTGCAGGTGGGTGGGGGTTATTTCCCAGCCTGGTGCATGGCCAGGGAAGCAAAGCAGCTCTGAGAGCTCAGTGCCCACCATGCCCCAGCCCTGGCTGGCAGCAGCAGGGGTTCTGTTCCTGTGTTCACAGCCTGGCACTGGCTGTGCCCAGGGCTCCAGCGTGGGTGAGCCCTGGCTCTGTGCTCTGTGGCTCTTGCTGGTGCCCAGGCCAAGGTGATCAGGTTTTCATACAGGGGCATTCCAGGGGAGCCCCTTTGGGATCGTTCCCAGCCTTAGGAGATTTGGAATTTGTTTTGTCTTTCTGCTTAGGGAAAGGCCGTGACAAACTGCTGGGAAATCTGGCTACTAATATGATAGGTGACAGAGTTACAAATACATGTGTGAAGAATATACAGAAGACAGAAAAAACAGGGCAAACCCCAAACAGCATCATTATAATGAGAAATGGAAAAAGAAGGCAATGGAAAAGATTCCTGTGGCTCATGAGGTGCCTTTGCTGGAAGCAGGAAGCCCCAAAGTGAGAATGCTCTAAATTTTAGAGCTGTGGGGGCTTGCAAGAGAAAATTCTATTCACAGACAAAAATATTGAATACTAATATTAATATACTAGCCTCCTCCTCTTTTCTTACAGATGGATGTGTGCAGTCAGCTGTTAGACAAAGACTGAGTTTTACAAGTGCCCTTGTTGTGGCAAAGGTGACCATATGCATGCAGAATTAGGTGAGGAAGTGATTCTGCTTACAGGGCTGGCTGGGACTGAGGGGTTTCCAGTTCCACTGTAAGAAACAAGCCTATTTTGTGGGTTCAGGTTCTTTGTGGCTGTTTCTAACTTAGCTGAACATTTCCTGTATCCATGAGTTGTATTTTTCTTGAGCTAAAAGCTGCAAGAAGAGATGCAGCAATAGGTGTGTCTTTTCTTCAGAGCAGTTGTTATTGGAGTGACTGTACTGAAGCAGGAGGTGGTGAGTACTTGGGATTTGCCAGTGTTAAGGGGAAAACATGTCAATTCCCTAAAAACAGGGCATGCTACCAGATTTTTCTAGTATTTGCAAGGAAGAAGATTAATAGGCAAATTCTGTAATGAAAAATCTACTCCCTGTTTTTTACATAACATTGGAAAACCATGGTCTCCTCAGTCCTTTTTGTGGTGTTCTGTAGCATCCAGCACAGCAGGATGTGTCCATTCTGTGGGGATCATGAAACATCAGCCTATCTTTTAGTAGAAACAGAATTCTTATGAGGTTATCATATAAAATATGGATTTTAATATTAAACTTAATGCTCTGCTATGACAAATATGTAAACTTGGCAGTGCAGCAGCAGCATGCACTTCCTGGAATTCCGAGCATAGCGTGGATATAAATAGGCAGCAAGTTATTTATTTGGGAATCACTGGGGCTGATATCTGGTGTCACAAACAGTATCTGAACAGAAGCTGCCTTCCCTGCTGGGGTTTGAAGAACACAACTGCTTGATGGTGACAGTTCCTGCCCCAGTGAGCCCCACGTGTCCCTCAGGCCAGGGCCCCAAGGGCTGGATTCATTCACCTGCTGCCTGAGCTGCTGCCCCGTGGGTGATGCAGGACTGTCAGTCCATGAAGGCAGGCTTGGACCTGTCCTCCTTCAACAGGAAACCACCTGGGGCTCCTCAGTGCTGGGGGGCTCTGCCTGGCTTTGGTGACTCCCCCAGGCACACCTCGTGTGCTGTGGGCTCAGAAACCTGTTTGGAGTGTGACGAGAAATACTGTGCTGAGATGAATGAACTGCAGCAACAAATAAGGGAGTAGAAACCATTGTTTCCTAAGATAATGGTACTCAACCATCTTTATTTTTGTCTCGTTGTGACTGGATTGATATTTATTATTTTTGCTCTTCTGATGTGAGTTTACTTTTGTGTGGCAGACCCGAGACGACTTCCTGGGCCAGGTGGATGTGCCGCTCAGTCACCTCCCGGTAAGCACCAGATCCCTGAACCCTGGGGCTGTGTACAGCTGACTGCACTTCCCCTTAAGGAACTGCTCCCAGCAGAGCCTCAAATAAACTCTGCTGGCCAGCCAGGCCTCACCTAGCAGGGACAGGGAGATGCATTGCTGTGCATGCAAGAGATGCACTTTCTGTGCAAAGAAAAGTGTCACGAGAGCAGGTTTGCTTCAGCAAGTGCATGGAGAGCCAAAAGGCTGCCAGAGCTTTGTCATCTGGGCATTATTTTAGCTGAAATGGAATTCTTTGCCAACAGTAAGGGTTCAATAGCAATCAATTGAAAGTAATTTGACACAGGGTTTGAATAATGTTATTGTCAATAGACATTTGAGGTGTTTGGTTTGAAGGTGGTAATATTTGTTTCTGTTTCGTAATTAATGGAGGAGCTCAGTGTAAAGCTGGTTCTGTAATTCTGTAAAGTTGTCTGGTTTGCCCCCAGCAGCCAGGATTCTGCATGGGCTGTAAAATTAGATGCTAAATTAAGTGCAACTTCTATTTATAGATTTATAAATAAGAATAAATATATATGTGTATGTATATGCAGTGATTGCATTAGCCTTGGTACAAACATTTCTATATTATATACTGTTTGGATGGCTAACATTGGCTGAATGTAGTTAATATTTTTTAAATGTTGTGCATGTTGATCTTAACATATGCCAGTTATGTCAGCTGAGCAGAATTGGCTTTTTGTGTCCGATTTTGACTTCTTGCTATTGATGGATGTTATTGTAGGAGAAAAATTGCTTTGTACTGACTTGGCCTGTGATGCTTGTTTAGATGTGTGTGTTGTGGTTATCTGGAGTGTGTTGTGTTCTAAACTGTCACAGTGGAAGGCTACAAGGGAAGGGTCAGGAACACCTTGTGGTGACCAATGGTGGCTCCCTTCTCATGGGAGCTGCTGTCATCCAGCTGTGCTGTGCAGGATTGCTGGGCCTGGCCTTGTGTGGGCATCTCCATTTATGTGTCCTTGTGCACAGACATGATCTAAACAGCCCTGCTGGGACTGTGGGAAGGGTCCTTTCCCCCTCAGACATTTTCCATGGCAAAGCTGCTGTGTCTCAGAGCAGTCCTTCCTTCAGCAGCTGTGACCTGGCACGTGCTTCCCTGCCTGCTCTGCCCCGTTCCAGGGAGACAGTTACCTGTTGGGAAGGTGTGGGGGACATGGTACATCTGCACTCATCCTTCCTTACCTTGGTAGGAGCTATGGGATCTATTTATTAACAAATTAATAATCAGCTTTCTCATCCTGAGAAAGGAGCAGGTCCCTTCCAGCTGAGCCCTGAGCAGCAGTGTGAATCCTGCATGCCTGGTGTCCTGGTGAGCTTGTTCAGATCTGCCATCTCTGAGCAAACCGGGCAGTGTGTCACTCCTGGGCCAGGCAGGGAATGGAGAGTCCATGTGGGATTGGGCTGCCTGGGGGAACACAGCTCATGCTTTAGGTGTAGAGCACAGCTCCCCAAACAATCAGCAGGGAACGTGTGTGTATGGATTCATCATCCTTTTCCCTTGGCATCTGCAATCCTAGTTCTGTGCCCACAGCAGCTGTGTGTTTGCACATGTGAAGGATGTGACTTACTTGGTAAGAAAGATGAAATTCTCAAGGAATAGAAAGTTTTCAAGATTCCAGGCTTTAGGTATCTTAGGATTCAGTGGAATTTAGAGATGTAATCTGTCAGCCTGATGTGTGAATGTTCTTTATGTGGCTGGACTTGTGGGCAAGCCCATTAATTTGCCATTTTTCCCACTGCTTACAGACTGAAGACCCAACCATGGAGAGGCCGTACACATTTAAGGATTTCCTCCTCAGACCAAGAAGGTGAGAGGAAGGACCTTTAAAACATTTGAGGACTTTAAAACATTTTTTACTTCATGATTTTTTTATTTGCAATTATTGAAGGGTTCTTAAATGCAATGTACCTCCTTGTCTTGTAGCCACAAATCTCGTGTGAAGGGTTTCTTGAGGCTGAAGATGGCGTATATGCCCAAAAATGGTGGCCAAGAGGAAGAGAACAGTGATCAGAGGGATGACTCTGAGGTAAGGCTGAATCTTCAAGGAAGGATTCGAGAAAAATTGTAGAGTCAGCTGCTCTTGGAGGATAAAGGCCTGGAAACAGAGTTGGCACTTGGTTCTCTTTGGCACCAAGCCACCACCCGGCCACCTTTGGAAAGCCCTCTTGAGCAGACGCTGGGGATTCTTTTCTCACTGACCTGAGGTGCACACTGGAACCACAGGGTCCTTTTCCTTCTTTCCTAGCATGGCTGGGACGTGGTGGATTCCAGCGAGGCCGCGGCTCGGCAGGAGGAGCTGCCGCCTCCCCCGCTGCCCCCCGGCTGGGAGGAGAAGGTGGACAACCTGGGGAGGACCTACTACGTGAACCACAACAACAGGAGCACCCAGTGGCACCGGCCCAGCCTCATGTAAGCAGCTGGGGGAATGGGGAGCCAGGCTGAGGCTCGAGGCACCAAGGAAAACGTGCTTTGTTTGTGGCTGAAAGGGACTGGCTTGCCCCCAGCAGATCACAGAGACACAGAGAGTTCTGGGCAGTTCCAGGAGCTCTGGGATGCCAGGGAAGGCAGGGCATTAACAAAGCACCTTAGAATATTAGGAGACAGATAAGGGGTTTTTCAGTAAGTAATTTAAAGGAGTAAATTACTTTGTTTGTAGAGACTGTTGAAGAGGTAAGGAAAAAAGTCAACTCTACTACGTTTTAATGAAATTGAACAATTAGCTTTGAGGAGATCCTGGTTATCATTCTGTGAATAGGCTTCATTCCCAGGATGTGCTGTCAGAGAGCTCTGTGGCAATATCTTCTCAAGATTAGATTCTGTAAGCTGTGGCAAGCTTACATTTTCCAGAGTGAATGACTGACAGTGGTAGGAGTTATAGTGAGATTGTGTATTTAACCTGCCCTGCCAAGGCCACTGCTGAACCATGTCCAGGGAAGTGCTGGGTCCCCCTTGCACTGGACACGTTCAAGGCTGGGCTCCACAGAGTGCTGGGTCATCTTGTCTAGGCCATGGTTTCCCTGCCAGCAGAGGTTGAACCAGGTGACCCCTGAGGTCCTTCCCAACCTTATGTTCTGTGATATTTGTGAAGTGCTTCCAGTTTTATTTTCTTTCAACTGAGGGATTAAACAGTCTCCCAATTACGAAGGTGGTGCATGCATGAATAATGATTTTTATGATCGAAAGCATTACCGAGGTTTTGAATGCAATGGACAAAATGGGGAGCTGAGTTTAACTTGGGTTATTTTGTTGTTCTTTTCTCTGTCCTGTGCTGGGTCCCCCTGCAGCGACGTGGGCTCCGAGTCAGATAACAACATCAGGCAGATAAACCAAGAGGCGGCTCACAGGCGCTTCCGCTCTCGGCGCCACATCAGCGAGGATCTGGAGCCAGAGCCCGTGGAGAGTGGAGACATTCCTGAGGTGAGGCCAGGCTTGGGCTGGAGGAGCTCACTGAACTTGGAGCTGCTGTGCTGCTCACACGGGAGCTGCACAGAAAGCCGTGGTTTACACGGCCTTAGTGGACATTGCCTTGGTTAGAGGCCAGCAGCACAATGGCAGGGCAGCCAGAGGCACCCTGCCAGGCTCCTGTGCAGCTGCAGCACAGCACTGAGCCCCATGTCAGTGCTGGGAGAAGCGTTCATCATGCCAAATTGCTTATCTTACATGCACTGATAGAAACACTTTCATATTCTGCTCTAAACAACAGTGGAATAAATGATAAAAACAAGGGAAGTGGACTGGCTGTAGCTGCCCTGTGCTTAGTTTCCTGTTGTGCCTTGATTCAGGCTGGAGAGAAGCTGTTGTTTGTGTGTTGGGCACAGTGAGACGATCACATAGAAGGCAAAGGGAAAGAAGACTCGGTCTGTATAAAACCTGAACTTAGTTTCTTCTCTTTTGTTAGCCTTGGGAAACCATTTCAGAGGAGGCAAGTGCCAGTGGGGATTCCTTGAGCTTGTCACTGCCACCTCCTCCTGCCTCCCCGGTGTCCCGGACCAGTCCCCAGGAGCTGTCTGAGGAGCTGAGCAGAAGACTCCAGGTCACTCCTGATTCCAATGGGGAACAACTCGGCTCTTTGATTGTACGTAAGGTGTCATCTGGAAAGCTCCAGTGCAGAAATGTGCATTCCTTTGGCATAACCTGAGTCACTTCATGCATGGGGAGTGACTGCTGGGCTCAGGAAAAGCTGAGCCTATAGTTAAAATTCCCTTCCAAACACAGCTTCACCAGCAAGCAAACTGCCTCAGACACAGAATCCCTCCATTCAGATTTCAAGAGTTCTGTGTGAGTTTAACTTCAGACTCTGCTACTGTTAGACCTTTAGTGAAACAAAATAGATGAGGGTATCAAGCTAGGAATTTCCAAAGGAAAGGGAAAAACAAAGAAGTGGTCTGTCTGTTTGTGTTATCCATTAGTCAGATGCCATTAAAAAATCAGGATAATGCATGTAGAACTGGGGGAATGTTTTGTCTCTTTGATTACAAAAATAATTGTAAAAATTAAACAGAGCATCATACTCTTATTATTTTTTCTTCTTAGTATGATGCTCTCTGCAGTACCTCTGCAGTTCAAGAGATAAGAAATACTCTGGTTCTCATCCAACAGAATCTTGATTAGGTGCATTTTTCCCAAAGAGCCAGTGCAGCTGGTCTCTGCCTGGTGGGAATGGCACCTGGAGGTTGGTCAGCCAGGGGCAGCTCTGCTGCTCTCCTGGATCTGCATGCAGAGGCACTTGGGCCTGTGTTGAGAACTGCAGTTTTACTAGCACCCACTGGTTCTACTGCAGAGGTGTCAGTGCTGTGTTTACCTAAACACTGCTGAGCCCTGGAGTGCCCTGCTGGGCTGGCACAGAGGAATTGCAGTGTGGTGTCACACATGATGTGTGTCTGCTTTCTGAGGGGGGCTTTGTTTCTAGTTCACAGTCATGAAGGATGTGTCGTGGGAAAAGACAACCAATTCCAAAGTTAGCAGCAAAGAGGAAGATTGAAACAATTTTTTTTTTTAAGAAATACCATAAATTCTTAAGTCAATTAATTTTTAAGACTTTGAGTTCTCAGAGGTTAGTACCTGTAATTACTGCATTTTCTGAATAAACATCATGTTTTAAGATCTTTCTGTTTTTTCCTTGCAGCAAAGAGAACCTTCCTCCCGGCTGAGGTCCTGCAGCGTGACAGACGCAGTCGCTGAGCAGTCCCAGTTATCCCTGGTGAGCCAGAGCTCCTTCCTTTTTGGGTGGATTCTCTCATTCTGAATAACTCCTTGCCTTGGGCCAGCTCTAGTCAGGCACCAAGGTGGGCATCTGATTGTCCCAGACCAAATTCATGTGAGCTTAAAAAGGAGGATATTCCTGAGACAGGAAAATGTTTGGAGACTGAGCAAGTCACCCTCTCCTCAGTTATTTACCATGGAAATTGAGGTTACTGCACTCCTGTGTGCACTCAGTGGAGAAACTCCTCCAGGAGAGGAGAGCAGGAGAGCCAGCTCTGCCTGGAACTGGAGCAGCCACAAGACTGATAGCAGACATATTTCTGTGGCCCATAAGTTGATTTTGCTTGCAATATATAAATCTAAAATCCCAAAGGATTGGTGTTTTGCCTGGTTGTAGTGAAAAGGAGGCAAATTCTGCAAGTTGATTTAAGGAGACTGTTCAAACAGGAAAAGATACAGAGGTGTTTTGTAAACAAAGCTACTCTCTGCTGTCAGAACCTTGCACTCTGTGCTCCAGCTGACAGAACGTGGTGCCTCTCCTACAGCCCACGTGCAAGGGTGGCAGAGGGGGCAGTTTTGTTCTCTCTGCCACCTCTCAGCAGTAGGTGCAGAGACCACTTACAATAGGAGTGTGCAAGGTGTGCTTTTGAATTAAACTGCTCAGATTGCAAAAGAATCTTTCAAAAGATTATACTTTCCTCCCAAGAGTTTTTTATTCATTTTTTAAAAGTTGTAAATATGTGAATGTGCAAATGGAAAACCTGTGCATACCAAGAAGTTTGGTGTGTCTGTGTGGCTTGTTCTCTCTGCTGCTCTTGGGTGAACATTTCCAGGAACCACTGAGGTTTTCTCTGGGCTGTAGCAGTTCTTTGGTGTAGCTGAAGCATGGCCCTGGCTCTGGGCAGTCCCAGGGCAGCTCTGTGCCTGGCTGCAGGGGAGCAGGGGCTGCTGTGCTGCTTCCTTGCTGTGTTCAGCATGCTGGGGCCAGGGGCTGGGCGTGGGCTGGGCAGAGAGAGGGGCCTTTCCCTGCTTCTAGAGGGACACTGTTCAAATCAGCAGCACTGAGCATTGCCTTACACATCACCTTACCTGAGCTAACCACACCTCCTCCTCCCTGAGCTAATGAGCATTTCTCTTCTGGCAACTCAGCACACGTTCTTCCTAATGCAGCACCCCTCTGGGATTCTGGCTGGGTAACCAGTGCCTGCTGACTTTCAGATTTGGTATTACCCATCTCACTGCTCTCTCTTGGCACACGTGTCTGATGCCTTGCTCCTAAAGATGTGACAGTGACCTGTGACCTTCTTCAGTAAATGTGTGTCATGTTAATTATCATTTAACAGCAGAATGGTCCCTCTAGGAGAGCTCGTTCTTCAACTGTCACAGGGGGAGAGGAGCCAACGGTAATAAAACTCTTTATCAAGCCTATCTCTAAATAAAATGGGGGGACATTTAGGTCTTGTACAATGAGGAACTTTTTTTAAAAAAAGCAGCCATGTGTTGAATGAAGTACAGCTTTTGAATGAAAACTTATGTATTTTTGTGCCAAATTTTCTCAACATTTCTCAGAACACTGCAACTGTACTCAAATCCTGGCATGGTTTAGGGATGTGGATGTGACATTGAATTATGACAAAGCTGTGCACTAAGTAAATGCCATGGGCTCTGAAAGCTGCAACAGCTAATTCTTCTAGGTACTGGGAGCTGCAGTGATTAGAGACATCAAATCATTGTACCTGTAGCTGTATTTGCATCTTGTGTCTTCTTGTCTTCCCATGTCTCTCCATTAGACGAATTAATTTTAATTCTTAAAGTTGGTCTTAGTTTGAGAGCCTTGGGGGTACAGTGATATAGCATAGAGCTCCTAATGGTCTGACTGAATGCCAGTTTCATTTTCCAGCAGTTCCTCAGCAGTCCAAGACTGTAGTTTGATCATCCCATGAAATTCTTGATATGCTTTGCTGAAAGTGTAATACAAGGAAAGTGTGTTTAATCTATATTAAACTTTATTCTAATTATACACGTTGAACCTTTAACCTAATTAACTGCCAGTCTGAAGTGAGTTATTTGGTGGAAATCATTTACAGTAACTATCATCATAAATGGCTTTTATAAATTTATATATCCCCACAGCCCTCCTAGAGAATTTGTTTCAGAGAAAGAAATTTAATTTATACTTGCCATAAATTGCTATTTGCATCTGGGAAATAAATAAATCTTACTTCGGGGGTTGATGCATCATTCTGTTATATTGTCTATATTCACTGGTTTTTAATTTTAGAACCAGAGAACTTTATTTACCACTTGCAAATAGCAAAGTCTAAATAAAATGACTAATTAATAGTTAGTGCTAGGTGAAGTTGCACAGTAGTGGTACTGCCTTGGTAGAGCATCTTGTCTTGATTAGACTTTTTAGAGCAAAATGTTAATATTTGGGCTCATCATGACTGTAGCCATACCGAGATGTTTTATGTCACCATGCTGCAGTATCTGATCCCCCTCTGTCTTTGTTATTTATGGTTATTTATGGTTATTTATTTCCACCCAGAGTCCCAGGTCTGTGGAGGAGTTGGGACTCTCACAGGAGTCGTGGTCTAAATCCTTTACCTTCAAAGGCTGCTTTCTCCTGGGTCCTTGGCACCTGATTGTTGCAGACAAGCAGCCTGTGAGCAGTGAAAGTCTCTGCTCACCTTGGCTTTGCCAAGGATCCCTACAGACACCCTCCCTGGAGCAGGAGCCAGGCTCAGGCCAGGGGCAGTGTCCTTCTCCCCATCTCTGAGCTGTAACTGAGTGACAGCCCCTGGGGCAAGGTGTTCTCCTCATGGCCTGCCAGCTCTGGGACCAGCGTGGGGAGAACAGTCCTTGGTTCTTCAGGAGAGAGGGAGATGAGTCTGGCAGTCTGCACTTGGGTTCTCATCTGTTTCCCTGATTTCTGTTCCCTACTGGAGTATGTCAGCTCCCTGACCCATCCAGCATCTTTTCTCCTTTCCTTTCTTCATTATCCCCACAGTTGTCCAGTTCCTTGTGTCAGCTCTGCTCTGCTCTTCAACAGCACCTGCACTGCCCGTGGCAGCTGCTCTGGGAAAGGTCTGGCAGGGATGAAGCAAGAACAAGAATGAAGTTCATTATCTTGCTGAAGCAGGGAATGTAGTCCTGGCTTTCAGCAGGAGCCTTCAGAGGCCTTTACTGTTTCATGGCAAGAGCCCAGAGCTTGCAGTGTGTCAGCCTCTGAATTAGGCAGGTCCTTCATCCCTCTGGGTTCCAGTTCCTGGCTCATGTCTCTGAACTCGTGCCTGGGTGTTCTGGGGACAGGAGGGACACAAGAGAGCATCAGCCACACACAGGGACAGGTCCTGTGGGCAGCAGGACATGACTCTCTCCTTACCTGTCTGCTTCTCTCAGAACAGGGTACTGAAAGTGTTTGTCATGCTGAAGCTGAGGCTTCAGTTTGGGTTTATGTGGTGTCTTTGGGACACAGAAGCCCCGAGTGCAGCATTTGTGACAGAGCAAAATGGTTAAAATGAACTTTCTAACCCCACAGTAGTTTCTGACAACTGAATCAAGACACTCTGGGGTAATGAAGAGAGCAGGACTTGGGAGATCTTCACTTATGGTTTTTTAACTCCTAATAACCTTGGCTGCATGGTTATTTAACTCTTACTTATCCATCCTGATAAAAGGAAGAAACCTCAGCCTTTTAAGGAAAACTCTCTAAAACAGAGTTCCTTTTTGTCATTATGTGTAACAAAATAGAATGTTTGAGGGCATATAAACTTGTCTGTTTGCTGAATCTGTGTCAAATGGACCCAAAAGATCTCTTGGGTGAAAAAAAATATTTGATTCAAAGGCACATGATGAAAAGCCTGAATTAAATTAAATCAGAAAGTGGATTTTTCCATATGGTTGTTGTGATTAATAAGAGTGTAAGTTAACAAGTTGCTTTTTTTTTCACAAACAAGAATTTAAAATGTAAAGTTTTTTAATGGATTATAAAATAAGAATTCAATGATTTCTTGCCTGAGCAGCCTTCTGTGGCCTACGTGCACACCACGCCGGGCTTGCCCTCGGGCTGGGAGGAGCGCAAGGACGCCAAGGGCCGCACCTACTACGTGAACCACAACAACCGCACCACGACGTGGACACGGCCCATCATGCAGGTACCCTGCTGCCTCCTGGGGACCAGCAGGGGCATCCACCTGGGGCAGTTCCAGAAATCTGAAATCAAAAGGAAATATCCCAGTCATTGTCATGACAATGCAGATCAACCATAAAAAGCTGCAGAAATTTGGGATGGGTTTGGTTACTTTTAATTATGTCAAGGCACAGGGTTAAGGTGATTGCTGCAAGAGAAGGAATTTCCAGAGATGCAGAAGAGATCTTAAAAGGAGGCAGATGTGTTCTTTGGGTTAAATGTCAAAGCTGTCTCGAGCCGTTAATGGAACCATAGGCTCTTAGCTCTTCCAGTGGAATTACATTACATACCCTTTATGGCCTTGAAGGAAATCTGGTTCAGAACAGTATTGATGATAACAATACCATCAGTTTTATCCCATCCTACACGTGGGCAGTGTTTGTGCCATCTGTGACCTGCCTTTGCTCTGCACAGCTCGCCGAGGACGGGATGGTGGGGCCGGGCACGAGCAGCAGCAACCACCTGAGCGAGCCGCAGATCCGGCGGCCCCGCAGCCTGAGCTCGCCCACCGTCACCCTGTCAGCGCCCCTCGAGGTGAGCCCCGGCCCCTCCTGCACCCACACTCCTCCCTGCAGTGCTTCCAGGTGTCTTGCCAAGGAATGCCAGGTGCTGGGCACTGATGTTCACTGTGACGTGGCCAAAGAATGGCTGGAGTGGCTCCCTAGGCAGTCAAAGCCTGTGCGTGTTTGACTTGGGGCGGTGTGGTTCAAACCTTGTCTCAGCTCCTCATGGCTGTGCTGAAGAGAGCTAGTTCTGGAGATTCCCTCTTCATGCTTAATAGTTTGGAGAGCTGTGGCTCACACAGCCTTGCACTTACAGGCTTTATTGTAAATGAGATGTATTGCCCCTCAAGCACAAAACACTGCTTTTGTCTTTTCCTTGGTAAAATGAAATGCAGACACATCCAGGGCAGGTGGAGAGGAAGGTGCAGTCAGGTGTGAATACTGGGGACATTGTTATTGCAGAGGAAGGCACAGAACACTGTGTCCTTTACAGCAAAAGACTGGGCATATTAGAAGGCACAGATAGAGCTAATTAAGTTCTAGTAAATCAGTCCCAGCATTTAATTGTGGTATGAATTCCATGTAGAATGAGCAGCTGTTTGCTGTGAAGCCAGCTCGGGTTGGTTTTGCAGCCCCGAGTGCAGCGGTTCTGTTTGCTCTCCGCAGGGCATGAAGGACTCTCCGGTGCGCAGGGCGGTGAAGGACACCCTGTCCAACCCCCAGTCCCCACAGCCCTCCCCCTACAACTCCCCCAAGCCCCAGCACAAGGGGGCCCAGAGCTTCCTGCCCCCAGGCTGGGAGATGCGCATCGCCCCCAACGGCCGCCCCTTCTTCATCGACCACAACACCAAGACCACCACCTGGGTAAGGGCATCCCACCAGGGCCAGGGTCCATCCCTGCCTTCCTGCTGCACGCCCCTCTTCCTGCATGGCACTTGTCTTTGTGTTTTTAAGAGCCAAAAATGTGCATGTGGATGTAAAAGCCCTCGCAGAGTGCAGACATCCTGTGGGTTTTGAAGCATATCTCTGAATGTAGCACACATTTAATGGAGTCAGGTCTGACATCACCCTTGCTTATTCAGCACTGGAAAATTCATTGCACTGTAGAATCCTAATAAGGCATGTGTTATGTGTTGTTTCATTCTCCAAAAAGAAAAGAGTAACTGTAACATAGGAGGATTTCCAGATAAGTCTGTGTGGACTTTGTAGCTGTGCCTTGATCTGTTGGATTGACAGTTGCATGCCTGTGTTCCAGGAGGATCCACGGCTGAAGTTCCCGGTGCATTTGAGATCCAAAGCGTCTCTGAACCCCAACGACTTGGGCCCTCTTCCTGTAAGTGATGCTGTGCCTGTGTTCTAACTCCACCTCCTGTCCCAGGGCTCTGCTCTGTTCTGGCACAGGCTGCTGCAGCTCTCCTTGGAGGCTCTGCAGCCCTGCTGAGCCCTGGGGCTCGCTCAGGCCCTCCAGAGCCAGCCCAGGGGGCTCCAGCTCGTGGCCTTTTTCTGTGCTACTGAGGTGCTGAGCTTTGCACACTCTCACCTGGGCTGTGTCTGACTGTGCTTTTAGATAATCATAATCACTGCTTAGGAAAAACAGAGCAGATTGTGCCAAGCATGCTCTATCAGTGCACCAGCATATTCTAGCATTTAGAAATCAGAATAAGTTTTGATTTTTCAATGAAACCTTCATATTTTGCAGAGCAAATCATCAATTTAATGTCAGAAGTTTTGTCATACTTGTAATCAAAGTATAATGGGGATTTAGAGACATGTCAAATGCAGAGCTTTGCTTTGTTTTTAAAATACTCCCAGCCCTTAAAGGTAGAGAGTAATGTGTGAAAGCTGACACATTCCTGGTCACAGCAGCAGGAATGCCCTTGGGCTTTAGGAAACAGCTGTGCTGTTGCAGTTTCCAGGTACATGGGGCCTGTGTTACCCTTGGAGGCACTGAAGGCCCAATTACAATTTGTTCTGTTAACTGCAAGGGGTGACACATGCACTGAAACCAGGGTAGCCTGACCTGTCACTAGCAACAGATGGTTAGTAACAAATTTCACCTCAGTTACTAACAGAAATCTGTCAGTAACAGATTTCACCTCAGTTAAACCTCCTGGTTGGGATGGCTACAGAATTTCACACGAGTTTCTCCAACAAGGGAAATAATTTCTGCTCTGTGTTTTCTGGCAGCCCAGGCTGGCCAGCATTGCCTGTCCCCCAGCCTGCCATCAGCTCTCTTTCTGCACTGCAGGCCCCTGGGACATGAGAAAAGGGAAGGGATGAAAAGGGAAGCACTGAGGGCTGGGTTGGGACATTCTTGTCCCACTGTCCAGGGAGCCTGGGTTACACATTTACAGTAAATAACCCGTGTGGCTTTCAGAAGGAGCAGAAACTTCCCAGCTAAGCCACGATGGACCATCTGTTCTCTGGGATTGTTTGCTCACAGAGGAAATGGCTGGGAATCCTCAGGCAAGAGGTTTCCACTATGAAAAATATTCCCTGCACAGGATGCAGTCACCTCTAGAAGAGCTAGGTCTGAGTCTGCCTGGATTTGTGGCCTTGCCATTATGCATCTGGTCACTTGGGGTTTCCTACCTCATAAACATCTTTGGGACAAGTCCAGGAGGTGTGAGCAGGGCACTGCTTCAGGCTGTGTGACACTGGCACTATTTCACTTACTCTCTCTTTTCTTTGTTTTTATTTCCCATTTCCAGCCTGGCTGGGAGGAAAGAATACACCTGGATGGAAGAACATTTTATATAGACCATAGTAAGTAAGCACTCAGGTACTAGAGCAAATAGACAAAGGGAGGTACTAAGTATTGAAGTGAAAGCTTTGTGATTTTACTCTTCATTTAGGAAGCCAGGTGTTGATATGTGGAGACATTGATACCAGAGACTTAGTGCCCTCCTACGGTACTGTACATTCACTGGAAGCTTGCTTTAATTGGCTCATCAAGCTTTGTCCCTCTCTGACTTGTGAAGCATTAACATTTCCTCTCTGTGGTTTATTTTGTTCTTGTTGATATTTTGGAGTTGTTGTTGTTGTTGTTGATGATCCCATGGCTTATTTGCACTTAATAAATTAAAATATAAACTAGGAATAGAAAATAAGATGAGAAAAGATCCTATAGCCACAGCTCCACGTATAGGCAGTGGAGCAATTAGCACTGAGAAGTACTTTCCTCTGCTTCCAGGTCTGTGGCAGTGCTGATTCTGATCTTATTTCCTATTTAGAGCATGTGAAACTGCAGCAGCCCATTAATATTCTCCAGTTCTGTTAGTGGAGTTTTAGTGTAAGTGATGTTTCATTGTAGATTTGTCTTCCTAGAGCATCTCAGAACTGCTGTGTGAGTTTTGTTGGTGTTTGGAAACAAAGCAGCCCACAAAAGGCTGGGCTGGGTCTTCTTATTCTAAGACATTTCTTCACAGCCATAGGTAACTCTCATAACATCAGAGGAGTGTGCACAGAGAGTTAAAACCTGAACTTACCCATGTTGGACAGAATTAGGATTGTCCCTCAGTATCACTGACTCCCACGCTCATCCTTAGAGATGACAATATGAAGTCATCATTAAAAGACTGAAAAGATATTAATATTAATTCATTATTAAAAGATTTTAAAGTAATACCAATTTTGAAATGGTATAAATACTTCCAACTCAACATACAAATAACACACTTGTTAAGCACCCGATGAACCTCTTCCAAAGTTCAGTACAGAGTTACTATCCTTTATCCCTTCTGTAATTGTTTTTCCCAACAGAGATCTGGAAATTTAACTATGGCCAGTGATTCTACACTGCTGCCACCAAGGAGTCACAGGATAAAGCTGTCCCATTTCAAACACCTGTGTAGCTGCTGAGCCTCCCAGTCTCTCTTAAAACTCTTTAGTGTTTCAGTCTCCTAAAGCTATTTGAGCATGTGTTAGTCTCTAAAATGGAATGTCAAAGTCATACATTAATTAGAATTCCTCAAAGAATTTGTTAGGAAGCAAATTTCTGTGCATCTGAATTCTCCCTCTAGTCTCTTTTGATCTGAGTGGATTTAGCTTCTTGTATAGCATTTTTCACAGGAGTTCAGGGAAGCTTTTGGTAACACTGCCTGTTTCCAGCAGATGTCCCTTTGGTCCCAGCCTGGTGCCTGAGCACTGCTGTGGTGGCTGGGCTGGGGGCCTGGAGGGAGGGCAGGGGCTGTGCCAGTGCCAGGACACGACAGCAGCAGGACAGGGGTGACAGAGTCAGCTGCTGGTCATGTCCTGCTCCCCTGCTGCGTGGTGGACCTGTTCTCCAGTACTGTTTGTCCTGTTTTGGAGATGATTTTCTCATCCCTGGAAGAAAGTCCCAAGTCCCTGCAGGCAGCACAGCCCCTGCCAGGAGCACTGAGCCCTGATGCAGCACCCCCGTGTCCCTGGTACCAAGGCTGGCTGTGACACTGAGCCCCTCTCCCTGGCTCTCTGGGCCCTTTCCTCCCATGGACACACTGGTGTTCCTGTCCCCTGCACACTGCTGCCATTCCTGGAGCCTCCCAGGAATGTGCTGTCTGCCTGTTGGAAGGGATCAGAAGGGAACACAACCAACAGCCATTCTCTGAGCCAGTGACTCACAGGGAGGATGGATGCACTGAGTGGCTCCCCTCAGAGTCTGTCCACCTCCACCTGCACGTGGTGATACTCACAATATGCATCAGTGATTTACACAGGGAGTTAGGGGGAAGCACTCCTCAGTTCAGCAGGGCAGGAGAGGGAGAGGGGCTCCCTGCAATGGGATGGGAAGTCACAGGGGGTCTGCAAATGGCCACTGCAGTGTGCAGGAAGAGGCTGTGGAAGGAGAATTGCAGTGTTACTCAGAATGGGAGTAATTAGCAGAGTTTGGGTTGAAAAGGGCATGAAACATACCATCACCTGGTCATGAGCTATCTCACCCTGTGATGTACTGACAGGAGTGCCTGAATCCAACCTGGAGGAACCCTTCTGATGCCATCAGCACTGGGAATGTCTGGCTGTGACAGTTCTGTATCTGGCAGGGGGTCCCAGACTTCAGGGAAACAGTGGCCCCATTGGAAAGGCAGGGAGAAGGGGGAATCCTCAAAGGCCTGAGCCTGCTTTATGACAGAGAATTGTATTGGTGGGAAGACTCAAATTTTGGAAATTTTTGAAAATGTTCTTCAAAAAGAATGAGTTTATTATTTGTGTCCACTTGGGATAGGACAGAGAATCCTGAGCTGCAGTTCCAGGTGAAGTGGTTCATGCCTGACCCTTGTAGCCCTGGAACACCATTTTTAATATGGAGTCCCTGCAGGCCTCTGAAAAGAGAGTTAGACTGAGATTTGATGGTGTCACTGCACACCCTGAGGTGCAGAGAGCACAGAGCTGACACACTGTCAGTCACTTCCACCTGGGTCACCTCTGATTCCACAGAACACTGGCACTGTGCTTGTGGCTGCTCTGCCAAGAAGGTGACCAGAGAACTCTGTAGAAGGGAATGGCAGTGGAGGAGGTGGGAAGGCAAGGGTGGGGCTGGGTGCCCACCTTGGCAGCAGCTCTGCTCCACCAATCTCTGGGGTCTCTGGAGCTCAGGCTGGCAGCCTCCAGCATTGCCATGAGTGATAAATAGCTTGAATGTGTGAAGGGAAATGAAATAGCATTTTACTATTACATTAACTAGTAGATCAAATGTCTGGAGATGTGCTTGCAATCATTTAGAATTTCCCCCAGTTAACATTCACTGAATGACACCTTTAGATCCCAGTCCCTCTGAAACCAGCTTGGGGTGCAAACTTACAGGGCTTTTGCAGTTCTAGAGATGTGGGAAATGCACTCTGGATTCCTGGTACCCAGTTCCTAACCCAGAGCAGTGTCTGTGACAAACAGAGGGATGGCAGGCCAAGGGTGACCAACACCTCCCCATGGCAGGTGGCAGCTGGGGTGGGTTTGGAGCATTGTCTTATTGTTGCAACACCATTGTTTTGTTGTGATTCTGTCGTGTTCAGAATCTTGGGAGGAGCAGCTGTCTGAGGCAGGGAAGGGGAGTCCCTCCATGGTCCTGCAGAACCTTTCCTGTCACCCTCCTGGTGCTCTTCAGAGCTGAGATGGAAGGAGCTGGGCTGTGTTGTGCCACTGCCAGCATCTGCACTGGTCATACCTGGGTGGTTTTCTTGCACCAAAGCAGGACAGTTCTGCCTCCCTTGACCTTCTCATTAAATCAGTCTAGGAAAAAAGTTATTCCCTCCAAATCTACCAGTATGATACTTAGCTGTCTGTGCAGAATTTCCAAAGGAACTTAGGGTGTCCTTGCCAAAAGTTGTGGGTTCCTTTACCTGTCAGGCTGTGCATCTCCAATCCCAGCCTATGTTCAAATGAACATGTTCACTCACTCCTGCAGATGTTGCCATCAAAGCAGTGCAAGTTCCCTGGGTTCTGGGGTAGTTCTGTGTTTTTTAGTGAATGTTTTCAACTAAACAGTGTGTTGGAGCTGGGGAGGGTGGGGAGACACAGGCCTTTGCTAACCCTGACAGACCTGAGCAGTGCTAGGGAGAAAGAACCACCAGAAATTCACAGTGTGGTACCAGAGAAGCCATGGGATAATTTCTTTTGTTATTTGCAGATAATAAAATTACCCAGTGGGAGGACCCCAGACTGCAGAACCCAGCCATCACAGGCCCAGTAAGTACTGCTGGATCTCCCATGGAATATCCTGGTGGGTACAGCAGGCCCTGCCCAGATCAGGGTGGGCAGCAGGAGCTCTGCCAGTCCCCATCCTCAGTCAGAAAAGGCTGGGGGTGTCACACCAGCTCTGGGCAGTCCCCAGATTGTGCAGGCTTGGGGATGGTCATGGGGAAGTGCTCCTGTTGACCCATGACCTGGGTCATTACTGACAGCAGGATTTTACCAAGCTGACACACTGGTCTGTTGAGTTGGGGATCTCTGGGCAGTGAAAAGCTCTTTACACTTAGTAGGACAGAGGTGGGCCTGTGTAGATTCAAAGTGTGGGAAAAAAGACAACATGAAATGGGTCTGTCAGTTGAAGAGACATAAAGCTTCCTGCAGATAAACAGGTTTCAGACTATCAGCCTTAGAAAAAAAAAACAACACAGCATTTTACTTCAGTATCAAATTTTAAAAATATCAAAGAGTGATTCTTTGACTTTTTCTGCTGGGTTATGCCAGTCTATGCCATTTTATGGTATTGTGAGTGATCAGATGTTTCCTGGCACCAAGAGTACCTTTTTATTCTGCCTAAGTCCTTGGGACCTTTAAGAGTTTCAGCAGATGAGCCTGCTGCAGGGTTAAACTCCAATTGCTGAGTAATAGTATCAATAATGGTCACTTTTTGACCATAGTTGCTTTTGGAGGGACTTACTCATTTATCAGGCATTTAAAACTGGAGATCCTCACACACAGCACTGTGCAAATTGCTAATAACCTCTCCCAGAAATGCTGAGCTTAAATGAGAGAGACTATTTGAGAAAGTTTGTTTGAAGGAAATGAAATTATCCCAGTTTCCTAGAGCAACTGACAGGGGTTTGTTTGTTGGTTTGAAGAGAAAGCAGGAGCGAATCAATCTCACAGAGGCACTAAGGATTCATCTGAACACTTTCAATATATTTCTGGTGCCATGACAAACAGAATTACTTCAATTGCATTTCACATGGTGTTTAAATAAAGGACACACGTAGAAAGATTATTTAATGGCTGTAGTAAAGTCATATTAACATCAGTGAAACGATCAGAGTAAATGATGTCATTCTGGGGATTCTGAAATCCCTCCTGGCTGCTGTGCCTGGTGGGTGGGTTCAGGGGAGCCCACAGCAGGGTGTGGGTGTACATCCCTTTTGAGCACTGTGGGGTGTCACAGTGCTGAGCAGCAGGAATGACACATCCTCCCTCTGCCCCCACAGGCCGTGCCCTACTCCAGGGAGTTCAAGCAGAAGTACGACTACTTCCGCAAGAAGCTCAAGAAACCTGTGAGTACAACCAGCCCGGGCTGCAGGCACTGCTCACAGCTCATCCACTGTGCTCACAGCTCATCCACTGTGCTCCACCAGGGGCTCCAGCAGGAGCCACACACAGGAAGCAGAGTTTGAATTTGATGGGTTTCTCAACAACAAGCTTTTCTAAGTCTTTCAGACTCACATTTTTCTAGATAAATGCAAATGCCCTTAAAATGGAGCACAGTCAGTGTTTCTCCTTTTTTGTTTTGTTTGTTTGATACTTTTCTTGTCGTTTTCATCAAATATTTACCATAGAAGTCTGCAGCACTGCTCTGGTACTGGCCCAGTTTCCCTCATGCTCTCAGCCTGTGGACTGGGAGAGCACTGGGAAATAACACCATGGGCTACTGGAACACCAGGTTTCTGAGCTGTCACTGGGCTGTTGTCAACCAGTAATTTGCCCAAAGACTTATTTCTTGAGACTAACAAGGGTAATCTAATCTTCTTTCAACAGGCTGACATACCCAACAGATTTGAGATGAAATTACACAGAAATAACATTTTTGAGGAATCCTACAGAAGAATCATGTCTGTGAAGAGACCTGATGTACTAAAAGCCAGGCTCTGGATTGAATTTGAGTCAGAAAAAGGACTTGACTATGGAGGTGTGGCCAGAGAATGGTTTTTTCTCTTGTCCAAGGAGATGTTTAACCCTTACTATGGTCTCTTTGAATACTCAGCAACGTAAGTGCCCATTAAATATTTGTACTCTCAGGGGATATACATTACATTTTGCATAAGAAGCAAAGTTGCTGTGGGCAGAAGTAGCTCCTCCTCCCCGGGGTGCCCTGGGCAGCCCCCCTGCCCTGTTCCTGCTGGAGTTCTCCTTGAGAGCCCAGAAACATTTCCATTGCTCAGACAATGTCCAGGGCAGCAAAAATGCAGTTTTTGAGGCCAGTAATGGTGAAGGGACCACTGTCACAGAAAAGCCCCTTTCCTCTGCTGCCCAGAGCTCCAGCACTGCTGCAGAGCAAGCTCAGAATGCAGCAGAGCAGTGGCCTCCCAGAACTGTAAAATGGGGCTGCCCAGCTTTACAATCTTGGAGCAATGCCTTGGTGCAAGGGGAGAGGGCATCTCTTGTTCACTGTGGGTTTGGTTTGCTGCTGGGTCAGCCCTCGGTGCTCCATGGTGGGTGGACTGGGAAGGAGGGGACACAGCCCCGTGGTGCTGTTGAAGGGACATGCCCCTAAGCACAAGTTATTTCTTAACATATCTGAGCATGTGCTTATTTAAAGGCTCGGTTCTTTAGCTGTGTTTTTTTCTTTCCCCAAAAAAGGGACAACTACACACTTCAGATTAATCCTAATTCAGGTCTGTGTAACGAGGACCACCTGTCGTACTTCACGTTCATCGGCCGCGTGGCCGGGCTGGCCGTGTACCACGGGAAGCTGCTGGACGGTGAGTCCTGGCTGGAACTTTACATTGGAGGCTTTGGGGAAAGCCCTGCTCTGCTGCTGCTGCCACTGGCTCTGGGGAAGGAAATGCACCTGCTTGGCAGCCCTGGGGACTGGCACTGTTGAGACTTAAATGGTGCTTCACAAAATTACAGTGGCTTACTCAACAAGTGGGGCTCATACAAAGTTTTGCTCCATTCTCCACTCAAGTTAAAACTCTAGAACCAGCATGAGCACTATCCCTCAAGGAAAAGCATGGAATTTGTATCAGTCATTTCCATGAAAACCTGCAGCCAAACTAGGGGGGTCAAATGCAGCATATTTTGATATGTAAAATTACTGCTGAAGGATTTAATTACAATTTCTGCTGCATTTTGAAATCTCGCACCAGGCAGATGTTACTGATCAGATTTTCCTGAGCCCTGGTGCAGAAGAGGGAACAGAGGAATCCTGAGCAGGGGAAGCTCAGCAGCCTGGTTTTCAGGCAGCTCCTTGGAGAGAGGAGCAGTGATTTTAAATGGGATACTGTGCCCTGAGCTCAGTTCCCAGCTCTCTCTGCCATTCATGTTAGGGTGGTCAGTGGAGTGTGGTAGTCAGTGGATAATTGTAGAAACTGAAAAACTGGACTTTCTGTGCCTCAGTAAAGCTGAGTGCTGTGATGCTGTTGCAGTTGCAGGACTGTTACAGTCAGTGAGAGGAAAAGCCAGGCTGGTGCCCTCAGCAGCTGTACCTTTATGGCATGTGCAGGTGCAGACAGGGCACGTAACGCTCTCCTCTCTCTCACAGGCTTCTTCATCAGACCTTTCTACAAGATGATGCTGGGCAAGCCCATAACACTGAAGGACATGGAATCAGTGGTAAGACTCCATTTAACCCGTGCCAGGCCTCACAGGCCACGGGCTTCTAAACTCTGCACTAATTGCCCATTTTCAAACTGCCTAATTGTGATCTGCCCTAGGATAGTGAATACTACAACTCCCTGAAGTGGATCCTGGAAAATGACCCCACAGAGCTGGATCTCATGTTTTGCATAGATGAGGAAAACTTTGGGCAGGTATGTAAAGGTTATTGACATCCTAGAACTGGTTCTTGCCAACAAGTACTGAGCAGAGTCTCGTGGTGGGGAATGCACTGATCAGCCTTCACCCCACTGTGTTCCCAGCTGGGACTGGGGGTGCCACATTCCTGCCAGGGAGCTCTGGCATCTCTGGCACAAGCTGGAAATGCAGCTGAGTGAAACACCTGCAATGAGCAGGAATAAAGGTGTCCCACAGTGCAGCTGGGACGTGGTGCAAGCCCAGGGACTGCTTGGTTTCTGAGGTCAGAGGTGTTCTCAGAGGAGAGTGGCACAATGATGCCAGGGAGGTGCTCTCTGCCCTGCCTGTCAGGGGGCAGCTGGTTTAAAAGGGTCACAGTCACTTGTGCCATTACAAATGAAAATGTTGTAGACATTAAATGAAATTAATTTGCTTGGAGGCTTTTATGACCTTTTTTAGTGTTTACTTCTGAGACCTAGATCCTGGCTCCAGGTACGACTGGACCTGGGGGCTGTAGGGTTTTTTATAAAAACTCACTCCAACAATTCCAACTATGCACTCAATGTCCTGTCAAAACCATTCTGATCCACTTTTCAGTGCAGGCTGCCTTTTTCCTGAGGCAACATAAGGTTATGGATTACATGGAGAACTAGGGAGAGTGTTGAAGCCACAGAATAGAGAGGTTTTGTAATATACTGGTTGGCTTTGGCAGTTTCAATATGTGATTTAGCTTCTTTTATTTTAAAAACTATTATAATTTTGTGTAAGTAAAGTACGTACTTAGTGGTTACATAAATATATCATTTTATTATTATAAATAATATTATTAGTAAATGGCCAGCCTCTCTCTGCCAGTTTTCTCTTCTGTTGCACAAGTTTGTTCAAAAGTGTAAATCAATTTACTAATGATTTCCTGATACTGCTTGTAAAATGCTGCTCAGGGAGAGTGGGTTCTGGGAGAAAATCCCAAATGTCCTCAAATAACAGGAGGTTTTTTGGTCTTCTGAAATACAGACATATCAAGTGGACCTGAAGCCCAATGGGTCTGAAATCATGGTAACAAATGAAAACAAGAGGGAATACATTGAGTAAGTATCATTATGGACATGCCTGGGGTAAGACACAGCAGTTATACTTAAATTGACCCTGCTGCAATTCCTGTCCTTTGTACTGCACCAGAGCATCAGGGATTGCTGGGAAAAAACCAACTTACTGTTCTCATTGGTTATATCCAGTCAGACCTGAGAACAAAGAGTAAATTAAATTCCATGCTTTGTTCTCCTGAAATTCCCCCCATGGAAACGAGCATCTCCAACATCTGGCTCAAGATCAGATGAGCCAGAAGTGCTCTCCAGCCTGACCTTCATCCCATTGTCCTCCTCTGCCAGTCACAGACCAGAGCCAGGATCCCAGTGCCAGCATTCCTAGCAAAAACTGGCCAAATCTGAAACTCGGCTTTATTTTCAGCTTTCCTGGTTCTTTCGCCTACCAGGATGTAAAATGCTAAATTCCCTTATACCTGCTGGCATTTTAAATCAGAGCCTTTTCCAAGGTGAAAGACATTAAAATTGATACATTCATGCAATTGGGAATTCATTTCCAGTGCCTGGACCTGGACTAATTCCATGCCTGGAAGTGATTTTTTATGCCTGCACCTGTGAGGTGTTTGTGGTACTGAAAGCAAGGTGTCCCCTTGATGCTGCAGTTTATTTATTTATGGGTGAGATGCTGTCCTGACAGCTCTCCTCAGAGCTTGCAGACTTTACTGGGAATTTTTAATTAGTGCTCTGGAAGAATAAAATGTCAGCCCACATAGGTACCTACAGGAGCAAAAATACTCCCACTGTGATTTGGCCGTAGTCACTGGGGTTTGGTTTGTTTCTTCAAAATTCCATCAGACACCAGCCAATAAATTACAACAACTGGTGAAAGCTGCTTAGTTACCTGAAGTTGCTGAAGTTGTAAATGACAAACTGAAAGCTCCTGGGGTTGCTGAAACCTCTGAACCCTTGGCTGAGACCTGCTCATGAATTTTGTTTTTCTGATGGGGTTTTGTTTCTTCCTGCAGCCTGGTCATCCAGTGGCGCTTTGTCAACAGAGTGCAGAAACAAATGAATGCCTTTCTGGAGGTGAGGCTCTTTAGCTCCTTTCTTTCACAAAAGTAGGGATTTTTTTCTAACAGATTTCTTACCCACTGGTGACTGTGAAAAGGGAGCAGGGAGCTTGCAGGGAATGCAAATAGAATATTTATAATTTTTTAGTTTTATCTTGTGTAAGAATATATCATCTTTCCCTTATGAGAATAAGGTCATTCTCTTTCAAATTTAATTATGTGAGCTTGAAGTAATTTGGTCATTGATGTTTTTAATTAGGATTTATGTGGAATGAGAGTTTTAACTTTGCTCTTTTTCTTCTTAGGGATTCACAGAACTGCTTCCTATTGATCTGATTAAGATTTTTGATGAAAATGAACTGGAGGTGAGTCAATTTGGTGCCCCAAGCTGACAGTTCTCTGACAGATGCACCATGTTCTGGGCTCCTCAGTCATCCATCCCTCTCCCTAAGGGAATGTGCAGACACAGCTGTCTTGCTCAGAGTTGGAAATAAGATGTTTCTTCCTAATTAATAAATCTACTCATGGCATGCAAAGAACTGCACTCAGGGAGGTGGTTGAGGGTGTGCCTCTGAAAGCCTGGAAGTGGCTGAGTGGGTCAGTGCCATCATGCCTCAGCCAGTCACATTTGAGCCAAGCACAGGGAAGCTGCTGTCACATTATGGCAGCGTGCAGCCATCCTGCAGGGACTGGAACACTGTGGAGAAGCTCTGACTGTCCCCTGCGTGTGCATAAATGGCTGGAGGTCAGAGTGCTGAGGGGCAGTGACACCTGGTCACCCCAGAGTGCAGGGAAACGTTCACATGGCACCGCTGTGCTCCCTGCAGTTACTGATGTGCGGCCTTGGCGATGTGGATGTCAACGACTGGAGACAGCACACCATCTACAAGAACGGCTACTGCCCCAACCACCCCGTTATCCAGTGGTTCTGGAAGGTAAGGCTGGCACCACCTCTGGTCCTGTAAGTGAGAGTTATTGCCCTGTTTTGCAGTCGTTTTTCTGCATGCAAACTGCTCCCAATGGGGGTGCTGTGCTCCCAGGTCACTCAGGGGAGGGCAGGGGCAGCTCTCGCTGGAGCAGCCACAGATGGCACCTGGAGCAGACACAATCCATTGTGTCTGGGGGGTGCCTCATACAAAAGGTGATTCCTGCTGCTCTCAGGGCCCATCCAGGCCGGGTAGGAGGCTGAGGGTGTCCATTTGCCAACAGGCTGTTCTGCTGATGGATGCTGAGAAACGGATCCGGCTGCTGCAGTTTGTGACCGGGACGTCACGCGTGCCTATGAACGGATTTGCTGAACTCTACGGTGAGCTGCTCGTGGCAATCCAGCCAGCCCCTGACCCACACACAGCACCCAGCTGGAAATGCTGAGCTCTGAGCTGAGCTCTGAAACCAGCTCACTGGGCTTGGAAAGAAAGAACTGCATTCGTGTTGCTTTAATGTACCTGTTCCAGGTGAAGAATCCAGCCCACAACTGATGCCAACATTTCACGTTAAAAATAATGTTGAGGCAGTTTCTGTAGTGTCCAGCAGTTCCTGTTTCATATGGTTTTCATTTTCACCCAGGTTCAAATGGTCCTCAGCTGTTTACAATAGAGCAGTGGGGAAGTCCCGATAAGCTGCCCCGGGCTCACACCTGGTAAGTCACCAAAGCACAAATTCCAGAGCTGCTTCTGCCAGAAGGGCCATGCTGCTGACCATGCTCAGCTCTGCATCAAACAGCATTTGATCCTGTGGGGCCCCAGTGCCTTCACAAACTGAGAAACTGAGGGATATGATTTTATTTCCCACATCCTAGTAAGTGGATGTAATGAACTACAGCAAGTCAGACGTCACCAAACAGCCATTAAAAGCCAATAAATCATTGGAGAATTCAAAACAAATATAAGATTATAAGATAATTTAACCCTGGTTTATAGATTCTCCAAACATTGAAAGCATCCAACGCAAATTTGTCTTGCTTTGTTACATTTCAGGAATCTGGCTTTTTAAAGAAAAATGGTGCTGAATAGACTGTCAGTACAGAGTAGGGGATCTTTCTGTGAAACTAATAATTCCATAGAATAATGAGCTTAAAAAAAAAAAACAAAACAACCCTGAAAACAAAAGCACAAAACCTACCAAACACAAACAACAGTACTACCTCAAACACACTCCAAAATCAACCCATCCTATTTGGGTTCCAATTCTCTGCTAGCTTTTACCTTCAGAAGATTTACTCTTGGATGTTTCATCTTTTTCCCCTCCAGAGAGCAAAGGATCTGTCCTCTAAACCCAGAATATTTTTGCTGAGCTTCAAGAAATCAGTCCTGTGACAAAGATTGTTTTCCATCTTCTAAATACAGTGAAGGGCTTTCTGTTGGCTTTTTTCCTCTCTGAAATGATTCTTACCAAATTCCTACTTCCATCTTTCCAAAGGAAGGCAGCACACAGAGAGCTCACCCTGGGCAGGTGTGAAGCATGCAGGGAACACTGTGGACCACAAGCTGCACTCTTAATCAAGACCCCTAATTATTTCATCTTTTCTCGTTCTTTAAAACTCTGTTTTCCCGTGGATTATTTGAGTGACCCTTTCCTTGTCCCTTCCAGCTTTAACCGCCTAGATTTACCTCTGTATGAATCTTTCGAGGACCTGCGGGAGAAGCTCCTCATGGCCGTGGAGAACGCCCAAGGCTTTGAAGGGGTGGATTAACTGGGCAGCAGCCGCTCCCTGTCCAAGCACGTTCTGCTGGCTTTGGCAGCTGCCCGAGGGACTGAGGGCTGGTGGCACAGCAGCTGCCCGGCGCTGGCTCTGGAGCAAAGGCCGGCAGTGCTGGCCGAGCCCCGAGGCCGGGGCTGGCACCTGGGGTGGCCTTGCTGATGTTCCCGCACCAGTTGCGAACTGATCACATTTCAGCAGGACTTACTCTATTTATGTTGTGCCTCTGTAGGCAAAGCCCTTAATAAATATTTTACACAATTTCTAATGGCAATGAACGGGATTAATCATTTTACAGGTATAGTATTACAACTCATGTTTACTTCTTAATTGATTTAAGCATTTTCAGATTTTATTTCATTACAATTAAATATCATATACATGGAAAAATGAGCATTTTTCGTAATTTCATAACAGACTTTTTTTTCAAAGCACGTTGAGCCTTGTGTTCCTAAACCAGGAGAGAAGGAGAAAGCTCTGTTGGGAAGCTTTCCCTCCACAGGCTGTCTCTCAAAAACAACTCTCTTCATTAAGCACATCACTGTTGTTCTGTATCCAGAAGTATGGGCTGGATATTGCATTTTTGTATGAGTACTAGAAGAGTGTCAAGGCACAGCAGAGCCCTGACACAGCATGTCCAGATCTCTGTTCTACTGAAACTGCCTCGTTACTGCCAAGCTGTACATGTGCTACAAAGCATCTGGGCTGGGGCTGGCATTTAGCCTTTGAGGAGAACATGCTGAACCCTGTCATTCTCTCTGTACGGTGATTTGTTTTCCATCCTTTCCACATTCCTGTTTGCAATGGAGGCATTCCAAATGAAATCTGGCACTCTGGAACACAGCTCTGTTCTGGCTCCTGTTTGCGTGCAGTTGCTAATGGACCTAATTAACGCTGGGGTTGTTCATTTCTAACAGCGCTGACTCTGAAGGCACTTTCTGTACCACCAGGAAGGCAGACCTGGTTTGAGCATAAAGTTAATGGGATTTTACTCCTTCCCACTACACATATCCTTGTATGGTGAATTTGGCTGCTGCTGTGTAAGAGAAAACCCCACCAGCTCTAGACCGGAGCCTGCAGACGTGTTCCTCAGTAATTGTTTCTGTGATTTCTTTTTTACTTACAAAGATTTATTTAATATACACTGCTATCTAATTCATTTTGTTACCTATGAAATGTTGCATGCCTAATCTATAATGTCTGAGTTGCATCTGTTTTCTGGCAGATTAAAGGTGACAGATTTGTGCTTGCCCCAGTGCAGTGACATGGTGACAGCACTGCTGGAGCAGGGCTGGTTCCACTGACCTGCAGCTCTGCCCCAGCCTGCTCCCCAGCATCCAAGCAAGATGACACCACTTGCCAAAACAAACTTCCACCTCACCGCCAACAGTTTTTGGGCCCTAGCCTTACCTGCGTGTCCAGCCTGCGTCCAGCCACGCCACGGAGCCTGGGATACAGCATCACCCAGCTGGGAAGAAGCCTCACTGCCAGTAGCATTCAGCAGTTATGGTTCCAGTCCTGAGGAAGATTAGGGCAGTACTTGAATGCAGTCAAGATTCCTTCTCTATTAAATATGCTTCCTGACATTCCTGCCTGACCTTTTCCATGTGAGGAGCGAGCTGGAACATGAGACAGTGGCTTGCATCAGAGTAGACAGGAATGCCGGACCGACTGCTTGGCTCTGGGGATAGAAGAGATAAATCCAGATATTCCCACTGACCTGTACGATAAGCACAGCTGGCTCTAACGCGGAACCCCGGAGAGTCCCGGGATGCAGGGCCCGGGCGACATCAGGGGCGGGGCCAGGCGGCTTCAGGAGCGGGCCCTGAAGCCCAGGTGAGTCGTGGGGGCTTTGCTTTCCCCACCTCTCCTCCTCCTTTCTTCCCACAGTCTTTTCTCCCCCTGCCCCCAAAACCTCCCCGCCTCCCCCCCACCTAGCCCTCCTTCCTTCACACCGTATTCCCCTTTTTCCTCCCCATTTTCCCCTTTCCTCGGCCCCCCAAAAACCACCGCTCCTCTCCCCCCTCTACCACTCCTTTCTCCTCCCCGTGTTCCTCTTCCTTCTCCCGCGTCCCTCTACCCACCTAGCCCTCCTTCTTTCTCCCCGTATTCCTTTTCTTTCTGACTCCTCCTCCCCCGTCCCTCTCCCCCCAAACTTGGTTAGAGCGAGCCACAGAGAAAGCGGGGGAGAGGAAGGAGAGCATCAGGTCTCACCCGGCAGGCGTCGGGTGAGCGGCCCGAGCAGAGCCCCGCTCTCACCCCGGGCGCGGTCGAGAGCGGCAGAGGGGGAGCGGCTCCCTCTGCCCGCGGCGATCCAGCCCCGCTCGTCCCGCTGCGTCCCCCGGGGCCGCGGTGGCCTCGGGGTCCCGTGGGGGGCTCGGTGTCCCCGCGGGGGCTGCGGGGCGGCGCCGTGTCCGCCAGGGGGCGCCCCGCGGGCGGGCGGAGGGAGCGGCGGGGCCCGTGGGGTCCCGGGGCCGGCACGGGCGGTCCCCGCCATCCGGCGGCTGCTCCGGGGAAAAGCGCCTCGCGCGCCGCTCGCCGAGGAAGAAGCGGCTCTGCCCCGCTTCCACAATAGGCACGGCGGGACCGGGACCCGAATCCCCGGGCCCAGATCCCGGTGCCGGCCCCACCTGAGCGCCTCGGGCTCCGCGCAGCGCCGGGAGCAGCCCCCGGTCCGAGTTCCCGCAGAGCGCCGAGCGCCGATCCCGCCACACGCCGAGATGAGCATCCACCGCAGAAAGCGGGGCGGGCGCGGATCCGCCGGGATTTACGGGCAGGGCGGGACGGGGGCCCGGGGGGCGGGGCCGGCACGGGTGCGAGGGGCGGGGCCGGCACGGGCGCGAGGGGCGGGGCCGGCACGTGCACAGGTGGGAGGGGCGGTTGGCACGTGCACAGGTGCACGGCGCGTGGGACCCCCCTGCACAGGTGCGAGGGACCGGTTGGAGGTTGGGACGGTTGGGACGGTTGGGCGGGGCGTGGCCGAGGTGATTTAAGGCCCAGAAATCGCCGCGGCCGCCATTTGCTCAGTCGGAGCGCGCTGAGGATGGGTGTCTGCTGTCCGGGCTCCGCAGCCAGGTACAGGACGTGCTTCGGCCTCCCCTTCTGTCCCCGCCTCTGCTCTTCCTTTTCCCTCCTCGTATTCCCCTTCTTTCTCTGCCTTTCCCACCTTTCTCTCTCCTCCCCAAAGCCCTCTCCTTTCCCTCCCATTTTGGCCTCCCCCCCTCATTCTACCTTTCCAATTGCCCATATTCTCTTTCTTTCTCCTCTCCCCCCTTTCCC